>BLKR01002384.1:0-200660 GCA_011170035.1 Teleogryllus occipitalis
CCCGCCCAACCCCGCCCAACCCCGCCCCGGACGATCGACGATGCGGTCGATAACTCAGGCAAGAAATTTTACTTGGGTTTTCATAACGTGACGCATGAGGGGCTTGTCTTCACAAATGTGATAAGGCACGCTTTTCGCGTCTTTTCCAGTCTTGCCTCTAGATTTCACTTGATCAGCAGCACTGATACGTTCGTGATCGTGCGACATCTGGCGGCACTACCGAGAAAGACGCAAAAAGGTGTGCCAAATTTCATAATAAAGACAAGTCCTTCACGCGCCACGTTATGAAAACCCAAGCCAAGGGAGATTTCGCATAGCATAGCGTGCAGCAATCGACTGCAAACTCGATCTTCTGCGTATGCGCAGATGTAGAAAAATACTGCGAAATTTGAACAGCGCATGCGCAGAAAATCAATAATGCTGCCGATTCCTTTAACGCTTCGAGGTGCAAAATTTCCCTATTAGTTGCGCGGCGAGATTGTATTAAGCAAAGCGCACTGTACTGAGAAATATTCGTCATTCCAGACAGTGGTTTTAGCAAATTGAAGGCTTCTGGAGAATTCTACGAGAGCACATCGAGCAATTTCTTCGAATTTCTGATATCGTACATCGAAATCTTAATTGGAGTCGTTTTAAAAGTACCCGAGTATATGAACTGAAGTGGAAAGTATTCCCGGTCATTCGTGAAGTAGGTGATTAGGAATTATTTTTAATGAGAGAATGAAATGCTTTAGCGCCGGAAATTAACAAAATACTCTGTTTTTGGACTTCTTACGTATTTCAAAGCTTTTGTGCATAATATAGTGGCAATTAAATTTCTTTATACAAGGTATTCGAGCGAATGTTTCTAAAAATTTCTGTGTAAGATATAATATGAATAATAATATAATAATCATAATAACAAGAAGAAGAAGAAGAATTACAGTGTGAAGAAGCTAGCGATTACTTCACTTTTTTATGGTTTTCCAATATCTATATAAAGCCAGCTCTTACAAGAGAAGATTGTGTTCTAAATAAAACTCCAGTAATGAGAAATATCTCTCTCCGCCATGCCTTACGTTCCAGTGGTTTCGGAGAGTTGAAATTCCGAGAGAAATCCTATGAGATAACGCCGAGAGTTTCCGTTATGATAGAACATCCTAAAATAAACGACATATTACGAAGCCGTACCAAATGAGTGGTATGCGACATCCACATTAATATACAAATTAAGAACTTTTGGTTTTTCCTTCAAATGATATTAAAATGTTTACAGGGACTGTGCAACTCGATTAGGTGATAAACACGAGGAGCAACATTTCATTATCCTCGACGTTGTGAGTTTTACGTGATGTATAGAATACGTTTAAGGTGAGCATATCTCAGCATCCTTTAGATGTAAAAAATTACGTTTGAGAGATATAAACGAATTTTATGTAATAAACAAATAACACTAGAAAATCATGTATTTTAGTTATATTCAAATGATATTTTTGTTCATCAGAGTGTAGGGTATTGTGTCATATTTATCTATCTGTGTATGTCTACGTATCAGATAGTTTTACAGAATAGCAGTTTAAAGATGTCTTAGCCCTCTACATAAAAGTGATCGTGATGTTTTAACTGCTTCTAACTTCGTGATCAATGTTTGATCATAGTTTTGAACACCTCCAAGAAGAGCAGTACAAATCAAGTAAGTTAGTCCATTTTAGCAAAAAAATTGACATAGATCCTCATACCATCGAAATGCAAATTAATGTCTCTTGAATACGCATCATTCAAAGAACAAGCAATCTTTTACATCTTAAAATAAACAATCAGGTTTAACATATAACAGATACCGTAAAACCCTCAAAGTAGGTGCCATTTACAAGCTAAACCACATGTAATATCGTGTGAGTTAGCAGAGCAGCTGCAAAAGAGGGCGGAAGAGGTTTAGGAAAAGGCTCTCGGGCGACGCGCGGACGCGGAAGGGCCCGGAGACGGCCTCCCAAAGGGGAATGCGCGGCGTGAACGAGGCCAACGAGGACTACACAGAGGACAAGGGCGGCGAAGAGCCCCCACAAGCGAGAACACTCCGCACCCGCCCCTGCATTTGGCCTCCCGCCCGCCCTCCTCCTTTCAACCGCAACAAGACCCGAAATAGACCATTGAGACCCGGTGCGGCGCGGGCGGGGCGGGGTTTGGGGCGGGGGCGGGGCCGGGGCGGGCAGTTGGAGGAACGGGGGAGACTGGGCGATCGGGGGGTTGGGCGGGAGGGGGGAGGTGGCGTCGATAGAAGGCCCGTTCGCGGCTGCGAACGACTATTCAATTCTCTTAGATTCAATTTACACGGTTCAGGGGAGAATGAGCATGCGTCTCGCGCATTAGGGGCGAAGGGGCGGGGACTAGGGGCAGACGGGCGCCCATGCAAGCGATGGGTGAACTCCCTCTGGGGTGGAGCGCCCACGGCTCTCTCCCCGCGTCGTGGACCGCCGCTTCACACGCGCTAGCAGAGCTCCTAGAAGTAGTAGGGTTGCCAGAATTTTTTTCAGAAAATAGTGAACCGGCGGGAGGGGAGGGGATATTTGAATAATAATAATAATAATAATAATAATAATAATAATAATAATAATAATAATAATAATAATAATAATAATAATAATAATACATTCTCCTTATTACTTAAAATACAGCTAAGTGTGAAGTTGTGCTCTACTTTTGAATAAAATGGAATAAATCTTTGATACATTAGTTCAAATTTTCAAGTAAAAATTCTTTGTGTGCATTAGTGCCAGCACTCATCAGAAGTTCGTTAAAGTAGTATAAGCATGAAAGGCATTTATGAAAAACACTTTTAGCTTAAGTTCGCAGTGTTGTGTACTTGAACAAAGGAATATTTATTACGAGTAGTTACCACACTAAAACAACTGCATGGACCTGCGCAATAGCCAGAATTGGTATCAGAGTAATGTAAGCTCTAATCGAGATTAAAAACTCGCCAAAATAAACCCTAAAAGCTCTACTACTTGTTCACTCCTACAATAAGTTTTTTTCCGTCATTGGATAAGATATTTTTACACGTTCACTATTTTCATTTCTTAATTACAGAATCACTCAAATAGTGATGTTCACTCAAATAGTGAACATCTAGCAACCTTAATAAAGGGGGATGTCATTATATGTAATGTAAACGAAGAAAACGGTAACGTTGCATAAGGTATTAAATAACACGTGCAGTTCAGGATTAAACGTTGATTTTTGAAACATGAATTTGAATTAAATGCACACTAATTTTCAATACAGAGAGCTGGAAATGTCTCTCCATAATAGATTTTCCGTCACTCCTGTCCCTTTTGTTCTGAAACGGCAACTTATAAACCCTTGGTGCATAAATCTGCATTTCTAACTTACGAGCAATAATACAGTCATACATTTTCCCGCAAGTAGATTATGTATAAATACAAATGATTTTTGAAACGAGGATGCACAATTAGGGAATTAATTGAGTTTTCTGTTAAAATACTCTTTATAATTAGCCAAATGACAAATAATCGCACAAACTAATTGATATAAAAATTACAGTACACCATTCTTTCCTAATATATTAAATATTTCATAGTAAAAATGGCTATTTTGATGAGATGTCCGAGATGATGACTTTTGACCGAGGAAGTTTAACGAGATTGCTCACATTCTTGGAAAAGGCATTTTTCTCGAAAATGTTGTCTTATTTTAAAACATAACCGTTTTGCCTCCTAGAACAGCCCCAATTTTAGTTTATTTCTTCCGCGGTGAAAACGAAGATTGATAAACGCCACTGGCGAGGATTCTACTAGAGGCTGTGTAGGAATTCTTTATTTTGAGATAAAGAGCTGCAGATAGCCTCTAGAGCTTTAAGGATCTCCGTGGAACGTAACAGCACACAGTGAAATTATTTCAGGATTTGCGGGAAGAAACGGCGACGAAAACGGGTGCGCGTGGAGATGAAGGAAGGAATAAAGAGGGGCGGAAAAGGGGCGGGGTCGTCTTTCCGGTGCACACAAGGAAAAACAGGCCACGGAGGAGGAGAGACGAATGCAAGCGCTACACGCGACCTCGTGTCGCTGAAAGCGTATTATTAGAGCTGAAAGGAGAGACGTGTTATCTGTAGCATCAGCTTCTTGCGAAGAAGTGGACTTACGAGGAGTAATTCGCTAGGCTTCCCGTCCGGAGGCCCGCCGTTGGAATTCAAACGCGGAGCTGGGCCTGTGGAAAGCGGAGCTTGGAGATATACGGCACATGGGCGACACAGGGCGTAAGCACGGATGTGGGTGGACGGGCGGGAGAAACAGGCAACCAGACGGAAAAGCAAGGCGTAGTCGTCATTCTGGCGAGGACGTAATACGGTTTTGTGTCTGGTGGAATGGGCGACCTCATAGCCACTAGTCCGGATTGCCGCGGACATTGAAATTGGGCATCGGTTCAAGTACAAACATGTCTATTTCGGCGCGAAATTTCCGGAATTTGCTTTTCAGCGCTGTAGATTCAGTGTGTGGGTGCGCGGTTTAGGGGGCTCGCTGAATAAGCTTTCTCTGTTCGAAGAGTCCTGGGTTCGAATTCTATCGCGGACGAGGTACGTTGGTTGGCCGAAGACTCATGCAGAGTGGGATGTCAAGGAAATTGCGTTTTGCTGATTTCTCAGTCGAGGAGTCGACATATTTTTTGGTGTTAGTTGTCTATTAGTGACGCGAAGACGATAACATTGATCATAAATGACGTAAGCAAGCATACGACCTTTGATAATAAATTTATTATCTTTTATTTATTACTTGAACCGATGGTAATTTTATATCATGTTACCTTTTTAAATAGTTCCGTTTGTTGCAAAGGAAACACAGCAACTCAGTAAAATAATTTCTCACAATATGCCCAATGAAGCTTTGCCTACAATACGTGTTATTCAGTCGACACTCGACAGGAAGTTCTTGAAATAAACGGATAACTTAATATTAGTAAGGTTTCAATCTTTCTCTCCGCTGCATTGCATCACTAAATAATATTAGGACAAAGACATCTTTCACTTGTACGAAATAAGTACGATACAGTAAACAAAAGATACCATTAACAACACGCAACAACTCAAGAAAAAACTGTACTCATAATAAAATACTAGCATTGTTAGCTTCAATGCAGTAAATTTTTATGTAATAAAAATAACTAATTAAAACAGAAAATTATAGTAATAAGCGAGTCATTTTTGAGATTAGACAAGAGAGATTAAATTAGCGCAACTTGTCACGATGAGATAGTGATTCTATAAAGAAACGGAATTTCTATAAAGAAAATATGCAAATGAACACATGCTGTTTGGCTTATTATCACAATCGCCGAACTCGTTTTTAGCGTCAACGAGTTTCCTGAAAGCCCAAAATCAGACTGTTTCTACACTCCAGCAGGCTTAAAACTTTTCCTAAAATGCAAAAAAAAACGCCATCTCATTACAGCGTCCTCTGCCCACAGCCAACGAAGATAGCTCGGGGTGCGCTTGCTCAGAAAGAGGTCAATTTCAATTAGTTCGCTTTTGGTAGTTAAAAGCTCGTTCCAAACGCGAGACGAGTTTCGCATACATCCTTTCAATACGGGGAGGCCAGGGAGTTGGCCGTTCCATACCCAGCAGCTGAAGGCTGAGTCGCCTCATTCGCTGACCAGCATGTCGGCTTGCGGGGTTGGCCTTTCCGGGAATCTCTACAGCGTGGCGCCGTCACAGCTGGGATCCCGACTAGTCTCCTGACGTGTGTGGTAGTGTAATGAAAGGAAGTGTGTGTGTAATTAAGAAGTGAGGATAGGACAAAGAAGGAATGAAAAAATCGTGGGACCTGTTTGTTATGGTTCTGCTCCAGCATTCGTCTAGTATTGATCACAGAAACCACGGGAAACTACCGATCAAAGCAGCCGCGAGGTAGAATTCTCCTCCAGACAACAACTGAATTCGAACTAACTCTCTAGCTAAGGACGAAAATCTTGCCAAAGACGGGATTCAAACTCTAGAACCTCCCGATCAGAGGCACTACAGTGACATCAGTTGGTGCCCTGAGACACTTTAGCCGGTCCGCCTGCTACCCTGTGCTCCAACCAACCGGTTCCCTTATCCACTCGCTCCTCAAGCCACTAACCATCCATTTTCCCCACTTTCCGCAAACGCACTCAGCCATCTTGCTCTCGCTAACCCAACCCGAATACACCAGGAACATTAATTTCCCTCTTTCTACCTTCTAAATGTCTGTAAACCTACATATCCATTCCTTATTTACGCCCTTTCTCTCACCCGTCCATACAACCATGAATACCCTTTCCAATCACCTTCCTACTCTTTCTTCCGTTCCTCAGACTCACTCACCTGCCTACCATTCCCGCCTGCCCACCCGACATTCCTGCCATTCCTATATTCTCCTCGCATATCGACTATCCACCAAATCCGACAATCCCCTCATCACCCGACCGTTACCTTAACCAAACTCCGATACCCCGTCCCTTAATCCATTCCACCATCGAAATCCTTAATACGATTGCAATCCAGTACGCGCCCACCAACATTGAAACTGGAGTAAACAGTTCAACACACAGGTCGAGTTCACATGGATCTAGCTTCAAACGGATAAATTGTTTGCGTAAATGAAAGGGAGAGAAAGTTCGGGGTTTGGACGTGGAGGAAGGAAAAGAGGAAAGACAATGGAGGGAAAGTAGCCCTGATAAGCCTCATCACAGATTGCTGTGAGCGTATGATTGAGATGGATGTAGAAAGGGTGTGTGGTAATTTAATGGGCCAGTACTATTTAATGATCATTTTCAGAAAAGTGGGATAGATTTATTTAATTCACCAAATCCATTCAAATATAAAACTATATGATAAGCGAAAACATGTTGGATTTAAGTATAGAATTTTATCTTAAGTTTCTATAGTATACACAAGTTGTCGCTCTAACGAATGATTACATTTAAAAAAACGTAGTACTGTGGTATCAAAGACGCCAAAATATGATACATATAAATTCATAAGTTACGAAGAGTGTTCCTAGATGATGCACGGAACCTGTTCCTACTAAAGACAATTGTGTGTGATCCTGGTAAACATTTGTCCCTGATACAAGCCTCTCCCCAGCGAGGATTAAGAGGTTAAAGAAGAAAGCAAACCTCATAGCCAGAGTTGTTCCACCTAATATAAAGACAACTTCAATTAAATTCTGAAGAAGAAGCGAGAAAAAAGGGCCAGCAGTAACAAGGAGTTGCCAGGCCACGGGGCGTAGATATCCAAGAAGAAGTACGGGTGTCGTGTACACTAGCAGCCGAGCTCTCCCCTTCCAACGTTTTTTTGTGAAGGGACACCGAGAGCTCCGCACCCTGCGTGCTGTGTCTCCAGCGACCGCGGCGCTGGGTTTTTATCTCTCTGAGAAATTTTCCCCAATTAGAAGCGCCGAGATTCAAGGCGCGAATCCTTTGCGACGAGATTCGTGTGGCGGAGGGCGTGGAAAACAACGCCCTGTGTTTGGAGGCAGCGGCAAGGAATATTCCTGTCTTTGCACAAGAATCCAGGGCTGGCTCGTAGTTTTTTGTGAACAAAAGCATCTGGGGTTTGGCTCCGATTCTATGATCCTTTTAGCAATTTTTTCTCCAACATTTCCAAACAATAATTATAATAAAGCGGATGAAGGCATTGCTTTAAAATGGAATTAAAGAAAGCGTGTGCTCTCTTGTTGATGGAGTTTACAATTCTGGAATAAATGCAGCTTTTATTTTGTGATGATTGTTTTTAACCTTGTTTTTCGCAAGAAGTTGCATGACTTCGTGGTTTTCTTCTACACATTTCGTTGAAAAAATTGACAACAAAATTATGATTTAAAACTACAAGAAATCTCATAGTTACATACTTTTTTCACCGTGATTGTGTTATATCTTGCTGCTCGTTTTGTTGTAATTTATTTATTTATTTATTTATTTATTTATTTATTATTTTGTTGTTATAAGTATCTTAATATTGTTATTACAATTATAATTACTTGGAAGAACTAAAAAATAAATTTGGTGTTGCCACATACAGAAGTTACATTCCGAGGTGCTCTGAATCTCAGTTATTAGCAAATTACATAACATATACAATGTTATAAAAAGATAGCGTAATTAAAATCGAAACTACTGAAAACACGGAATATCTGAATAGCGTTACTATGATTCTAAACGCATATCAGTGAACATCAATTTTTCAAATTCAGGGAAATTGAGACCTTCACTTTTCTACATTGACAATTTATTATTACGTGCTAATAAAAATCAGAAAAACCATGATAGGTTTCACTTTTAAAATTCATAACTCAGCGAAGTGATCTGGATTCTACTCTGACATTAGAGTAACTCAATTAACACAACAACGCTCAAATAACTCTGAATTTCCTACCTTCAGCGGGCTTCTCGCTCCGACCGAGTCATCGAAAATTATGCGTGCAATAAATAAGCGCATTTCTATGCCCGCTTCCAGGCCGGTCTTTTATCCCGCGCCTCTCTGCTGAACCGCTTCCGGCGTGCCTCGGCCCGCCCCCGCTTCCACGGCCCGCTTCCACGCCCCGCTTCCCCCGCCTGCCCGCACAGCGTTCACCGCGCGCGCAGTAAATAAAATATATTACTTCCACCGGTGCTCGCCGATAGGCCTTGATTTTACGCCAACAATTGGAATTTAACGGCCCTCCGCGAGCCCGCCCGGGTGCGGCCAATTCCCGCGGACAAAAAGCACTCGGCGGGCGCTGCGGCCACCCACCGCCAGGCCCTGGGGTCCCGCCGTAGGCGCGCTCACTCTGCAGCAAGAGTGGGAGGAAGTACACTTCTGTTTCTCCCAGGGCTCCTTTTTCCCCTTAAACATTTCTATTTACACTTGGCATATTTTCTAGCAAATAAATATCATATACTGCAAGGAGAAAGAAATCATAAATTTAATGATACGGTTAACAAATACAACTGTATTATTTTGTTTTGGACCATTTACAGAGTTCCCGGACGAATTGAAAAGCTTCTTTTCCAAATGTTGTGTGTCAGTTGCCCAAAGTATCGACTTAAAAAGGGAAAAATTAGGAATTTATGTTTACGGACATAAAATGTTTTATTAATTAAATTTTTAAGGAAATTTTTGCCGGGCCACGCCCCTCGACCCATCTGTTCGCGACCTTGTGGGTTTCGGGATGGCGAGAGGAGGCTCATGGTCTACAGCGCTGCGCTGTTGCCCGCAGTGTCAGGCGAGGGTCATTTAATACATGCGTTTATCAGTTTGATGGATTGATTATTTTGTTTTTTCGGGAGTAATAGCTGTATAGATCATTAGCCGCGTAAGTGTAGTGCAAGTCAGCTAACGGAAAGTGGCGGTGTTTCTGAAGTGAAAAGAATGGTTTGTGGGTGTCTATTCAGTAATTGTTGAAAACCATATATATATATATATATATATATATATATATATATATATATATATATATATATATATATATATATATAGTCAGACGAACCCTTTCAGGCCCTTTCTCAAGTCCTAAAAAGAAATATAAAACATCGCTGTGCTATTCGTAAAAAAGTTACAAAATGAAGATAAATATTTATAAATATGAAAAAGTTCCTGTTTACAAGAATAAACGATTTTCATGTGTAATTAACTTATTTCTCGGCGTTGGAGTAAACCTCAGCATTAATTCAGAAATTTACTTTTTTAAGTGTTTAGCAGGAAACGAGGTTCAAACTACTATCCATTACCGTGTAAATGTTTACTCACATGAATGAACAAAATCAATTCGTCGGAAGTTTCAATGAAATAGGTATATTGGAATTGGAATTTTTCATTTTGTATGGTTTTAAACGGAAAAAAATTACCTGCTGACGAAAGTGGCAAACATGACAAACTAGGTTAAGTATGCATAAATATGTCACATTTAAAATAAAATTAGGATGTAAAAAAACTGTTACGTTCTCTCCAGGTTAGATGTTAATTGCAGTGAAAGAAACTTCGGTGATTACCTAAGAGTCAGTGACAAGTTGTATGTAGTCGGAAACGACATCATATGAATCTTACAAAAAGCGTGCTGCGAGGGAATTAATGTTCATTCTGAATCGAATGGTGTTGTTTCGTACGCATTTGTATTCGTTTTACGTTCAATATACCGGTCAAGTTAATAACCGAGAATGAAATACAACCGATTAAAATGCGTTTAGGGTTTAACGACTTTTGTTCATTGGTCGCAATATTTGGGGAATATCGCCGCAGAAAATTACAACGTATGTTAAAGCAAATCATGATGGGGTTGTGTTTAAAGTTACTGCACGCTTGAAAATAAATTTTAATAGCATTTTTACCAAAAATCATTAAAAATGCTTTGAATATATAGAAAATAAATTGATATTAATGGTTCAGATGGGACATAAAGTGTTACGGATAGATAAAGTTCCTTCTGGCATATAGATTCATTCCGCAATAACTATTTTTACCAAATGCATATTCTTGCAGTGACAATCGCCAGGAAAGTTTGACTTAGTCTTCCTTGCATTTATTGCCCTCCAAACTTGTCCTTACTTACGGTACTACAAGAAACCGTGACGCATACTATACTCCGTAACGAAAGTTAGACCATAACCAACAAGAGACTCATCCATTACGAAGAAACTTACTTGTCCTCATTTAATATTGTTTTCATTTTTCGATTCGAAAGAGCTAAGATCGCACTATCGCAACCCGAGAAGTGTTTTTCTGGAAGAATGGCGCCATCAACCTAAATATCGAGGCCAGATCCGGAGCGCGAGCCATTACTAGCGACCGATAAGCTGAGATTGTAAAGTCGAACGTCGCGTATTATGACGTCTCACAAGAGCAGCGGTGCACAGTGGCGGTGGCCACGAAAATGGGAAAACCAGAAGCATTGGCGGTAAATTCAATGGATGAGCAAGTTTTGGTCGGATAGAGGCTGTGGTGAAACCATTGATAGGACAGTAGACATCGTCAACTGGAATGTTGATACCAGCAATGAAGCGTCATACCCGGGAATTGTCGTGCTGATCAGTTACAGTGGAAAAAATGTTGAGCGATTCTGGTAGTTTGGATGCTGTTGTAATGGGAAGTAATACCATATTCAGCTATTCTATGGCAACTGTGACAAAAGGTACTACTACCACCAATAATGTAATTCTAATGGCGCATCATTAGGAGGCTACAATCAGATGGTTGCGATGGGGAGGAATTGGTGACAACACACACATGGGTGATATGAAGCTGTACTGGTAGCAGTGCCTGCTGAAAAAGTCCCAGAGCTGGTCGCGGCTTGGTGGAGCAGATTAAGAGACACACAGGCAGGGAGGGGGAAGTGTGAGAAAGTATCAACGGCGAGAGTGGAGGTGATTGCGGCAGTACCACAAAACGAGGTTGGCAAGACAGCAAGAGGGGGGGAGAGGAAGAAAGGACAGAAAACTGCGCGGTGTCGTGGCCGTTCGAAATTGCGATGGGGGGCGTGAGCGCCAGTGGAGACGGGGGCGGGGCGAAGGCAGAGGGCTGCGGCTTTATAAATCGGCCCCTGGGCGAAGGACGCCTCCGCTTTTGGCGCAGAGCAACGCTTGGCAACGCCGCAGCTCCATGGCAACAGGGCGGAAATGGCCTGATTTGTTAGAATCGCGGCGATTGGCTCGCGTCCTCTGTTTTTGCCCGGGCGGTGCCATAAGCGTCAGCATCCATCGCGACTAGTGCGTTCCGTGCCCGCCGCCCACCGCCCGCTGTCCACCGCCCACTACCCACCGCCCATCGCCCATACCCCATCACGCTCGCCACCGCCCGCGCCTCGCATAACGTGCGTGCCGGGAGACGGGTGCCCATAGGGAAGATGGTCAAACAAAAAATGACCACAGTTCTAACTCGATCGGCTGGCTTTTGTGCCGCAGTTTATAACACTGCAAGGGGAAAACAGAACCAGGAATCTGCATATTCGCCAGATTGGTAGGGGAGCACACATTCCGGAAATAGTCTGCTCGTTTATCTGGAGCATTAAAAAAAGTGTGATTTCGTTTAAAAATTGGTCGCTATCAGATGTACCAATAAATGCGTAATTTATATGTTAAATAAAAAGAGCTCACAACGTAGAAAGAGAGAGAGAGAGAGAGAGAGAGAGAGAGAGAGAGAGAGAGCATAATTAAATACAACTCATTTGATTATCAAAAAACAATTTGGTGAAACAAAAATTTATTTTCAACTAAACTGGAAGAAACTTATGAGATTAGAAAATCGGTTTGTTATTAAATTGTGTTTGATATTTCATCATAAAATCTAGCAATTTTTTATGAATAACTCTGTTATGAGTTATAACCTTAGCGATGATTGCAGAAAATTTCTGGATAAACAGACCAAACCTTAAGATTGTTAGTTACTACACTTCGCTACGGAATAATAGACGTTCATCGTTCAAACAGATGAAAAATAAACTTGAGCCATTATTTCAATTGTTGAAGAGGAGGCTAGGTTCAATGATTGATTGCCCCAGCCGGGAATCAATTCAATTGATTGCCCCAGCCGGGAATCAATGCGGATCTCCTACATAATGCCTAATTGCTTAAACTACTTAAGTACCAAGACAGTCAACTCTTCAAACAGCCTTTACGAGTTAAGATCCTCTACGACGGTTACATTGTTCATTTCATCATCTGGTCACAATTGTAAGCTTAACCCCATCTGGCCACAGTTTAAACCCATAGCTAACCCAGCAGAAGTAATGTAAGCAGTAAATGATGTTTGACTGTTCGAAGAATTGACTGCCGTAGCCAGGAATCGAACCAGGGACCTCCCAATACACGTGAAAATGGGATCGGAAAAGTTAGTTGGCACTTGCAAATTGAGAAACACAATCTTACGCTATTGTTTAACTTATAACTGTGACCAGGTGGTGAAATATCGAATAATAATAATAATAAGAAGAAGAAGAAGAAGAAGAAGAAGAAAAAGAGGAGGAAAAAAGAGGAATAAAAAAAGTTTACGAAGTGGAAGGAGAAAATCTTCATACCTAAAAAACGATATTCCTGAACCACATTACTTAAGGCAAAACACACATTAACGCAGTTTATAACTTGCTCCCAATTCATTACAGCACCGAACAAATTAAAAACAAGGCTCGCAGCCAGATGCGTTGGGAGGCTCGGCGAGAGCTACTTTGTCCCCGTGTAGCGCCTCCCCGCGCCACCCGGACGGTTTTCCATTGAGCCCCACGCGTAAGAGCACGTGGGCGGGCGGGCAGAAAGGCAGGTGGGCGGGTGGGAACGAGGGAGGGCGGGCAGGAGGGAGGGCGGGCGGGCAGGAGGGAGGGCGGGCGGGCAGGAGGGAGGGCGGGCGGGCAGGAGGGAGGGCGGGCGGGCGGGTGGGTGGGCGGGTGGGCGGGGCGGGCGGGTGGGCGGGCTGGACGGGCGGGCAGGGAGGGCGGGTGGGCGCTCGGGTAGGAGGGCGGGTGGGTGGGAGGGCAGGAGGACTGGTGAATGGGTAGGAGGGCAGGTGGGCGGGTTGGAGGGCAGGTGGGCCGGCAGTAGGTAGGAGGGCGGGCGGCCGGGCAGGAGTGCGGGCGGGCGAGCAGCGCGCAAGGCCGGCGTCGTGTCGGCGATTTCGGAGGCCGCGCGCGGGCGGGCGTGCACTCGCGCGGAAGTTTGCCTGCCCGGCCAGCAGAGCGCGCGCTTGCAACGCGCGAGTCCGCGCCGCTAGCCGCTGCACCCGCCCGCCGTTCCTCCCGCTCGCCTTTGCAACACTGCTCGCTGCCCCCCCCCCCCGCTCGTCAGCGCTATTACCGCTCGTTGTTTCGCTCGCTCGCCGTCTCCTCCCGCTTACCGTCCCGCTCTTTCACTCTCGCCATCCCACCCTTTGCACTCTCCTGACTCCAAATACCAGTTAGTCGACCCACATTCCAATTAGCCGATGCCCACTGCAGTTAGCCGATGCCCACTGCAGTTAGCCAATGCCCGCTCCAGCTAGCCGATGCCCACTCCATTTAGCCGATGCCTACTACAGTTAGCCGGTTCGCACTACAGTTAGCCGTTTCCCACTACAGTTAGCCGATGCCCACTCCAGTTAGCCAATGCCCACTCCAGTTAGCCGATGCCCACTCCAGTTAGCCGATGCCCACTCCAGTTAGCCGATGCCCACTCCAGTTAGCCGATGCCCGCTCCAGTTAGCCGATGCCCACTCCAGTTAGCCGATGCTCACTCCAGTTAGCCGATGCCCACTCCAGTTAGCCAATGCCCGCTCCAGCTAGCCGATGCCCACTCCAGTTAGCCGATGCCCACCCCAGATAGCCGATGCCCACTCCAGTTAGACGATGCCCACTCCAGTTAGCCAATGCCCACTCCAGTTAGCCGATGCCCACCCCAGATAGCCGATGCCCTACCCAGTTAGCCGATACCCCCTCCAGTTTGCCGATGCCCATTCCAGTTAGCCGACCTTCACCCCAGTTCTTTCAGTTAGCCATTCTTCTCTCCATCTCACCGTCCCTCCCGTTCTTCCTTCCTCCCTACAGTTCGCCGTCCCTGCCCTTACTTCGCCCTTCCCCCATTCACCGGTCGGCCCGCTTGCAATCCCATTCGCCGACCCACCTACCCATCTTCCCATGCGCTTTGTCACCTATATCCACTCCTAACGGCCTGCACGCTTCCTTTCCCGTGCACGGCCTCACTTCCACACTCATGCCTCTCTCAGAGTTCACGTGAGAGTCAACACCACCCCTCACCGAATATTTCTTCCCCCAACGGTCGTAAAGCTCCCCACCTATCCTCCCTTTACTCTCAAGTTTTTTCCTTGCTCACTCACACTTTTCCCCTATTTCCAGCTTCCTCTCGCAATCCTTTGCAATTATCCTTTCTATTCTTTGTCGCATTTTCGCTTACCTGTCTCGATTCATCTTCCCATGCTCGTCCTTCTTGCTAAACTTCATTCAACCTACCTACCACTCGCTCAGTTCGAGTGTTCGTTACTATGTTTTCTCGGTGCTTAACTCGTCGACGCCACTTGGATTAATTGACTTGCGATCCTGTTGCAATCATTAGTTGCAAACATTGCTGTTGCAATCATTAGTCGCGTTAATGAATGCTTGTACTGGAAGGTGGCGGTGTTTCTCCCGTTCTGGATTGTGCAATCCGGCTCTGAACAACACGTTGGCATGCGGGGATTTCAGTCTCTAGGTATCTCCCTCATTAAGGCACCGCTCAGCCGGGACATATCCTACGACCCGACTGGTCTCCCGATATGTGCACATGAGCTAGTTTAAATGTAAGGGGAGAGAAAAAGAGAAGCATGAGGAAGGAAAGATCGTGCATGGTTCGTGACATATTGGTAGGGTATATTCCAAAATTCGCCGACCTGGATGGCCGGAGTGGCTAAGAGCGAGTACCGGCTCAGCGCTTCTTCCCGAAGGGTCGCGGGTTCGAGTCCCGCCTTGGGCATGGCTGTTTGTCCCTTGACTTTGTGTGTGTGTTGTCGCGGAGGGCCTCACGTTCTGCTGACCCCAGATCAGAGGAGCCCGTAGGGGTTTGTTTAGTGTATGGTCGAATATGCGTCCCTTCGGGACGTAAAGGGCAACCGGCTGTCGGCTGGATACAAGCCATAGGGAAAAAAAATCCAAAATTCGCCTGTTACCTTCAAATTCAAGAATGGTCGGGAAAATACCAATCAGAGCAGCTGGTCGCTACAACTCCCTTCCAGACATCCGCTGACTTCGACCCGTGTCCCGAGCTCGATCCTCTCTACTCGTCCAACGGCCGCCGCTCGCTCAACTCCCCCCCCCCCGAACTGCAGGTCCCAACGCTGCCGCACGCGCGTTCGTATTCCCGTCGCCTCGCTGACCCGGCCCCGCCCCCCTCGGCCCCGCGCGGCGCGCGTTGCCGCTCTGGCGCGCCGTCGCCGACGCAACGCGCCGTGAAACACCTGCCGCGCGACGGCGCGCGCTCGCCCGCAGCCGGCGCCGCCTGTTACGGAACTGTCGCCGGCGCGGCGCCACGCCCACCCCGAATCCGACGCTCGTTTGCCACTCGGCGCCCGCGCCGCCACAGCGCTCCGCAGCCGGCGTTCTATCCCAGCGCGTAATTAGTACATCAGCTCAACACGATAACATTCGAAAAGGAACTCAATATTATACCCTGACATCATTAAAAATCTAGACGTCTGCGATCTACATTAATTAGCTAGGATTAATTAGCACAGTTTTCGCTGTTTTTTTTTGTTGCAAATTAATTGTAAACTTGATCAGTTTGTAAATGTATTTTCCCCTTAAAACAGGATAAAATGAAGCTATACACCATATTTCCGGAACGTATTTTCCATTCATAACCCGTGAATCAAATAGCCTTTAATCCGTAAAGTTACTTTTGTACGGCTTTAAAATGACGATCGCTGGAATGTTGCGGTTCGTAAATAAAATACAGGTAAGAAAACGGAGTAACTCCCAGCACTTCCACAGGAAGTTCAGCTTCATGAACTCCGTTCGAAATTTGAGAATATCTATTTCCAAGAGATCCGTTGGGTCAGTATAATTGCGTTGATCTCTTGTCTGGCCCCGTCCGGTGGGGGCTTCCTGAAGGGTGATCGAAGGGATAGAAGGTAGGTTTCAGTTAATTTCACTCGGAGTAGGAAGTTCGACAGCAAGCATGGTTCAATTCATAATAAGTGACGGAAAAAGAAAACGAAAGAAGCGAGGATCCGAGTCCAGTAGGAAGTAGGGTTTCCTAAGCTCCATGTGCACAGGCCACAGCTACAACCGACATTCGCCAACGTAGCGTATCATGGCAAAAGTGCCGGACCTCCGTTCCCATCTCGTTCGGCGGGGCTTCCGGCCGGCCGGCCGGGCGATCTTCGGGGCCAGAGGGCAGCGAGAGGAAGCGAGGCAGAGTGAGGGGCAGTCAGAGGTCGGCATGCCCGGCGCACGCTCGACCAGCGTCATCCCTGGGTGGTCCACGGGGCAGCCAACGCAATGCTGGGGGAGACCGGCGTCCGGCCCAACCCAAACCTGTCACCACCCGCCTGCCTGCTCGTTCGCTCGACCACCGTCACCAGACCCATCCCACCCATCACCACCTGTCTGCCTGCCTCCTATCGCCACCACCAGCCCTACCCACCCGTCACCATCACCGCTCGACTGCCTGCTCGTTCGCTCGACCACCATCTCCAGATCCACCCCACCCGTCACCACCCACCTGCCTGCTCGTTCACTCGACCGCCATCACCAGATCCACCCCACCCATCACCACGCGCCTGCCTGCCTCCTATCGCCACCACCAGCCCTACCCACCCGTCACCATCAACGCTCGACTGCCTGCTCGTTCGGTCAACCATCACCACCACCAGCTTCACCCACCCGCCACCGCCCGCCTGCCTGCTCGTTCGCTCGACCACCATCACCAGACCCACCCCACCCGTCACCACCCGCCTGCCTGCTTCCTATCGCCACCACCAGCCCTACCCACTCGTCACCATCATCGCCCGTCTGCCTGCTCGTTCGCTCGACCACCATCTCCAGACCCATCTCACCCGTCACCACCCGCCTGCCTGCTCGTTCGCTCGACCACCAGACCCACCCCACCGGTCACCACCCGCCTGCCTGCTCGGTCTCTCGACCACCCCCACCGCCACCACCACCACCATACCATAACCACCACCACTACCACCAGACAACCGCCACCAATACCACCATTACCACTGCTTCCACCACCAATACCGCCATCACATCGCCCCCGCGCTCGCCTCAGCCACCGCCACCGCCACCAGACCCATCTCACCCGTCACCACCCGCCTGCCTGCTCTTTCACTCGACCACCACAACCACCACCACCCAGTCGGGCGCCTCGACCGGCCAGCCGGGCGGATACTCATTTATTCAAGTCACATTTCCGGTTCCGACGGAGGACATTCTCAGCATTTTCTCGGGGAAAAACTCGTTTCGCCCTATTTTCCGCGAGCGTGGGCGTGCAGCGCTGCAGTTTCCGGCGCGCGCGCGCCCCCGGGCAGCAGCCGTACGAAGGCGGCGCAGAAATCGAAAACGACGCGCGAGCACAATGGGCGGTGATGGGCGCGTCGACGAAGGCCCGGCCTGCCGCCCGCCGGTGCTGCGCTCGTCGCCTCGGCGGCCGAACAGGAGAACACTCGCATATTTCTTCTCCGGAAATTCTTATACCTATTCTTCCGACGGCGCTACGGCCCAATTCGCGCCTTGGACGGACTTCCGTCGCTACAGGTCTTTTCTGCGTCACGAGGAATAGCCTCGTGAAATGGAGAATTGACTGATTGATTGTTAGTGATTCCGGGCGCGTCAACTACTGTGGTCATTAGTCCCGTTAGTGTAGTGCATGTTTTTTCGGGAGATGGCGGTGATCTTCCGCCGCTGGATGGCGAGATCCGGCGCCGACCTACCGTCGGCTAGTGGGGTTTCCCCCTAACCAAGACTCTCCCACCAGCGGGGCACCGCCCCAGCCGGGACAAGCTCTAAGCTCCCGACCGGTCTCCCGGAATATGTGGTAGTGTAGTGCATGTTAATGTAAGTATGTGTGTAAGGGGAGAGGATAGGGCAAGGAAGTGGAAGGACAGATCGCGCACGGTCCCTCGTGAAATGGAGAATTGATTGATTGATTGTTAGTGATTCCGGGCGCGTCAACTGCTAAGGTCATTAGCCCCGTAAGTGTAATGCATGTTTTTTCTCTGGAGATGGCGGTGATCTTCCCCCACTGGATGGCGAAATCCGGCGCCGACCTACGCAGGTCAGAGATGTAGCACTAAAGCGAGTACCACTTCTTCAGTAGTTTAGAGAATCGGACATGACAAAGGGGTAACATTTGAGAAAGGTATGAGAAGTACTTATGTTTTTAGTCAGGGTACGGTAATAGCAATGGCGGAATAGTCGAAATAGAAATCTGAACAAAAGAGACAGTAGGTAAACTGAGATGAAGAAACTGCAAAAATATTGGTAACTAAGGCAATAAATGAGAAGAAAAGTAATTAATGGAACTCTTCACATTATCTCAATTCATACATTGCTGGCCATGTATGAATAGAGATAACGGGTGAGGAGGCCAATGAAGGTACTCGATGGGATAAGGTGAAAATGGCTGAGATAAGAGAATCGGAATTGACTGATATGAGGAAAAGGAAATGAAAAGGAAATAGCATGAATGGGAAAACGCAGATATATAAAATAAAAGGGATAGTAAATTGCAGGAACGAGAGATGGAGGGAGCGAGGTATTGCACGAACGAGGGACGGCAG
Organism: Teleogryllus occipitalis; assembly: GCA_011170035.1. Taxonomy (NCBI): domain Eukaryota; kingdom Metazoa; phylum Arthropoda; class Insecta; order Orthoptera; family Gryllidae; genus Teleogryllus; species Teleogryllus occipitalis. The sequence goes on from BLKR01002384.1 coordinate 19,226, forward strand.
GAATGAGGGATGGCAGAAATGTGGGACGGTAGGAATGATGGACGGCAAGAGTAAAGGATGGCAGGGATGGATGATGATGAGAATAGCGAAGATCGCGAGATTGACATGTTTAGCGTGAATGGTAGGGATGGAGGGAATCGTGGGCATGAGGGGGCGTGGAAATATCATGATGTTGGGGATACGGGGGTGGTAGGTGATCGAGACGGCGTTAATGTGCCGTCGCGCAGGCCCAGTGGCAGTGACGTAGAAGGCGTGGGCGGCAAGGGTATTCGTGTGAAGAGGCCACACAGAACAGAGTTGCAAGAGGCAACAAACTGCATAGGAGGCGAGATAGCTTCGGCAATAGCGCAGGAAATCTGCCCATTTCTGCCGCCAGAAATCGGACAATTCCCTCTGGCGTCGTGGCGGCGTGGAAGGGGCCGGGGTGAGGGCGTGCGCCCTTCAATCATCGCGGCGGGCTGCCACCGGGCGCCGCCGAGCGCCACTCCATAATTTATGCGCGTCCGACAAATAGGGGAGAGCGGGGCCGCCAGTAGCGCCTCACCCCGCACCCCGCAGCCCCCGACGGGCGCTCCTTGCTTAGCGCGCCGCGCATTGACGCAGGCGCACCGTAAGCGACCCATACACCGTCAAGCTCCCGTCACAAACCGAGATTGCATGGGGTGTGAATGACGCTGCATTGTTCCCCCAACCTGTCCCGTTGAGAGAACAACGCTCATTGGCTGGCGCGCCGCGGATTCACGCAAGAGCACCTTCAGTGATTCATACATCGTCAAGCTCCCATCAGGAACCTAGCTTGCATCGGTTGTCAATGCAAGCTAGGTTGCATTTGGGTCGAATTGCTCCCTAAACCTGTCCCATTGAGAAAACAACGCTCACTGTCCCGCGTGCCATGTATACACGCAGGCGTAGAGTAAACGACCCATACACCGCCAAGCTCTTGTCACGTGCCTGGGTTGCAGCGGTTGTAAATGTTGTCATATTGTTCCCCCAACCGGTCCCTTAGAGAAAACAACGATACTTACCCCTCGCATCGCGCATTAAGCGATCCAAACACCGTCAAGCATCCAACGGCGGCGTGACTTGCACCAGTTTTAAATGTAGCCCATTGTTCTTATGATCTCTCCCATTGACAGAAGAAAGCTCCTTCCCCACGCGCAAGTTCCCGTCGAGACATCGTGAAGCTCTCGTCAGAAGCACGACTTGCACCTGGTGAAATCTATTGCTGACGCATAGTACATACAACATGGCCCATTGATAAAATAATACGACGTCAATAGATTTACAAACAATTTATTATTTATTTTTATTTAATTATTTATTTACTTGCTTACTTATTTATTTATTGTTTAATTATTTACTTTTTTATTTAAATTCAAAAACTGTTAAAAACAGTGTGTGATGTACTTTGGGGAGAAGTGTAATATGCACACGTTTAATTGAGCTTTGGGATTCCTACTCTAACTCGTATAAAAGTATAATCATACATTCATGTAGAAACGAGGTTTTTGGAATGAATTTATAAGAGAATGTTCCCTCATTTCCGGGACGACTGTAGTTACGTATGGAGTGTTCTTGAAATCTGAATTTTCATCCAGAATTTAAATAATTATTTAACTGCTGCTTCTTGTTATTATGTTCCCTAGAAAGGTATTCGATAAAAAAAAGTTGTAAAATATATTTTATGAATTAGTAGACATTTCGATGCAATGTTTGGGAGTACTCGCAAAACATCTGTGAGTTCAAGAATTGGGGTATTTTATACGTTATATGCGAGTATTACTAAAAAGCTGATTACACAGACCTTCTTTAATAAATCTAGAAGAAGAAAAACGATGTTAGGCGAGAATGACTGAGGTATCTGAATGATGCATTACGTGCCCTTCCGGGTTAATAAATTGCTATTTTCTATGCTGATTGTGAAAATTTTAAATTAATAAAATAATGTTACTTTTTTAAGTATCTTTCTAGACATGCTTCGGCGTAATCATTAGACATTACGAGTTTCAAAGCTAATTGCTATGTTGAATGTTAACGAGCCGTTAGGGGGAAACTGGCAATTAAAACGGAAATTCCCTCCTATAAATGTATAATCACAGCCAGAAACAATTAAAGTTATACTATTGTAATATTTCATGTGTTGTTTCCGATACGAAAAGTACGATTCAACTCGAGATAATACATTTATGTGGTATAATGATGACCCGTTCTACGTTTCTAGTAAATATTGTAATAGACGGTAAGTTATTAGAATTATATTCATTATAATTGAATTCAGAGGTTGCACAAATACACAAAAGTAAAAATGAACTCATTCAAACGCACTCGTAATATCATAAATTTAATGAAACTGCACAACTGTAATTTTATTTCCAAATTTGAAATCTCAATTAGCCTGCGTTACATGTTTTCACACAAGAGCCAACAAAACATACAATTACGAACACTCCGTTCAATGCCACAGGTGTTTCCCAAGCAAATAAATCATTAGTATTGATAAAACATGAGAAATGATTGTTTTTGGGGCAAACAAAATAATGTAGCAAAATCTTTTTACGTTTCCCAATCATCAAAAAAACGTAAAGTCGATTGACTTGCTCATACAAAAATGCTTATAAGAGAAAAGGAAGATGGCAGCTACTACCTTCACAAAAGTTTAGTTAAATAGACAAAACTCTCACAACCTTCAAGCACTCTAGGCAATAATGAGGATTTAAATAAATATTTATGAGATTTGCTAGTGAAAAGTAGCCCTGCATTATGAAAAAGTTCGATACTGCCGAGCGAGGGTTCTCCTTATCTGCCTAGCCCATTCAATTGATTGATGTATTGGAGAACGCTTGGGCTTCTCTCTCTGTGATATGCAATTCAATAGATGCACCCGATCTTTCTTATGAAGATTCTATCTTCATGCTTCAAAAATGAAATTCTGATACTTTTATAAGTAATAGAAATCTGTTAAATGTTTTTACTCTTTGAAATCACATCAAAATTTTACCATAATAATATTCGCGTGTTATTTATGGCACAGAAAAAAGTAAGAATCTAATGAGGTAATCTTTGGACTTGCATCCTGACAAACTGAAATAATTACTTATACACTGCATCAGTCATTTTCAGACAGAGAAGCAAAATATTGCAGTTTGTTTTCAATACCATAGAAATACTTTTTTTTAAACTGACGTTAAGTAGTGTAGCAAAGTTGTTATATTTACTTAAGTAAAATAAATCTATTACTTCTGTTAATTTCGTTATTGTAATATAAAGTGTAGTAATACAATAAGACTTGAGAATTCCAATTCCATTCACGGGTCGTAACGTTAACAACATATCGATGCAATTTATTATAATAACCAAAGCACATTTATATCAATAGCAATGTATTAGGTCACTATTTATAATTGTATTTTGTTTTGTAATGACTGTGATTCCCGTACAATCCACAGTCAACGCATTTATATATCGTAAGGCTACCCACTTGTTTTTCTATTACTATTAATATTGTTCCTGACAGAATATACTTCTCACAGTAGTGCATAGAATCGAACGTAAACACTATTAACTATTTATTGTACTGAAAAGTGAATAAACGTATCAATCAGCCTTATCATATTCTTGTTTTGATCAATATTTTTCCGGTCATAGGCTTGGTTAATATTTGATACATAACTTCATTTGATTTGATGAATGATTTTATTTCATATATATTGGTTAATATTTGAAATCACAACCCAAAGAGAAAAGACATGCATATAAATAGTGATGCTACAATATTGTTTAGAGATGTTAAAATTGTGTAAATCTATATTTAAAATTATTAAACATTTCAGAAATTAAGGGAAATTAAATTACACTCTACTACAGATTTGGGAATATCTTATATTTAGAAAAAATACATGTGATAATGTAACAGTACAACAGAGGGGTTTAAATACAATTCTAATGCGATGAAAAAACCTTTCATACGCAATATTATCTTGAAGTACAATAAACATCTCATAAAAATATGACTTATTCATTCGCGTCCCCAGTTAAGTTTATTTGGCAGCTGCGGTTCCAGTGATTTAGACCAATCCCGCGCTCTCTTCCTTCTTCGTATTCTTCTTTCCGGTTGTTCCTCTTCTCCGCGTACGCAGCTGAAGGGCTCCAACGACGAAGGGGCTAAGCCGCGAGCGCGCTCCGTTTCAGAATTCAAACGCTTTGCCGGTTTTCATTCCACGGTAAAGCGTAGGAATTCTAAAACACAACGCGCCCAGCGCCGCAAGTGGCAACGCGTGCGATGACAGGAGCGCCGACGCCGACACGAGCTGCAGCTTCCGAATCTTCCTTCCCGCTATGATTCCTCCATTACTCGTTCTTTGCCTGCTGGGAGTTCCACTTCGCTTTCTTGTTTCGACGTTTCCACAGAAACGAAGCAAATCCGGTCTTGTTGCTTGTTCTCCGCTAGCCTTGTCCGCGCTGTTTCCAGACAAGCTTTTCGTTGTTTTTCAAGTCGTCCGTTCGGAGTTGTTTTCTGCTTTCAGGCCCTCTCGTATGCCATACTCCAACGTTTTGCAGCATGGGATTATGAACCTACGCGGAACATTCCACTTCCATCCGGGCCGATCATCATCGCGAGGGCCGTTACGCGGAAAAGCCCGCGAGCACGGGCGGGCGCGCGCGCCCGCGCGTGGGGAGCATGGCGTCCAGCGGCAGCGGGGCGTCGGCGTCGGCAGCGTCGCTGGCGCCGCGACGCCGCTGCCGCTGCCGCCGCCGCGCCCGCGCCGCTGCGCCGCCGCCGTCGCACCACCCGCAGCGCCCCGCGCGCCCGGCTATTACCATTCGACGGCTGCGCCGGCCGCGCCTCTGGCGGAGGGAGGGAGAACTAGCGGCGGCGGTGGCGGCCGCGGGGCGGCGCTGCGCGCGCTTCGCCCGGCGCGGCGCGGCCTCGGCGCCGAGTGGCGCGGAGCGACGGGGCGAGGGGGCGCGAGGCGCGGAGAGGCGCACGGCGTTGGAAAGACCGGCGACGCGGGAAGAGTTCGATTTGTTTAAGAGATCCAGATTTTTGAGACGTAGTCACACCTACAGGAATAGCTATTTTACCAGGCTTCCACACTGGTTAATCGCACATTGAGGATTCTTTGTGCTTCAACAAGAACTCATAATGCTGAGACTACATCCTCTTATTTTTTTAGCCCATGAAAACATAAATACATCTCTCCTTAATATTGTACATCAAACTTATTTAGCTTCATACTTTATCTCTATTCAGAATATACCTTTGAACAAGAATGCTATTTTATTATCGTTGCCTGCTGATAAAACCAACTCCGGTAGCACGGCGCGTGAAGGTAGCCCTTCAGGGATCGAATGTACTGACAAAAGGCTTCAAGATTCCCGTCGAATTTGAGTTCATTGTCCGACTGCTCTGATCAGTGGTTTCACTGATCGCTTGTAGGCGAATTCCGGAGCAGCGCGCTAGAACGGACCGTGTCGGATCCTTCTTTCCCTAATCTGACCACATTTCCCATTCTTAAGGCCGAGGAATGGGATGAACATACTGATCTAGCAATAACTTCCGTTGCCAATGGCTCTGATTAGTTATTTATTTTCCTGATCGCTTGTAAGTGGATGCAGGAGCAGCACCCTAGAGGCGGGTTACGGACCGCGGGCGATCCTTCCTTCCCTATCCTGGCCCCAATCTCTATTCACAGGGGCCAAGCAATGGCCTGGAGACATAACCTATAAGACTCACAGCACTGATCTAGAGAACCTCCGACAAGCGTCGAAAAAAATATAGTGTTAATAAAAGTTCTAGGTTACGTAAAAACAGTTAACTGTACTGCCAACAGAAGCGCCAACAAAAGAAGTCTCAAACTTACGGCTCGGACGGTAAAAAAAACTACCTACATGAACATAGCGTTAAAACCATCTTAAACGTTTCCAATAATTTACCGCTCTCCTCAACCAATCAATTTTTAGCATTCTCTTCAACCCCGTCTAAAGAGCTGCGCCTTCCACACAAGGGCAGACTAGGTGCTCTAAGACTAGGTGCTCTAAGACTAGGTGCTCTAAGGGCGGGCTACGCGCTGCGCGGGGCCGCGTGGGCAGGGCGAGGTATGCGCACGGGCGCAAACAGTCGCGGCGAATGGGCGAGGCCGCGCGCCGCCCGCCGAGCAGCATGAAAGGGCGTGGGCGCATTACGACTGCATGCGCCGCGCTCGCGGTCACCCACGCGCCGCGGTAGAGCGCTGCGCGACGCTAAGCGGACCCAGAAAAAGAGTCAGAGTTTTCGTCAAACACGACTGGAATTCTACATTAATATTACGGCTGGACTAGCGTACCCGTGCGAGAACTCTCGTATGTGAAACCCCACCCTTTTCCCTATTTTTTCCATTTGCATATTAAGCATGTAATATATATTTTTCTCCAAGACCCTCTTATCCTCCGTCAGTGGTTCTACATGTCTCCTTGTATTTGATGATAATAATAAAATACACCCTTGTTAATACAAACTAATCTTATTTGATGTTATTACCGAGCGGAGAAGTACACCCATGTAATTCAGTCGCGTATAATATCAAGTAATTAGTTTAATTTCACATACAGTTGCATATTCTACAGGCTATCATTAGGTGAGGTAGAATCGAGAAGCGACGAATCAGCAAAAATGTAGTAGAATGATCGAAGAAATCTCATCCGGTAAATTACGGTGGGGGGAACGTTTCTTTGAGGCCGTTGGCCTCACAACTTTAGTTTTGAACACCCTAAAATGCTACGTTTAGGAGTTATTTAAAGATATATATTTTAAAAAAACGTGACCGAGTATTGCGGGTGGCATGTGTCATGAATATTTGGATGCAATTTTTTGAACAAATCATTTACTTTTTTAAGTCAAATTGCAGTTCGTCACGTCTCTATGGAATTGACTTTCTTTGGAGACCTCATTTATAAAGATTAGTTACCTGCGAGAGCCACAAAAGGTATGTATACTACTGAAATAATGTATAAGACGAAACGCACAGTTCCGCAGTCATAATATTCACGTTTTAGCTAGTAACATATCGTCCGCTTTCCAACGACTAAAGCCATAGAGCAGTTGCTTCAAAACTCTTTCTCCCATAGACAAATAACTACCACTTTAGAGGGTAAGGTGAAGCGGAAAAGAAAAAAAAACTTGGCGTGTCTTTTCGTGGTGACACTCTCCTAGCGTGGAAATAAAGTCGGGTGTTAATTTTTTTGCTGTATATCTCATATATGCTATATATATATATATATATATATATATATATATATATATATATATATATATATATATAAAGCAATTACACTGAAAAATGTTCTGTGTTAAAAATAAAAGAACAAAAACATTCTAATATATTGAAGTAAAGTCGGGTGCCCCGGCCCGTGTTGTAGATGTACTGCATGTAAAAGACTTCAAGCATAAAAGAAGCTTCTGAGCTCACTTCAAATCGCATGTTCCGCTGCACGAGCGATGGCCTCTACGTCCGCTAGGTAATTTAGTCCCCATCGCCGTAATTTGGTCCCCGTCCGCTCCCCATTGCCGCCTGGGTGCTGTTACTAATTCTAACAACTTCTACTTCCTAGAAACCAGAGAACTTGTTTCCCAACCAGAATCTGAAATTTATGTTTCCAGGTTCCTAAAGGAGCTATGATATTCCATAATACAATTTATTGGGTGCGATATTTAGAGTATCTGGAGAGCCTCTGAGACAAATGCCAGGAACCGGACAGTTAGAATTGGGAACTGACGGGTTTGCAATGTATTCATAGTCAACAGTCACTCTTTGATGCAATTTCGAATGTGGTTAACATTTGTATTAAACATAAAGAGATTCGAAGTACATAATATTGCCTAGGTGGCGCAAGAACATACAACCCTTAGGCGTAGTATTTGACATAATATTTGGTCGCATTTATCCGACTTTTGGTGGCTAGCGGTGTTCCCAGATCTGACCCCTTTTTTATTATTCACACCTGGTGGTTACGGAGACAAGTGGCGAGTATGACGTATTTCCATCACAGTATTTAGCATACTTCGACTACTTGAGTAATTATTTCGTCACAAGCTGTTGAAACTGAGGCGATTTGTTTTAGAAACCTACAGCTCCATTTTTGCTTCGAGAATCGAACACAGGGTCACACCACGGAAAGCCAGTACGCTGTCTATGGTCCATCTGAGAGGCAAATAATAATGAAAATAATAACAACAATAATAATAATAATAATAATAATAATAATAATAATAATAATAATAGTAATAATAATAATAATAATAATAATAATAATAATAATAATAATACCACACTCTTGACTGGAATCGCTCCATTATCACTGATAGACAAGTCGGCGGCAAAAGACCCGACAAAACATACATCGATAGAAACCATGAGCAGGTTTACTTTATTGATTTATCAATTCTCAACACCCACAATATATCGGCAAAAGAACAAGAAAATATCCAAAAATATACCGATCTCACATGATCAAAAAGACCCATCAAGTCGCAGCTCAGTGTAACTTCAGCAAAGTGTCAATTGTGCCAATAATAATATCAGCCAAAGGAGTGATCCCACAAATGACATTTCGAGCACTAGAATGTTTTAACTTGGATGCCAGGAGTATATACAACATGCAGAAGGCAGTTATCTTGAATGTATGCCGTATTGTTAGAAGCCACCTCAATCTTCAATAAAGCAACCGTACACCTTGACATCATACCTATGAGTGACTGACATACCGACCAGTAAAAACAGTGAAGAACAAATATAAATACAATAATAATAATAATAATAATAATAATAATAATAATAATAACAACAATATATTATCATCATCCAAAGTCTGTATCCGCTCCTGTTTCCTTTCACCAAACGTGTCTTCATACGCAGCGCGTGGCGCCAACCCGCCCTAAGGAGAGTGTAGCGTCCCATTACCTCTCATTTATCCTCCCTACCCGAGCGCTGCACCTCTCGAACAGGCCCTTGGCAAAACGCGGGGGCGGGGCCGGGGCCGGGCGCGGGGCTCGCGCGAACGTGCTGAAATCCATTTAGCTTTCGGCAATAGAACAAACACAGCGCGGTTTAACGAGTAGGCCATCATAATTGTTAACGCGGGCGGTGGCGGCGCTGCCGTAATTGCCAAACACCTTGCTCGCGCCCACGCTAAACGCGCTCTTGCGGTCCTTTGCCGTACCCCGCCGAGCCGCGGCAGGCTTTGCATGGTGTGCGTGGGTGACAACGCCAGAGGTGCCAAGTCGCGATCGGCAACGTGCGATCAACGGATGGTGCTTGATGTCTCTTCGGAAATAATATGAAGAGTAATAACAAAAAAAAAAAAGAAAAAAGAATGGAGGTAGGGCTTGGCCTCAAACTGTAGAATGCATATGCGTAAATGGATTGAAAGAGCCAAAATAAATATGGAAAAATAAATGAGGAAGAAAGTGTCTAAGGGTACAGAAATGTTTTAGAGGATAAATTTGTATCTTCCCAATGTCGAAAACGATACAAGTAAATAATAATAATAATAATAATAATAATAATAATATTGAGAATAAATTTAATAGTTCTAGTAGGAAACAAGCAATCAAAATCACAAAATTATAGGGGACACTATTTAGACTCAAAATTCTGAAGGAAATATGTCAAAAAAAAGAAAAGAAAAAAGAAAAAAAAAGAATCCAACCTCTTTAAATTAGGAGAATGAAAATAGTATCTTAAGATTAGCAAAGTAAAGGCCGTATCTTTTCCGAAACGAACTACGTATTATGAATTTCAAATGAATTTTCAAATGAAATTTCAAAGAAATTTTCAAATGATCATGATGAATTGACGCCGTATGATACTAAAAATTACATTATTCGTTTTCTTTGCAGGATACAGAGTAAAGTTCTTACTATAACGAATATTTCTCTTCGTTCAAAACATGCTATGTTAAAAAAATGAATTTTACAAAACCCAGAAATATCATTTAATTTTCATGAGAGACAGTGAGAGTGAAGGTAAAAGGAAGAAACGCAAAGAAAAACAAGAGGTGTTTTATGACAATACGATGATATCGAAAGTGACAGTCATTAATGAAATTACTTGCGAGATCCTTTATGAAGTAGATACAAACATATTCAGTGTGAACTTAATTTGCATACAATTCACTCCTCTTTTGGTTCTTTATAAGAAGCTTCATTGGCTACAACAGCTGACAGGTACGATAAAGGTTTTTTTTCATTCTAACTCTCCTGTAAGGATCGTTTATCTTGTCACAATTTGCGTGATGATGCATGGAAGAATACCAGATTGTAAAGGATGACTTGTACGGGCAATATTATAACCTGAACGTTTATCACCCGAAAAATTGCTATTAATGCCTTACGCAAGTTTAGACTTTGGATCATTAGGTCATAAAGACGTTCAAAAAAGTCCTTCCTTTTTTCTTGCAGGGTTTGCAGTAGATACGAAATGAAATTTCTGTTACTCCCATCGGATTTCTACCATTCACCCAATTCGTTGGGAAAGGAAACAAATAAACGTCCATTTTATTGCCAAACAAAGTTACATGATATTGGAATACCTCACGTACTGACTATCAAAATGACTGAGATACAGATCCAAAATATCGGCTTAAAAATCTTATTTCGTGTGGGGAGCTATTCACAAGACAGGGAGATGTGTGAGTCGACTGGGAGACGTGGAGCCAAAAGCGCATAAGTGAGCGCGCCGGGGAGATGCGAAAAATAGGGAGGACGAGGAAAAGTGAGGGGATGTCGCTCTCTAACGAGAGTGTAGGAGGCCACACAATAACTTCAATAACGGTTTTAACGCACGCCCGCTACTGCACAGCGCTCCCCTCCGTCCCGCTACGCTCCCCACCGCTTCACTCCACTTCGCCTTGCGCCTCTCCACTTCGGCCCCGCCCTCGCGATTCAGCCACACCCCGTGACGCTACGCCCCGCGCCATTCCGCCCCGCCCCGCCCCGCCCCGCCCCACCCCGCTCCACTCTGCCCCGCCCCGCCTCGCCCCTCTGTAACCCGTCCTGCTCCACTCCGCCCCGCCCCGCTCCACTCTCCCCGCCTCGCCCTTCACTGCCCCGCCCCGCTCCACTCTGCCCCGCCCCGCTCCACACCGCTCCAACCTACTCCACTTCGGCCCGCTTCTTCCCACTCCACTTCGACAGCTCTTGTCCATTCCGCTCCTCTCCGCTCGTGCCACCCATTTCCACCCCCTACCCCTCCTCACCTACCCGGCTCCACCCAGCTCTGCCTACCTCGGCCACACTCCACCCCGCCTCACTCCATCCAATCGAAAGAAAAGTCATTAACGTTTATGATGTCCGAATTTATATAACGAAGCCTCTAATTCTGTGTTTAACTTGTGCCTGCGTTATTTTATTCTGTTCCTCGAGTTAAGCGCTTTTAATCGAATTTCTCCGTGAGCTAGTTCCCGCCAGATGCATTGCGTGTGCTCGCCCCGCTACCAACGGCCCCGCCCCCTGGAGCGACAGACGCCCCCCTGCTGCCATCACGGCCTCTCTGCCCCTGCTGACGCTCCTCTCTGCCCCGCCCCGCGTCACCACACCTCCCTGTCCCGCCCCGCGCCACCCTCGCCCTGTGCCCCTCCGCCCTGCTTTTCCCCTCTCTGCCTCGCCCCACTCTGCCCCGCCCCGCTCCACTCTGTCCCGTCCCGCTCCACTCTGTCCCGACCCGTTCCACTCTGTCCCGCCCCGCTCCACTCTGTCCCGCCCCGCATCACTCCGCCCCACCCCGCTCCACTGTGCCCCGCCCCGTTCCGCTCTGCCCCGCCCCGTTCCACTCTGCCCCGCCCCGTTCCACTCTGCCCCGCCCCGTTCCACTCTGCCCCGCCCCGTTCCACTCTGTCCAGCCCCGTTCCACTCTGTCCCGCCCCGTTCCACTCTGCCCCGCCCCGTTCCACTCTGCCCCGCCCCGTTCCACTCTGCCCCGCCCTGCCCACTCATCACTTCCGCCCCACCCTGCTCCACTGTGCCTGCCTGTTCCACTCTGCCTTCCCTGCCCTGTTCCACTCTGCCCGCCCCTGTTCCTCTGCCCTGTTCTGCTCCACTCTGTCCAGCCGTTCCACTCCCCTGCCCGCCCCGTTCCACTCTGCCCCGCCCCGTGTTCCACTCTGCCCCGCCCTGCTCCAGTCCCCCCGCATCACCTCTGCCCCGCCCCGTTCCACTCTGCCCCGCCCCCACTCTGTTCCACTCTGTCCACTCTGCCCCGCCCCTGTTCCACTCTGCCCCGCCCCGTTCCACTCTGCCCCGCCCCGTTCCACTCTGCCCCGCCCCGTTCCACTCTGCCCCGCCCCGTTCCACTCTGCCCCGCCCCGTTCCACTCTGTCCAGCCCCGTTCCACTCTGTCCCGCCCCGTTCCACTCTGCCCCGCCCCGTTCCACTCTGCCCCGCCCCGTTCCACTCTGCCCCGCCCCGTTCCACTCTGTCCCGTCCCGCTCCATTCCGTCCCGCCCCGCTCATCTCTATCTGGCCCCGCATCACTCCACCCCACCCCGCTCCACTATGCCCCGCCCCGTTCCACTATGCCCCGCCCCGCCTCGCTCCACTCTCCCTGCCTCGCCAACATTACCAACTCTCCCCCTCTTCCCACCTCCCTGCCCCTCGTTTCCTTCCCTCCGGCGCTGGTATCTCCCCGCCGCCCCGTTCCGCTCCCGACGCTCGCCGCCGCTCCAGCACAGCCCCGATTGCAAGTTGGTGCAATTTGTGCGATTCGCCGCTGGAACAATACACGCCGAGCAAAAAGAGAATGGGAAGCCGCAATGTTGGGCAGAAAGTGTTTCGTGGTACTAGTTCCTCGTTTACTACATGCTTCTGGTTTCTAAGTGTAGGCACATCGAAATAACATTAACTGGATTCGTAATGACTGTGGCATGTAGCTACTGCGAAAACGAAACGCGGTTAAATTTGTCCGTGTTTCCGATTAGAGTAAATACATTTAGGCGGTTTCAAAAAAGAGGAGTGTTTATAGTAAGAATTGGATAATAAAATAATAATTGTTAATGTAAATACTACAACTCAAAACATAGCAATAAACGTGTTTTCGATGGACATTTAAATAACCTTCAAGAATATTCAAAATAATATTAAAATAAATGAAAAACTCATAATTCATACAAGAAAAAAATACGATACATTTTTGAATCGCTTCTAACGCGTTGGATGCCTACAAATCGCTGTTCAATCATCTGTACTTCACTACACCTTTCGTTTGTCTATGTAACAGATGAAGGATGCACATTACAAACAGAGCATATCAACAACAAAAACTACAGACAAGCAAAAAAGTCTTAAGAGGCTGATATATTTCTGCCCATTTCGTTTTTAATCTACATTTCAATTGTGTTATGATTAAAAAGTAGTTGCTAATATTTCTTTTTTTTCTGCCATTGCATATGGCTCAAAAACACAAACATTTGCATTAATAAACTAGTGCTATTTTACAAACAATTAAACTATTAAAACTTCAAAAGTGAATAGCCTCAATGTTGTATGAAAAGTGTGCAATTTTCAGAGTTTTCCGTGTGTCTTTCATTTGTAATCTCATTGATCACGCAATTCACTGAACATTTCGCGTTCAACACAGTATCTACACTGATTCACAAAGGTAACAAAATTCTAATAATGAGATTTGAATGTTAATACCATGATAATTACCATATAAAAATAAATTCCGTTCACAATATGTGCGAACCAATACCCAGAATTATTATAGTGAACACGCGGAAAACGTAATACTCGTACGTCATAAAAGAATGCGGAACTCGTGCATCGGAATCTATTACCAAACCTCTAAACGAGTTTGATAATGGCGCGTTTATTGCATGACATGTTTTCGTTCTGATGAAGCGTTAAAAGGTGTTTGTTATACGCAACTTACGCAACATTACTGAATTAAAATTATTCGACTCTTAATGAAGTATAAATTAGGAATACATTACTGTTCAGACGCGTCAATATTCACATGATTTCCGACTAAATCATGTGAAATGCCAACTCTCACCCACTGGGGACAGAGAAGAAGAACGTTCATTAAATTAACAATTTAATGTTTGCTAAATTGGTGCGTTACCTATCATAATCATAACGTCATTAGTAAACGTTATTAAAATCATTTGGGATTTTATTATCCTGGATCGTAATGAACGTCAGTGAAACCGAAATGAAGTTCCACACACTGAAAAGTTTATTGGTACGATTATTACAATACGTTATATTAGTTTTGTCCTTCCAATGCTGTCGGTCACGTCAAACTTACGACAAAATTTCCACGATATATATATATATATATATATATATATATATATATATATATATATATATATATATATATATATATATATATATATATATATATACACCACCAACGTCATGTTCACAAAAAAGTTGTTTAGCGCAAGAGTTACAAGTGTGCCTGCATTTTACGGATTTTACATTTTCGTATATTGAATATGCAATACGACAGTCAACACAGGCATTCGAATGTAAAAAAAGGAAGAGGTTTATCTGAATCTTTTCCTTAATTGATACCACGTGTGTTATTCAAAACATCTTAATATTAACATTATTTTCTTGAGAGATGCTCTAATGAAAATAAAATTCAATTACAAAAACAGCTTAAAGTGTGATTTAATTCTTAGGTGCAAGTCTGAGGTCCAAGTCTTTTGAAATTCATTATTTTCAAATATAAACCCCACGAAAATGGATTGTACATGTAGTTTTATTTTCGTCCGAAAAGGTTTGAAGTCGTAAGTAAGTAACTAACTTTATGACTCAATTCAAGAAGAAACGTAATAAATACAATACTTCACCTGAAAATTGAACGGGTCGAAAACAAGAAAAATCTGACTTATTAAGAGTGAATAAAACGGAGTCAACGCTCACTGATTTCCTGTCTCTTCAACAGTTGGAGTTTACTGACGTTCGTAATAAAATCTTACATATTTTTGGATTTCATATAATTATTTGCAATCATTTAATAATTTACATCTACAACCCAAAGAAATAAAATGTCAATTTGAACGGTGTACACACCTAAGTTTTGGTGGGAAGACAACCTAACACACTCGTAAACACCTGGTTGAACTAGAGGGCGTTTGTATGCGCGTGTTAGGTGCCCAGCAGAGTCAGAGGGCGACAGTGGAATCGCCCACGGAGGTGTTAACGACAGGGGCTAAGGGGAGCATTACCTCAGCAGAAAGCGGTGGCTCAGGCGTGAGGCAAGGGGAGTGGGCGTTCGGAAGGGGACGTGCGGGGGTAGCTAAAGGTACCACAGACGGGGAGCTCTCGCATGAGCCTAAACGGGAAAGCACTCTCAAGCTGAAGGTTGGTTGGTTGGTAGTGATTCCGGACACATCAACTAATAGGTTTATTGGTCCCGTAAGTGTAGTGCACGTTTTCTCTGGCTGTGGCAGTGTTCTTACTCCGCTGGATGGCGACCTCCCGTCGGCTAACGGGATGAAGCTGAAGGTTCTGTAGCTGTCTTCGGTCAATAAAAGAACAATGATGCGTAGTCAAGCAATATTATATTACTTATATTTTGACATTTATTTAAAAATAAAGGTTCGTCTTTCTCATGATTTTTGTGGTAGCCAACATGATAAGTGGGAATACTCTAAACGAACAATATTATTCTGTATAAATAAAATATTGAGAGTGAGAGTGAAAGAATGAATGTGAGTGAGTGTGAGAGAGAGTGCGAGTGAGAGAATGAAAGTGAGAGTGATAGACCGAAAGTGAGAGAGAGAAAGTGAGAGCGAGAGAGTGAAAGTGAGAGTGAGAATGATAGAGTGAGAGTGAGAGAGTGAGTGTGAGTGAGAGAGTGAGCGTGAGAGAGTGAGAGTGAGATACTATAAATGCTGTATTTGAATTTGGTGCGAGTCAGTCAGAAAAGAAAGGGGGGTTAAGGGCGCAAATTTCAGTCAGTGTGGAGATCACAGAGAGGGTGAAAAAGAAGGGGTGCGAATATTGGGCAGAACAGGTGGGGAGGACGGAAAGGATTATGAATATACAGAGCACGGCAACGAAAGAGAGACTGGAAGGGGCACGTGAGGCAGGAGAGCATGCGGGGGTGCTGAGTGATGGAAAGACGGCGACCGCGATAGGGCCGGGCGGGACGAAGAGGGCGGAAAGGGTGATGAATGTGGAGAGCCCGCCAAAGACGGAAAGGCCGGAGGAGGCAAGAAACGGTGGAGAGGTGGAGGTGCAGAATGGGAGAGAGAGAAAATGACGGAAAGAGGGTTAAAAGGTGCGACGGTGAAGTGAAGCGTGGAAAGAACACAGATAGCTTCACTATGAGTGCTCATTTTCTTCAGCTCTTTCGGGAATGTAGATATTTGAAAATCTGTTTTCTATTTTATCGAGAAGGTAGATTCCTTCAAGAGAATCATTAGGAATAATATCCTAAATCTGTAGCTTATTTGCCTTTGAAAATATCTTCTATTTTAAGGGAGCGAATATTTGCATTTCAGCTCTTGTCAAAAACGTTCAAGGCTACATGTATTCATAAATCAACTTAATATTTATATGAGTTAGCACAGACATCCCAGAGCTCTCGACCAGTATTTACTCCCTGTGTGTATGTTAGTGCAGTGCATGTGAATGTAAGTATATGTAAGTCAGGGGGTGAGGATACAAGGAAGAGAAAGGAAAGATGGCGCGTGATCAGTGGCCCATTGTTAGGGTACTGCTCCGGCATTCTTCCGGTGTTGATCGGAGAAACTACGGAAAACTACCGATAAAAGCAGCCGGCCACTAGAATTCTCCTCCAGACTGCGACTGAACAGTTTTCAATTGTTTTTGACGTTAGATAAATAAAGAGAGTGCAGGAGATAGCGACGACTGCGGAGATGGCAAGTGCGGAGAGGAGGTGAGCACGCAGAGAGCTGCCCGGAGGCTGCAGCGTGAGCCAAAGGCAAGGCCCACACGCCAGGATCCCGAGCAGAGCGATGGCGGGCGGGGTATCGAACAATGCGGAGCGGTCGCCAATAGTGCACGCTTCCCTGCCGATAAGAGCTGTGCACACATTGGAGGCCGCGCCGAGGCCTCGCGTCGAGATACGTCAATCACTGCGGGCGCGCCACAAAGGCGGCGAGCACGAGCGCTCTCAAAAATATATTTTGTCCGTAATAATTTCCCGCTCCGAAAAAAACTTGGCGATAGAGAGCTCGCGGGGCTGTGCACGCCGCGGAGAGGCGACGAAATAAAAAAAAGAAAGAGAGTATCCAAAAGCGATCTGCGCTGGGGCTTGTTGGTTTTTCTCCACAGAGCCGGATCCAGGGTTACGTGAGTGGTAGGCTGTAGATAGGTAGTGGTAAATGCGAGGAGATTTATGGATGGAAGAAGGTAAGTGAAGGAGGTAGAGAGTACAGTATTGGGTTTGATTGACTGATTGACTTTCCCGGGCACGTCAGCTGCGGAAGTCATTAGTACTGTTCGCGTAGTGAATGTTTTATCACGAGAATTTGCGGGTTTCCCCATCTAATGTTTGGAGAGATCCGGCGCTGACATATACGTCAGTCAGCTGGTTATTATCTCTCCAGGTATCTCCCCCAGAGAGGCACCGCCCCAGCTGAGATAAGCACTAAGCTTACAACTCGTACCCCGATATGTGTGGTAGGATAGTGCATGTAAATATACGTCTGTATAAGAGGAGAGTATAGGACAAGGAACAGAATGGAAAGATCATGTGCGACCCACCCTCTGCCGGCTAGCTCAGAATGGGTTTTCAAGGTGGGCGCAAAATAAAAAAATACAATTAGAATAGCGGGGATCAGGGTCATGTGGGCCGTTGTGGATTGAATGCACTTACACAGAAACTCAAGTCGAATCACTTTCCACTTACTTAAGTATATTCTAATTAAATTGCTGTTACAGTAAATGAACATAAAACACTTTACATATACAAGAATTTTGTCTTGCTGAAAAAAAGAAAACAACTTACACTCTTAATAATTAACTACACTGTTTCCTTTCTCTCATTTAAATCAATTTCAAAGAATACTTAAAACTTTGCCTAATCATTCCAGTCGTAAATTTCCTAGTTGCAACTTTACAATTAGCTAAGTTTTTCTTGAAAGAAAAGATTGATTCTATTTTTCACAGAATATCGGTATAAAGAACCTGTACTAATACTTTCTTTCCGAAACAAATTATTCCTTCTAATATCTACAAATTGTTCAAGTTGGCACGACCTTACTGTGTCTTCTCACGGCGTAGAGAAATCTGCGGCGTCGACTCTTACAATCGCTCGATGTCCTTGTCCTTGCAGCTCGGTCGGGAGCAAAGCCGCCCCTCTGCAGAACCGTACGGTCGCCCCTTTCCAGTACCGTTGTTCAACTCACGATGTGGCCTCCGTCTCGTTTTCCGTTGATACTCTTTTCGTATTCTTTTATAGAATGTAACTAGCTTTTAATTCCATATTTAAAAGAATCTACAATACGACAACTGAGTCTATTGTATAAGAAGAATAAATATAAAAATAAAAAAACTGCAAAGAAAAGAAATGAATGGCCTCGTTAGTTTCATGCTATTCACACTCCTCTCTCTTACAAAGATTTTAAATGCGTCACTTATACTTTCATCCTTTTCCTGATGAATTGTTTTAATGCATTGTAATATGATAATTACCTCCTCGAATGTCTTGAAGAGTTTTTATCGTAGATGCAGTCCTGAAGTCCGTAGCAGTACGAGGTGCCGCCTTCTCGTGATCGGTAGGTCCTCACTCTCCAGCTGTTACTTCAGAAAAGAAAGCTTTCTTTCTCCCGACTCTCGGTGTCGCATACACTACCTAGACGCCCTCTTACGGATATAGTTCGTAGTTTCCATTTTCGGATTGTATTCATGCGCGTTGGCGCGCGTTCAAACAGCTTATCTTATTCTTGAATATTGATGTGCTCCGTTTTCCGAGACCTCGGCAAAACGGATGGTCACATAACCCCTTCTTTCGGAAAAAAAAGATTTTGTGGGATTTGATTTCATATGCCGAAAAAATCTTTTAACCAAACTTGATGCTCTTCCTTTCTTCTGTCTTGATTCTGGAATGTCGATCTATCTTGTTTCTTCCTTCTTCTTCTTCTTCTTCTTTCTTATTCTCCTTCTTTTTTCGTCTTTCTTCTTTTATTCTTTCTCTTGACATTTATTCTATTCTTTAAAAGGTCGTAAACTATGGAAATTTTACTTTCCGATTGTAATCCCACTTTTATCTAGTGTGGTATCGCAGCAACGGAAGAAATATTGCAGTGTGCATGGCGAATAGGAAGGAATAAATAGGAATTTAGGAATAAATCTGGCGTATTAATTGACGCAACCTAACAAACTCTTAAGCTGTTTCGTGTTTTTGGGCGGTGCAATTTTATCTATCTCTTGCATCTTCTCCATGTTCATTTTGACTCCGTTGACTGTCAAATCATAACCTAGGAATTTAACTTATTTAGTGCAAAAATTACTTTTCTCCAAATTCAGTTGTAAATTATTTTCAATCAGACGTTTCAGCAAAATATCTAGCTTAGTCATGTGTTCTTCAAATGTCTTCGAATACACGAGCACGTCATCAATATAGATAAAAGCATCGCTAGACATCTCTCTGTCAATGATATTGTCTAAACATTGCACAAGAGCAGATGCACTGTTCTTGAGTCCAAATGGCATTCTTTTGAAAACATACGAAATTCCCCGGTGAATAAATCCTGTATATTGTCTACATTCAGGTGCTATCGCTATTTGCCAGTAAGATGCAGTGAAGTCGGTTGAACTCAACCACTTGATGCCGGATAATTGATTAGTTAAATCCTCTACACGCAACGGTCTGTCTCTGTACGGTAGGGTAACTTGATTCAATCGTCTTGCATCTAAACACAACCTTATCTTCCCATTACTCTTTTCTACGAGCACTATCGGACTTAGATAAGAGGTTTTGGACTTCATGATAATATCATCTTTAACCATTGTAGCAATGAGCTTATCCACCTCCTCCTTATGTTTTTCTGGAATGACATATTGGTAACCCGTGAATGGCGTTTTATCTGTTAGTTCTATTTCGAATTGAAAATCTTTTACTGGATTCTTGTTTTTGCAAAACACCTTCTGATTCCTAAGTAATACTTCAATTAATTGTTTCTTCTGATTTTCATTAAGATTAGAATTTCCTTGCACATGCGAACGAATTTTCAGCTTCACATCTTCTTCCTCCAAACAATTCGCCTCCCAATAATTCCATGTGAACGAATCAAATTCGAGATCCTGTTGATTATTCGGTTTTAACGTCATGGTATTTTTTCTAAGTTGATAACAACCCCGTATTGTTTCATGAAATCGATTCCCAGTATGAGCGGATATAAAAGTTCCGGCGCTACTAGGCACACAACTTGATACTTATTCTTGCCTATCTCTATATCCAAATAAACTTGTCTTGTTATTGGCTTTGATTTTTTCCGATTCGCACCTATCAGAAAAGACTTTACGAGCGGCAATGTAGGTACCTCCACTCCCTGGTTTTTCAATTCATTCAACAAACTTTCCGCTATGACGGAGGTCGCACAACCTGTATCCACTAGTACTGACGTATCAACACCCTCACATTTAACCTTAAGCTTCGGACACTGTCGCCTGGATCCGATCTGCTTTTGTTCTTCTTCGTTCCACGGTTCGTCATCAAATGAGATTAATTCGATCGATAATATCGCCACCTCTTCTTCCCTAGATTCTTCTATTAGGTTTGCGGCGGGATGGCGTGTCGAAACAAACCTTTCTAATTTTCCGACTCATGTCCGCGAGATGTACTGGGTTCAGTATTTCTGTTTTGGAAAACTCCTCTATCAATAGAATTTTTTCTATTCCTATCTTTAGACGGCGTCCTATCTTGTCTAGCATAGGTCTGTTCTTCTACGTGCTGTTTCGATTTGTAAGTTCCTCTTTTCTCTGATTTGCTTACATAATGTTGCTGCTGCCTGCTGTCTTGGCTTTCTACCGGCCCACTAACATTTGCCCTTGCTCTCTGTAACCTCTCATTGTACACGAAAGTCGCATCATACAATCCCAGCTGCGTTATTAACTTTTCCGTGGACATTGGCAAGAGATTCTTAAGCAAATTTTGTGTAGCTGACGGAAAATGACGTGTTAACAAACAGACAATTTCGTCATCCGGGATCGTCGGAGTACATAATTTGAAACAAGCTAACTTCTCCTCTGCATATTCTTGCATGGACATCGTACCTTTCTTCCACGTACCATACATTACATTAACTTTGAAATTAATTTGAGTTTCATTGTTCCAGTATCTTGAGTAAAATTTTTCTTTAAATTCTGTCATAGTTTTTGGTAATTCTCCTAAACTATCTGCCCATATTCGTGCATTACCCTGCATCATCTGATAGACTATGTGAGTTTTCTTATTGTCCGGAACATAATTTAAAGAAAAGAAATTATCCACCTGCCTCATAAATACGCATGGATTTTCATCTCCCGCTGCACTAAATTTAGGAGTACACGGTAATGAAAAATACGTGTGCGGAACGCTTCCTCCACTCGATGGTAAATTTTCAATTTGATTTTTCAATTCTACAACGTCATTCGTACATGCTGTAATTTGGTGTTGTAGAACCACATCTTGTTCCGAAAGAGCTTTTATTCCACTATCTAATTTACTAGCTTGAACCTTAACTTGTTCAGTAACTAATTTTTGAAACTTCTCTACACCTTGTTCTATCTCAGTCTGCCTGTCGGACACGGTGGTTATAAGATCTGATTGCATTTCGATCCTATTTTCAAATCCTTTCGTAACTTGATCAATCTTCTCTTCTAATTCATGACCCAGTTCCGTGAATTTTTCTTCTCGTGTTCCTGCCCTAATTCTTGTTGAATCTCATTCTTAAATTCGACCTTCCACTGTTCTGCTAATTCAGTGAATTGTATTTTTAAATTCTCTTCTAACTTCCTATTATTTTCTTCTAATTTTGTTTCTAAGGCATTCTTGTTCTCCTCTAATTTAGTTTCTAAAGCATTTATTGCCGAGTTATTCTCCTCTAATTTAGTTTCTAATGCATTCTTGTTCTCCTCTAATTTAGTTTCTAATGCATTTATTGCCGAGTTATTTTCTTCTAATTTTGTTTCTAAGTTAGTCCCTAATTTCTTTATATTTTCCTCTGTCTTTTCATTCTGCATTCCTAACCTCGTATCTAATTGCTGCATGAATTGTCCTATTAATCGTTGCATCATTAAATTTGCCCTGTCGAGGTTTCGTTGTTCCTCATCCGGATCTCGTGTTGGCGTTTGCTGTGATTCCGTCGGCGAGGTCATGCTAGTTTCTCCTGACGTTCCTTGTTCTACTTCTACCGTTTCTTTCGCGATCATGGTACTTGGAGCTTGTCCTCCCACTTCCCTATCGCTATCTGAATCCCCAGACGATCCTTCAACGGTAGTTAAATTCCTAGCCGCGTTATATTTATCTGCCATTTTGACTGTATTAACTGCCTAGAATCAATCAATCCTCTTTCCCAGACACAATACACTTTTTAC
The DNA here is from genome assembly GCA_011170035.1 of Teleogryllus occipitalis. Lineage (NCBI taxonomy): Eukaryota > Metazoa > Arthropoda > Insecta > Orthoptera > Gryllidae > Teleogryllus > Teleogryllus occipitalis. The sequence continues at coordinate 41,760 of BLKR01002384.1, forward strand.
AAATTATTACACACACAAATACCAAACACTATCTCGAACAGATAACACTTTCATATAATACCCTTTTTGAAAAACACTCCAGAAAAAACACACTTTTACACAACACCTTTTTTGTTCTCTGTAACCTGTTCAGCAATCTTAGTGAATTGTGATTCAATTGTACTAGAAATTTTGGTTCCACCAAATTTTGGTCTCAGTTTTCTCAAATCGAGTTTTGGTAAATGCATCCAATAATCGAGCCCCGCTTATGGGCGCCAGTTGCGACCCACCCCTCAGCCGGCTAGCTCAGAATGGGTTTTCAAGGTGGGCGCAAAATAAAAAAATACAATTAGAATAGCGGGGATCAGGGTCATGTGGGCCGTTGTGGATTGAATGCACTTACACAGAAACTCAAGTCGAATCACTTTCCACTTACTTAAGTATATTCTAATTAAATTGCTGTTACAGTAAATGAACATAAAACACTTTACATATACAAGAATTTTGTCTTGCTGAAAAAAAAAGAAAACAACTTACACTCTTAATAATTAACTACACTGTTTCCTTTCTCTCATTTAAATCAATTTCAAAGAATACTTAAAACTTTGCCTAATCATTCCAGTCGTAAATTTCCTAGTTGCAACTTTACAATTAGCTAAGTTTTTCTTGAAAGAAAAGATTGATTCTATTTTTCACAGAATATCGGTATAAAGAACCTGTACTAATACTTTCTTTCCGAAACAAATTATTCCTTCTAATATCTACAAATTGTTCAAGTTGGCACGACCTTACTGTGTCTTCTCACGGCGTAGAGAAATCTGCGGCGTCGACTCTTCCAATCGCTCGATGTCCTTGTCCTTGCAGCTCGGTCGGGAGCAAAGCCGCCCCTCTGCAGAACCGCACGGTCGCCCCTTTCCAGTACCGTTGTTCAACTCACGATGTGGCCTCCGTCTCGTTTTCCGTTGATACTCTTTTCGTATTCTTTTATAGAATGTAACTAGCTTTTAATTCCATATTTAAAAGAATCTACAATACGACAACTGAGTCTATTGTATAAGAAGAATAAATATAAAAATAAAAAAAAACTGCAAAGAAAAGAAATGAATGGCCTCGTTAGTTTCATGCTATTCACACTCCTCTCTCTTACAAAGATTTTAAATGCGTCACTTATACTTTCATCCTTTTCCTGATGAATTGTTTTAATGCATTGTAATATGATAATTACCTCCTCGAATGTCTTGAAGAGTTTTTATCGTAGATGCAGTCCTGAAGTCCGTAGCAGTACGAGGTGCCGCCTTCTCGTGATCGGTAGGTCCTCACTCTCCAGCTGTTACTTCAGAAAAGAAAGCTTTCTTTCTCCCGACTCTCGGTGTCGCATACACTACCTAGACGCCCTCTTACGGATATAGTTCGTAGTTTCCATTTTCGGATTGTATTCATGCGCGTTGGCGCGCGTTCAAACAGCTTATCTTATTCTTGAATATTGATGTGCTCCGTTTTCCGAGACCTCGGCAAAACGGATGGTCACTACCACGTGTGGTAGGATAGTGCATGTAAATATACGTCTGTATAAGAGGAGAGTATAGGACAAGGAACAGAATGGAAAGATCATGGGTGGTACGTGGCACGTTTGTTAGGGTTCTGTTCCGGCATTCACTTGATATGCACTAGTGGGGAGACGAAGAAAAAAAGAACGTTCTCGTAAGTCCCTACAAACGAATGGAAAATCAAATATTTGCAATGAAAAGGAGGTGAATGAACAGAGAATGAATGACCATGGAATCAAGTTGGGTAGTTTGGAATTAGAATAAATAATGGGGACTATGGGAGTGGCAGGTGAAGGTTGTCCTTGTCGAAAGAGAAAGCGAATACAATGGGATGAGGAAACAGTCGATGAAATGCAATTGACAACAGAGGGTCGAGATAAACGGTCAAGATAAGTAACGAGAGCGCTGCTCTGGAAAAAGACTGAATGAATGAATAACCGTAGAAGATTGGACAGGATCAGATTGTAATGAATAACCTCGTGGCGATGATGGTTGTGATCGATAAATAAGTAATATAAAATAACTAGAGCCTTGAAATATCGTTGTTGAACAAGAAAAGTGACATATCGAACAGAATTGTTATTTTGGAGAAAAATGATTGGTTGAATTATTGTAGGCCGTCGATATTTATATGTGCGAATTAATAAAACTACCCCTCTGCTACGTCATTTCTGAATTTGTTTTATTTGACAGTATCTAGACTAGAGTTTCCTTTTTTCTTGCATCGAACCTTTTTAAAATAATGGGTTGCTCCATCGATATAATAATATGAAATAAACAAAGTTATCATAATACAAGCAATTGAACATATCCGACATTAAGATAACAATTGAACCTACAACATAAACAAGGTTTGCAAAAAATGTATATTTTTTAATATTTTTGTCTCATTATTTTTTAACTTACACATAGATAAATATTTCAAAAATAAAATAAGGGATTATAATAGCGCTAATGTTTTAATTTATTAATGTGAATTATGTGGAATCACAAAAGATGAGCAAATTTCTCATTTATTATTAGGTTTTTGGAACGTTTGTGAAAATAATAATAATAATAATAATAACAATAACAATAATAATAATTATTATAATACAATAACAATAACAATAATAATAATAATAATAATATGATTAATATTGTTTGTAATCAATGGGATCTTGAGCTTCCTTATACCTATCTGTCGTTTGCGCATATTGGGATATCGACTCCTAATCCAAATCTTTAATCATCATTGTCCATATTAAAAGGTCATCGATCCCTAAGTATTCGATACTGACCCCTGTGAGAACCCGTGGTCTATACTCTAGATTCACGGAAAATATTTAAACGCGCACGCTATGCACGGCTCCACAAAACAGAATTTTCTTCTGTTACATGAATAGTTTTTATGATATTTTTGTAAGTAATATACATAAAAATAAAATAATATTAGAAAATTGTTCAACAAATATATACTATCGAATGACAACATTGAATTTAAACATTTCTGCATGAAAAGGAAGAGCAAAGAGGTCTACAATCTCACTCTGGACATATAAACATCATGTCTCCCAGATCACGTTTTTTGTATGGATAAACTGAGTCAATGGCTAAGATTAGCGATAGGACGACCGTGGAACAGTGGCGTGGTCGTTGAGAGAAAGTACCTGCTTAAGCGGAGAGAGGTCCGTGTAGGAGGTGATTCAGGAGTGGAGAGGAAGAGAGGCAGTAGCAGCATGAGCGAGTGAAAAAAACGGGAGGAGACGGCGGGGCTTGAAGCGAGAGCATCGGAGTGGGGGCAAGAGGGAGATGAGGTCAGTGTCTAAAGAGAGAGGGAAATGCTCGGTAGTAGCGGATTGGGGCAGGAACGGGGGCAGGAACGGGGGCAGGAGCGGGGGAGGAGCGGGGGCTGGAGCGGGGGAGGAGCGAGGCAGGAGCGGGGAAGGACCGGGGGCAGGAGCGGGGGCAGGAGCGAGGGCAAGAGCGGGGGCAAGAGCGGGGCCAGGAGTGGATCCAGGAGCGGGGGCAGGCTCGGGGGCAGGCGCAAGGGGCAGGAGCGGGAGCAGAAGCGGGGGCAGGAGCGGGGGCAGGCGCGGGGCAGGAGCCGGGCAAGAGCGGGACAGGAGCGGGGCAGGAGCGGAGGCAGGCGCGGAGACAGGAGCTGAAGCAGTGGAGGGGAGGAGCGGTGGTAGAGGTGGGGGCAGGAGCGGGGGCAGGCGCGAGGGCAGGAGCGGGAGCAGTGGAGGGGAGGAGCGGTGGTAGAGGAGGGGGCAGGAGCGGGGGCAGGAGAGGGACCGAGGGAGGCCGGAGAAAGGGGTGGGGAGGGGGTGGGTGCGGGGTCGGCGACGGGGACAAAGGATAGGGAGAGGAGAGGGAGCGGGGCGGCGGCGGGGCGCCTGCTGCGAAGCTGGGAAGGTAAGAGAAGCAGGCCACGCGCGTTCATTAAAAGGAGATTAGGAAGCTGACCCGACTTCCCTGCCTTCCCGCAGCCCTCGTTTTCTTTTGCGTTTTTTCCAACAAAGAATCAAAAGATGCTTTTGGGCTTCTATATCTGCCCGGCACAAGACCTACGCAAATAGGTGGAGAAATGGGAAATAAATACGACAGGGAGAAAGATATACAAAATTTCGAATCGAATCCTTTTCCCCGAGTAAATGATGCTTGTGGTAACGAACCCAACAGCAAGTTGAAGACAGTTCATTTTTGAGTATTTGCCGAAAACAAACATTTTAAAAGACAAGTGGTTTATATTTGTGAGATGAATAAGGAAAACAAAATTAAGAGGACATTAGCGCTTGAAGCACGTTCTTCAAAGAGACGTTCTATTCTTTTTCGTTTTTCATTCGTTCTTGAAGATACATTTTATTTTAACAAAACAGCCGAAAAAAACACACTAAAAAACGTAATCTGATATACTCGTGACGAGTTTTCCGGAAAAGGAGCTTGAAAAATGTTACAGTTTTGCCTTCAATTCAACATAAATTCAGCATTGCAAACACATATCAGTGATCATTGCAACAAAGTACCTTCGGAAGTGTTAAAATAATCTACTTCCAGTTTACGACACAACGGTCATTGTCATTTAATACGAAGGCGAGGCCACCGATCGTAAACAGTTCCGTTAGCGTGCAGCTGTGCAACAACCCAACTGCGTTTGTATTCCACTTTCCTGATTTTCAGAACACGAACTTTGCGCGCAAGCGCTGTCGTAAAGATTTTACTCGCGGAAGCAACTGATAGGACGGTCGTGCCTCTGACAAAGCTTCGGAATTATATTGCTTCCCATTGTCAAATGTGCGAGAGACACTACTATACTGACAGATATAAAGTAGATTTTTCATTTAGGTCATTACACGTAATTTGGAACGTGGTGTTTGCAGCGCACGTAAACTTATTATTGGTGTACCCATGTTTGAAATACATAAACGAATAAATAAGCGATTATTGTAACCTTGAGAGATTGAAAGGAGATTAGGTGAGAGCAAACTTCACAAAAAAATATTATTATTATTATTATTATTATTATTATTATTATTATTATTATTATTATTATTATTATTATTATTATTATTATTATTAAATATTTTGCTTTCGAAATCAATTATTTAGATTATAAAAAATTATTGTTTAAAGATTACATCAAATCAATTATATTATTTTCTTAAATCTGATAAGGATAAATTTTCTAAATGTGAACAAAATAAGACGTGAAATTTTGTTGAATAATACAGATTCCAATATTAAACGAGTAAAATAATTTCAAAATTTTAAAAATAATAAAAGTAATATTTTAATAATTTACAAAGAAATTTCGTAGGAACCCAGCGTTAACACAGTGTTATAAAACGTCATCTTTGCTTAGAAAAATGTTAAAAATTTTATTGAGCTCCTACAATGTGATTTTAATTTTCTTCGTCCTAAAATATAAGCAATTTTCACAGATAGATAAAACCTAAACATCCCGAATTCTCATGAGGAATCAGCAGAAACCACATGCACTAAATTGCATGGGAAATTTCTTTGTACTTATACCGAGTGGGTTCTCAAGCTTTGAATCCCTATGGACTTGAGCCTCTGAACAGCAATTTTTATTAAGGCTTTTTCAGCACAAGCAGGGTTCCCATCTGTCCTCCTTTAGGAGGACATGTCCTTCTTTTTTAACATTGTTCTCCCGCCTTTTTTAAAGTTACATGGAATGTCCTCCTTTTTGTTCTGTTGAATTGAAAATAATACTGACATAATTTTAAAATAATTTAATTAATTAAAGGGACTTCACGTCTTCAATTTCTACATTTTTAGTCAAATAAATAGCCTGCATAATACATCATTAGGCTTATTGTGATATAAAACTTGTTTATGCTTGTTGTTTGGTGGATAACGAAGGTGAGTGCGGGGGCGAAGTTATTCAGTCGGAAGCTTTCAATTTTAATGACGCAAAGTCTACTATGATTTTCAAAGGCTATTAATGGTTTGGAATTGTTGAATACATTGTCTATACATCGTGGACTATACAAATTCAAAATTTTTCTCCTCTTCATTGAAATGTCCTCCATTTTTTGGTAAAATGTGTTCCGTTGGGAACAAAATTTCTGGTAACCTTGGCTCGAAGCAGTTGAACTCAACACCCTCTGTGGGATGTTCCCAAGGCAACATACTAAACATCATTCGCTTGGGCGTTTAGCCTCATCAATATTAGAGTAGAAAACAGCCATAACTTTCGCACCACACCAGCCTGTACCAAAGTGACACAATTTGAAACAAAATGTTTTGAAGTGCAACAAATTGCATCTATATGACTTTTACCCATGCCACTGAGGCAAAAATACATAAAACGCCTTGCTTTCAAAACTGGCAAGACTTGACATTGCTATGAATATTTTCTAACTTCCAGCGTAATTCTGCATGAACATTTTCCGCAGATGATGGATTTTGGACCTACACCTCTATGATTTTCAACAGGCGATACATCCACACAGCCATATCCAAAAAAATGTTCAAAGTCGTGAATCTTCGCACAAAGCTGCTCGCTCACTACAACTTTTACGCGTCGCAACCATCTGCTGCAACTCCATTAATCCCAAAGTCACTTCTTCCCGGAATGTAAAGGTGAGCGCGCCAACGATAAACTCTCCTCGTACGAAGCTGTAACTTCAGGTTCCTCGCGTGCTTACGTTCGTTCCGCCGCGTGCTACAGACTCCACGAGCGCGGTGAATCCTCCACGGGGGACGCAGAGCATCGGCCAGCAGCTCTGTCCTCTCGGCGCGGCACGTGGATTAATTCCACTACCTCCGCATAGGGACAAGCCCGGTCGTTTCTTGCCGACGAATAACAAGCAAACACCTCCCCGGAGACAGCCGGGGCCGCTGGGCTACTACAGGCATGCACTCGCACAGCCAAGCAAACAAAATGCCCTCATCACCGATATAAAGTACGGCTTGTTTCAGGACGACACACAGCAGACGGACGGGAGACTAAGCTCTTTTTTATCCCGCTTTCATTCATCTCCCGGAGCCAGCGCGTCAGCGCGCGTCTCAACCCTCACCCCACAGTCCCCAGTCCTCAACCCCCGCGTCTGAAGCTGCAAGGGACGGAATGACATCGCGGAAGCCCGCGGCGTAATGGAGAGATGAGCCTGCGAGGAAAGAGGTTAAAACAATAGTGAAATGGACAAAGGAGGGAGCATGCGTGGAATAGGTAATACTAGGAGAATGAAGAAATTCAGAAGAAGGCTTTAGAAACATGCTGTTGAGATGTGAAAAGAAAATTCGCGCGGAAATTTTGGCGGCGACAGACTGACGTGTGGCAAAAAGAGAGATGAAAGAGAATATGTGAAAATATATTTTAAGCAGATGAGAAAGTGTACACCATGGGGGACTAACCCGCGAAAATGAAAACATAGAAATGTTGGCTTAGACGCAAAGGTAAGAGAGAGAAACATGTGACTGAAAAAGGAGAATATTACTTTACCATCATTTTCATGCTCTATATCCTTGTGAATATTATGAGACAAAATTGTAGTAAAAGGAAAAGACCAAAATAAATAAATATTATCGAACACAAACGGAACACAGCAAGGAGATAAAAAAGAAGCGAACTACTTTTTCTACACCAAAACAAACTTTCGCTTATCAATGGGACGTGAAATGAAACATAAAAACAACAGAACAGAGTAGCGTGAGACTGTTAGAAGAGAGACAAATTTTCATTTTCACATTATTATGGTTATGCGATAGTGAGCTTAGTGATGGCAAATTTTACCAATACATCAATACATCACTAAAAGGTTTTCGATGTCGATGAAAACATCGACGAGAAAGCATCGATGTTTAAAACATCGATGTTTTAATTATAGACTAATAAACATGCTATTTTGCTATTCATTTTAATTACAATACGTAAAATGGATATATTTTATTCTTTGGTTACCAGCATGGTAGTAGTATGAAAAAATTATTATCAAATGTAGAGAATAAATCAACAATAAAGAACATCGTAATTTGCTATCGATTTCATGTTTCATTGTCGATTCAGGCAATGAGACGCCTGGCGATAACATACATTCATAACACGAGCAGCTCCCAAACTTTCTCAGATTGCACAACGAAATGTGCAGCGTGATAAAGAGGATGACGCAAAACAACGATATTGGTGTGGATTGCTGGTGCTCTGCAACGAGCTTTTATTAACCCCTTTATTAAAAAATATATATTTGCAACAAAATATGGATGTAATGAAAACATGGAAAGCAAAATGTCGATGCTGAAATATCGATGTTTCTGGTGAAAAACATTGATGTTTCAAAAGCAACGATGTTTATTGCCTGGCTAAGTGAGCTATGCAGATAAATGAAGCGAATAGGGCTCACGTACAACAGAATCATAAAGGAGAGTGTGGTGAGCGTCGTTGCAAGAAAACCATGGAGGAAGGAGAGTTAAGATAACTCACAGAGCACATTCTTGGCATTCACCATTTCAGCAAATTCATTTCAGGAAGACTTACACATCGGAAGATCGCAAAAGAAAATTTGAAGTGAAAAGGAATAACGTGAAAAGAGCGATAGCTTAATATTCCGTAAAATGGCACAGCAAAATGAGGAAGAACTTTTGACAAAGATAATTTGATGATTGGCGACGTAAAGTGGAAGCAACGCATTACAAATCACAAAAGAAAAACAATCTTGGAGGTAGAGGTTTTGGATATGCGACGGGGCAGCAAATTTCGTTGTGTGAAATCACGAAATGACAGAATAGAAGCAGTGTTCTAGTGTAAGGTGAGCCAGTGTTTTGGTATCATTCTATCAATATCGGGCGTTGTAAGGGCTCGCTGGTAACGCGACGAAATGACTGACGAAGACAGAGGGGAGACGACTGGCCGTCAGGAAAGCCTACACAGGGAGAGCCTGAGTTGGGGGCAAGGCAGGTAACACAAACGGGAAGCCTACGTGAACACCCCACACCGGAACATCAGCTCCACCGACTTCTCATTAGGAGCGCGGAGAAAGGGACGCGGAAAAAAAGGCGTGCGGCGGCAAACACAGTAGGCAGGGAGGGGACAGCGGGAGCAGCGGCGGGGCAGGGGAGGGAGCATGGCGGGGGAGGGGGCGGGGCAGCGCCGCGCAGCTAATAATATCCGCAGCAAACAAATCGGGCCGTCAGCCACCACCGCCATGCAAACAACGCACGCCCTCTGTCGGCTCAGCCTGACGTCTGGCCGCGGCCCGGAGTTCAAGCAGAGCGGAAGGGACTTTCAACTTTCAAACATTACAGGATAAGTGAGGATCATTAAAACAAAGAACGTTAATTAAAATTTGTATACTTTCCAGGGAAATTCAAGTGTTTTTGTGCCAAAGGAAGTGTTAACTTTTCTGTTCCATAGTCAGAGATTGTGCCTGATATATTTTTTTTATCTTTAAACACGTTACAAAAGAGGGAAATATGAAAGAAAGTGTTTATGACGATATTTGATACTTTTGTACAGCAAAATTTTCACCTATATATTTTTTTATGTTCATCCATTCATTGTCATTTAGTATTTTATATTAATAGACCTTTTTATATAATATTTTTACAATTTATTACGAAGTTTTTGCTCCGTCCAAACTCTGAAATTCATTTGTCGTCCTGTTTTTACTTTCGCCCTACGGTGTAGTGAGAAAGTTATGTTATGCTGCGCGATAACAACGGCGTATTTTCGGTAGAAAACTCTTATTAAAGGGCCCTGGTAACGAAGAAGAGGATAAATCCTGTTGCTAAATTTAGAAAAAAAAATCCTTTGTCACGTGGTGTAGCCAGAATCCATGTTATGTCGGTCCTTGATACCGAAAAATCTAATGACGGCAAATCGCCTGACTGCCCGTCCGTCCGTCGATCCGTCCATCCGTTCATCCGGCCGACCGGTAGGCTAAAGCGTTCAGCCAATTTTCTCCAAAACTGATATTCCTCAGTCAAACTAGCTGATGTCGCGGCCACTTGAATTTGAAACAGAAATTGCAATTTTGGGGTGTAGTTTACATGAAGCCTGAGATATTTTCAAGATTTAAAAAAATGGTTTCATCTTCCTACTATTAAAATATCAAAGATAGGTTTGTTTAATGTAACATGTTCCTTAAAGATAGATTTTGAAATACGATGTACAATTTTTCGAAAATGTGAGTACTTTTGCGTAAATTTGCATGAAAATACGGTAGAGAAAGTACGTGCTGTTTTAGCACCAATAGTTTTAACATGTTTTGCGGTAGAGCGGTATCTCAGGTTCCTTCTTCACTTACTGTTGAGACTTATCTTTATACTAAATAAAAAGTTGCTAGTGCGCTTAATAGTTGCTAGTACGCTTAAATAGTGGCTCGTGCGCCTTTAAACGAAACAGAGATTCACCACTTCGTCTCCACCACCACTGCCTTTGTCACCTCTAACCACCCTCGGCGCCTGCCCTTTCGTCCAGTCGCCACCCCCGCCGAAACTGCCGCCGCCACCTTCGCTGCTCCCGCTTCCACCTCCAGCATTAACCTCGTCGCCGCCGCCAGCCCCTTTGCCTTGCGTCCATGAAAGGTACCTACAACCTAAGAAAGGAACCAACAAAGGAATCTACAACCTAAACCAGCTCTCAAGCATGTTTTGGGCCGGTTGTTAATCTCTTTTTTACAATAGGGAACAATGGTACGACGGTAGACATACAATAGGTGTAAGATCCGGCCAAGGCCACTCGGCTTTAGCTAAAGCTTCCGACATCACAAGTGTCCTCTGGCAGCTTTCGTTTCAACCTCTACCATTACATAATACCACTTTTATCTCTCACTCCTAAACCACGACCAAGACCATCTCTCAAGCATGACTTGTAAATCTCTTTTCACAATTGATAATAACGGTGCGATATAAAAATTTAGAACCGACAAACACCAGACCTCCGCCACCACTGTTACCTCAAATCTGTCCACTTCCACATTAACACCATCACCACCACATCCACCGCTCGTCCAAAATGGTACCCATCAACGACCTACCCAGTTTTCAATCCTGGATTGGGGCGGTTGTAAATCTCTTTTCCCAATGGAGAACAAAGGTGCTGCAACAGATTTACAACCAGTACAAGCAGGATCCCAAGCCACTCTCCGTCATGTATGGCTTCTAACAGCATTGCTGCTCCAACTTCTCCCGCCACTACCCTTTCAACCACCCGCCACGACCAGGAACACCGCCACTCTTACCACCCACGTCGTTCCCACCCCCATTACTATGTATCCCCCACACCACCCCTGTCGCCACCACCGCTACCGTTGCGACCACATCCACCCCCAACGCCACTACCAACGTCACCACTGCCATCTCCGCCGTCGCCACCGCCGCCACCACTGCGACTACCACCCCTACCGCCTCCACCCCCGCCACCAACTCACGTCACCGCCGCCTTTACTGAGGCTGCACCAGGGGCTGAAGGGGCGGCGTCGAACGAAGCGCGGCCGAATGAAGCGCCCTCAATTAGTGGCCGGTGAAGCCGCCCGCGCCCGTTAGTTATGCGCCCCGTTGAGCCGGGCCGAGACCCGCGCGTGCACGGGCTCCGGAGCAGGCGCGCGGCGCCGGCGGGGGGAGTGGGAGGGGGAGGGTAGTGCGGGTAGTGCAGGTGGCGCGGGCGGAAGGGCAGAGCGGTTGGGCGGTGCGGGCAGAAGGGCAGTGGGGGTGGGAGGGCGGTGCGAACGGGTTTGGAGGGTGCGGGCGGGAGAGCGGTGCGAGCGGGAGGGCGGAGTGGGGGGAGGGCGAAACGGGCGGGCGGTGCGGGTGGGCAGCGTGGGCGGGCGGCGCGGGCGGGCAGGGTGGCAGGCAGGCGGGCGAGTGGTGGTGGCGGTGCGGGTGGTGCGGGCGGCGAGGGTTGCGAGGGCGGCGGGGGCGGCGGGGGCGGCGAGGGGGTGGCGAGGACGCGGGCGAGCAGGGTGGCAGGCAGAGCGGGCGAGCGGTGCAGGTGGTGCGGGCGGCGAGGGTGGCGAGGGCTGCGAGGGCGACGGGGGCGGCGAGGGCGGGGCGGGCGGTGAAGGAGGCTAGGGCGGTGTGGGTGGCGCAGGCGGCGAGGGCGGCGAGGGCGGCGAGGGCGGCGAGGGCGGCGAGGGCGGCGAGTGCGGCGAGGGCGGCGAGGGCGGCGAAGGCGGCGAGGGCAGCGAGGGCGGCGAGGGCGGCGAGGGCGGCGAGGGCGGCGGGGGCGGCGAGGGCGGCGAGGGCGGCGAGGGCGGCGAGGGCGGCGAGGGCGGCGAGGGCGGCGAGGGCGGCGAGGGCGGCGAGGGCGGCGAAGGTGGCGAGGGCGGCGAGGGCGGCGAGGGCGGCGAGAGCGGCGAGGGCGGCGAGGGCGGCGTGGGCGGCGAGGGCAGCGAGGGCGGCGCGCTCGCGGACGCGAAGCATTGAATGCGTTGCGGAAAGCACACGTATGCGGTCGGGCGGGAAGAACTGCACCTCGTGATTGATGAATTCTCCCGACACGAAGGGACTCAAAGAGATTTTCGTTCTGGTCCATGATATTGATGATATGTTGATATTGTCTGTAGTATGTAGACTTCTAGGCTCAGGTATTTTTGTGGTACTTAGTTCTAATGTGGGAATGTAGATGGTAAAAATATCATTATTATTTATGATGCGATCTTGATCGCAGGGACAATACAGGCGTTGTTGGTAGAGTTGACGGCGGTTAGGTTACTGGTAGTGATGATGGTGGCGAAAACACAGTTAGTGGCATGGTGGCAGAGGTGTAGATGTTTATGCCAATCACTTCAGCATATGCTTTGTCGGTGTTAATGATAAATTATTGTTTAATCACAAATGTTACCAAAATAAATGATATTAAAAAGCAATTAAATTAAAAAGAATGTTTTTGTTACATATGTTTATGAAAAGCAACAGATAATTATGTAATACTCACTCATGTTAAAATTTATTTTGAAACATTCAATGTCACGGTAGGATTATGGTTCAATGTAGCTATAAACAGCCGACTGGAGTCAAACACTCTTTTTTACTTCAACTCAAAAAATAATTACATTGTACACCGTTTATTCTGTTACCATAATCAGTTTACAATATTCAATTTAACAGGCCGGAAAGAATCTTACAAGTTCCTTGATATTAATCTCATACCTACCTGTAAATGAGTAAATATAAATATTATTTGCTTAATAAGTAATGCCTAGCTTCTACCAGATTTTTTCGACGACGTCTAGAACCCCAAATAGGGAAAGAATCCAGTTTAGAAAGCCTTTGCCTCATCTCGAAAATTCTACGAGAGCCCGACGAGGGCTTTCTGCTAGTGGTGCTCCGCCTTGCATGGCTTGTTCGTAATGGGCGGCCGGTATTTTTATGGGCAGCATGCGTCACGGCAACGCGGCTGCCCGACCGCACGGCCGGCCCGACCCAGTCCAGCCCTGCTCACGGCCGCTAAATCGTTATAACCCCTTCCGCCATTGTGCTCCGTGCATGCGGAAAAAGGCAGGACCATGCTTTGCTCCTCGTATGCCAGGCTCTATTGTTGCGCTTTTCGTTCGCAATAAAGCACAAGGCAATTATATGGACGCGTCACTGAATGTAAAATTCCTTTGAAAATAATAATTAAAGCCATATTTTTAATTACTACAAGGAAGTTACAGGGCTTGGAAAGATATAATTGTGAGGTTACACAATCAGCAGGAATTCAAATTAAAACACTAATTGAAGCTCGAAGTTGAATCGAGACTTTACATTAGTGATTATTCTTTTTAGATGAGATTAAGAAAAAAAACCATCTATCTTAGGACTATGTTTCAACAAGTGGTAAGTGACATAAATCCATTTTCACGTAAGATTGATAAACGAACAGAAAATTTCTACATTTTCAGACAGTCACATTTCTTCAGTCAATATCCTAAGTTACCTTCTTCAGACAATTTGCTACAAGTTCTATATGTGTGAGGGGAAAAATCTTTCTTGTATTTTGTATTAAATCTATATTTGTCTTCGATTGAGAAAATAACTTAGGTGAAGTAAACTATTTTTGATGATATTATGGGTTATTTATAACAATCTCTTGCGTTTTTAACATATTTCTGAAAGAAAAATAATTGTCGATTTGCAAAACTTTGAAAAAACCTTTCATCACATGGAGATAAAACAAATTACCAACAAATAAATATGATATTTTCATTATAAAAAGTGAATACACAAAATGATATGAAGTTGGACATTCAAATGATTTATTATCGAATAAAAAAGCTAAAATAAAAATTTAAAACAATTCAAGTATCCATAATTATTTTATATTGAGTATTGCATATTTTCTTATTAGATACTTTTTTTCGTAAGTGTGTGTCATACTTAAGGCAATCAGAGGGACAACGCAACACTTAACGGTCAGGGTTGAGTAAAGATTAAACAGTCCGCCGTCCTTTCAGAACGATCGAAATGACGTATGGATATACTTTTTCCAATAGGTACTTCTTATTTATGTGACTCTTTTTCGTAAGAAGAATGCGGAAAGTATTGAATAGGATAGGGCCGAAAACATCATTTTACAAACTTCAGTTATTTGACATATATCTACCTAATGGCGTTAATAACCTTTACAATGTCTGTTTTGTTCCTTCTTATTCGACTTTTATTTTTCATTTCCCCAGCACTATAACTATAAGCTCCAATCTTTCACCTGGTCCTGACAGAGATGCAGGCGGCGTCGCGGCGGGCGATTCAATTGCGGCGCGGGCATCGCAGCAGCCAGCACGCAGCGGGCAGCCGCATCGCGGGCGACCAATCACTCAAAGCCCCGGGCCGCGGGTGCCTCGCCAGCGGCGAAGCCCACGCCGCGAATACACCCACCCTCCGCCCTGCCCCGCCCCGCCCCGCCTCGCCCCGCCCCGCCACGCCCCTCCCCGCCACGCCCCGCCACGCCCCGTCACGCCCCTCCCCGCCACGCCCCTCCCCGCCACGCCACGCCCCTCCCCGACGCCCCTCCCTCCCCGCCACGCCACGCCCCTCCCTCCCGCCACGCCACCCCCGCCCCTCCCCGCCACGCCCCTCCCGCCCCTTCCCGCCCCCCGCCACGCCCCGCCGCCCGCCGCCCCGCCACGCCCCGCCACGCCCCGCCCGCCCCGCCACGCCACGCCACGCCACGCCACGCCACGCCCCGACACGCCACGCCACGCCCCGCCCCGCCCCGCCCCGCCCCGCCCCGCCCCGCCCCGTCCCGCCCCGTCCCGCCCCGTCCCCGCCCCGCCTTCACGAGGAATTTGCGCGCGAAAGATTGGCTTTGCTTGATAAATGGTCGTTAGCGCATCCTGTCGGCGGCCGCGCGAACCAATCATGGCGCGGCGCGGCGCGTATCTCGCGAGTCCGCGCGCGGAGCGGAGCGCGTTGAGGAGGGCGGGGAGGACAAGACTAGGGAGACAACGGTGACGTGAAGGACAGAGGGCAGAGGACGTTGGAGGGGAAGGAAGCGAGGAGGCGTGGTGGCGAAGGGACGAGAGGGGTACGGTAGGAAAGGGTCGGAGAAAGGGAGGGGACGTGATGGCGAAGTGATGATGGAGTGAAGGACATAGCAGCGAAGGGACGGCGGGGGAGTGGATATGATGGCAAAGACTCTGAGAAAAGTGGGGCGGTAAAGGGACGAATGAGACGAGGAGAGGTGACTGGAATGGGACGAAAGGGGTGAAACGACGTGTTGGCAAGTGGCCGAAGGAAGCGAGAAGACGTGAAGGCAAAGGAACGGGGACAGAATGAATGAGAACTTAAACGTTCGGGGGGGAGGCGGCGAAGGGAACAAAGGGGCGAGAAGGCATGAACGGGATGAAGCGGGCGAAGGGACGTGACAGAAAAGGGACGAAAGAGACGAGGAAATGTAACGGCAAAGAGAAGGTGGACAACGGTGCCAGGAGGCGAGTGGACGAAGGGGTTGAGAGGGCTAGGGGGATAGGGTCGAGGGGAGAAAGGGTTGAGGGTCAAGGAGGCGAGAAGGGGAGGAATCGGTGGAGTGAGGGGAGCGAGGGGTCGTGTGGGCGAGGGGACGAGAGCTTATGGGAGCATGGCAAGGGTCATGGGTCGAGACAGCACAAAGGAGTGGGGCACGGGGCGAGAGGGAGAGGCGGAGAGGGGGCGAGGGAGCAAAGAGTGGTGTGGCGAGGACGAGAGGGGGCAAGGGGCCACGACGTCGAAGGAAAGAAGAGACTGAGGTGACATGGCAGAAAATGGAGTAAGAACAAAATACAGGTACGAGTTAAGGCAATGTGGAAACCACGAAATCGTGACAAAAGGTGTGATGCGGAGAGAGGTAAAGGAATGAGAGTTTCGCGACAGACGGCGGGATTAAACGAGCAGAGGATGATCAGCAGCTGCAAAGGGGGTGAGGCGAGCGGTGGCGAGGGCGGATTACGCCGAGGCGGCCGCGTCCGTCGCCGCCCCTTGCCCCGCAGATCGGCTCCGGATCCGGACCTGCCCGCGTTCCGCGGCCCGTGACTAGTATATCATCGCGATATTGACAGATTAAAGGCCAGTTTCGGGACCCTGCTCCAAGCTGACCACCTCCCCGTCCCGCAGTGCGGCGGTCGTCTCCGCCCTCCCAGCCCCCTCCAGCCCCCTCCACTCCCCTCACCTCGCCCTGATGCGCGGCGGGGGACCTCCCCGCCAACACTTGTAGTACCTCTCGTGAAACACAAAAGCTTCCGGAAACAAAAATGAAAATTGATGCCGCGCATTCGCGCCACGTTCCGGAGCCATAACTCACCTCTTCCGGTGCGACGCCGGTGATCGGCGACGGTCCAGCGCTCGCCCCCGCCCCCACCCCCACCCCACCCCTTGGCGCCCACCGCTAAGCTCCGCGCGACTCGGATGAAAATCCGCGTCATCAGGGCATGAGCGGAATCCTCCGGCGGCCCTGGTACAGTCCGATTCCACCACGGGCGCGCATTAAACGAGTATATAAAAGATTTCTGCTGTATATTTTTTGGAAATTTTATCTTTAGAAAATTAATAGCTTCAAATTGCTTTGTCGTTTTCAATATAAACCATTAAATGTTTTAGAATAAAAGTTGCAAGTTTTTAGGACATACGGACGCCGAAGTTTGCCAATTGTGAGATCGTGTTCTGAGGTTTTCAAGGAGAGCTGGTGTACCTTTCAGGTACCTGTGAATGATATTTTGCCTACCAACTAGTGGGATTTATCGCATATATATCAGCTTTACCACTAAATTCGCTTAATCGCTCTTGACTTCCTACCTGAGATAGAAGTTCGTTAAATTTATTCTTTACGACAGTTTTGATTATAAATTCACTGCCATATAGTGGAACGTAATTCGAAGAAAAGCTGAGGAATTTAACGGATTCTCGCACTCTAGTGAAAGTGTTTTACAGTAAAGAAATCCCTACACTTTTTCAAAGAAAATTAAACGACGACTCCATAAATGAAAAGTAGTATTATGTCTAACAATGTTACTCACATTGTTATTAAATCAAGTTATATTCATCCAAAAAATATTCAATGAACAGAAAAACTTCTAAAATACTTCACTTAAATAATTTCATCTTTCACTTTCATGGAATGTTTAACAACTCAATACTTCATTAATAATACATTCTGTTGGCACTCACAGAGGAATTTTTAATGTACTTTTTTACAGATCTAAAAAAAATTGTTATGTTATATAAGAAACAACTGTCGAAGACAAAGGTAGACGCAAATGGCGGATGTATACAAAGCTATTTAAATAAAAACTAAGAAATATATATTATGGCGTAAAATTCTGGAATACTTTTCTTTTTTGTTTCCTCTAGAGATATTTTAGTGATTTATGGAAACCTATGTCACTTCTATACGGAATATGATTTCTGTTGACTTTCAATAGTCAAACTCCATTGCCTAATAAGTTTCAAATATGGAAAATAAATTACAAAATCCATGATAAAAACATAATCTTCCTCCCATCGGGAGTGGGTTAATAATATTACACATTCATCACGTAACTCTATTATGCGTAATAGGAGTAGTAATCTCTCGTCAGCCCATTTAGCCGCTAATAAGATTCGCAGGAAACGAATGACGGATGGGCGAGGCGGCAGCCGCGGGGCGTCGCGGTCTGCGAAGGGCGGAGGGCGGAGGGCGCGCCCGCGGACGCGACTGTACGCAGCAGGCGCGTCACATTTCCCGCGCGGGAGGCCGCGTGACGGATGGGCGATCCGCGCGTCAAACGAACACCGCTAGCGCGGGAATCTATTTAGGCCCCGTGCGGTCGGCGGGTCGAGCCACCGCCCCGCGCCGCGCCGCGCCGCGCCGTCGCGGCGCCGGCCCTCTGGCATGTGCCCTTCAGCGCTTGTTTGCCCGTTTCGCCAACCAGCGATTCTCCGATCCGTTCGCCCACTCGCTCGCTCGCCGGATCTCTCATCAGCTCGCCCACATGCTCACCTGCTTGCCCGCTCGTCAACTCACCCCCAACGCTCGCCCCCAACGCTCGCACCCAACGCTCGCCCCCAACGCTCGCCCCCAACGCTCGCCCCCAACGCTCGCCCCCAACGCTCGCCCCCAACGCTCGCCCCCAACGCTCGCCCCCAACGCTCTCCCCCAACGCTCGCCCCCAACGCTCGCCCCCAACGCTCGCCCCCAACGCTCGCCCCCAACGCTCGTCCCCAACACTCGTCCCAACACGCGTCCCCAACACGCGTCCCCAACACGCGTCCCCAACACGCGTCCCAACACTCACCCCCAACACTCGCCCCCAACACCCGCCCCCAACACCCGCCCCCAACACCCGCTCACCTCGCTCCCCACTCGCTCCCAACACTCGCTCCCAACACTCCCCCAACACTCGCCCCCAACCTCGCTTTAACCTCGTCCCCAACACTCGTCCCCAACACTCGTCCCCAACAACCTCGTCCCCAACACTCGTCCCCAACATACGTCCCCAACACTCGCATTCAACACTCGTCCCCAACACTCGTCCACAGCTGGCACTCGTCCCCACACTCGTCCAACACTCGTCCCCAACACTCGTCCCCAACACTCGTCCCCAACACTCGTCCCCAACCTCGTCCCCAACACTCGTCCCCAACACTCGTCCCCAACACTCGTCCCCAACACTCGTCCCCAACACTCGTCCCCAACACTCGTCCCCACACTCGCCCAAACACTCAGCAGCGTTCTACTTTCCTCTCGATTGTCCCCCTTTCAATGTACTCGTGAGCTCTCCTTCTCCTAGGCTTGTATCTATCTTCCTTAGTCTCCTATTGCAGTTCTCGCTATGTTCCTTATTTGCCATATTTTATATCATCCATTCCTCTAGCCTCCTTACCAAATCTCATTATCCTTTTAACTGGTTTGCCATCCTCGCTTATTCTCTCTGCCTCTTCCTTGCTCTGATTTCCTCTGGACCATCTGCACCTTCTTTTATTTATATCGTTCTCTTCCTATTTTCTCCTCTTCCTCAATTTCGATTACATATTCTTCCCATTGCTTTCCATTTCTTCCCTTCATTGAATCTGTTTCTTTGACCTTCACTTTGGTCTTCGCCCTCATTATTAAATACATCTCTCCCACAGTTTTTGTTTTCAATTTCATCTATCACTCTTTTTCACGACGCCTATCGACCTACCGTTTCTCTCCCCCTTCCCCATCTCCCACTCTCCTTTCCCTCTTGTCCAACTTTCGCACACTACTTCCTCATCCAACCTCCAATCCTGTCACACGCCGCAACGTCATTCCTGCTTTTCTCCCCCTATCACTCTTCCGCCAGGGGCTGTGCTGTTTGCGTCGGCCGCCGTCGCGCGCGCTGAATGTCTGTCAGTCGGATTCATCCGCGCCCATTGTCGATAACATCGTGCGCGCTCACTGCTCGCGTTCATTTCAGCTTAGAAGAGATGCATCGCATAGGATTAAGGACTGGAGTAACGAGACAGGACAACGTAGCGAATGCATATCGATTTCCAACGTTAATTATCGAATTCGGGAATAATTTGGTGTGGTACAGCACTTATCATCTCCTTCATACAGCAGAAATTCAAGTGAACTCTTTCGCGCATTACGATTACTTTGTTGATTTGATTTCTGTGAACTCCGTCGTATGCGACACGTGTGACCTACTTTTGATTCAAATCCTCGCGATAAATACAATGTACTGGCCATGTGGTTATGTCTTAGTGTACAATTTTCTTTTCGAAGAACTTTTCAATACGTGTGACCTGATTTTGAAACAAATATTTCAGGTAATTTATAACATTGGAGAGAACAAATTTTCATTTCATTGAATGAAACAATACAGTTGAAAACACGTGGAAACATGGAGTCACAATAGGAAATTGATTCATTTTTTATACTAATTTCATTCAGAGAGTCCATTAACAAAAGCAGAATTTTCCACCACACAACTTTTGCATCTCTATTTTGAAATGGATTCACTGTTACGTTATTCAGTTACCGGGTGAGTAGCGGAATGGATGGATTGAAATGTTATTTAGAGTACTTTGAATACATTTTCATACTGTGTGAAGAAAGCTAGAAATGCTTTTATCCTGAAGTAGAGTACGAGAAGCAAGGAGTTGCTGTGTAAATGACAATCAGTATTCGTCAAGTAAAATGCAAACGATTCACTGTAGTTTCAAAAATAACATAATTAACAGTTAAAAATAAAATATTTCATAACTTATAATTTCAATTAAATTCAAAATGACATGAAAAATGACTTATTACTACATTCATGGTACATTGACGAACATAGAGAGGCTCTTTAAGGGCAAAGAGAGGTTAAATGTTAATTTCCATTGTACTTTCACCAATGTATAGAGTCTTAACAATAAAACAATGTCGCTTGGATATACTTTTAAAAATGCCCGCCGAGCTGGAAGGGCACGTTTAGGCACAAAATGTTCGATAAACCACAGCCATCCAGCCCGGAAGGTATTTTTAATAGTCTTAACAATGTATAACACCACAGTGGTCCAACTCTCATCAATACAAAACAGAAATTAACATTCCATACACAAACGAGATACGTATTCATAGACACAGAAGCACGAGACAAAACTTGTGTAACCTGAAACACTAAACACACACATCCATACAAAACGCGTACCAACGACGAAGAAACCATGCCTATTTTAGCAGGCACAAAACCACAATGGTGTTAATAATTTGCAACGCATTTTCCACAGCACCACGCGAACATTACCACGTCCCGCGCCGAAGTCCCGCAAATTTGGAGACCGCTGCCGCACAACGCGCGTACAAAGCTGAGCGTGCCGTCGCTGTGTGCGTGCCCGCGGATGGGCATGCAACGTTAATTTTCACCGCACCTGACGAGCTATAAACCGCAACCGCCGAATCACGCGGTTACGGCACAACTCCTCCATGAAAAATTCATGGGGAGCTCCATAAAACGCGTTTTGCGCACTCTCACTTCTCGACGCACAGGCGAGATATCTAGGCCCTTGCTCGCCAAACGTCTTATCTCAGTTCGCTTTAGCGCACGCTTCATTTAGATTGCAGGGTGTCTTCGCAGGCCTCCTGTAATGCACCTGACAGATTTTTAATGTGCATAAAATTTACCACATGTACATTCAGTGTAAAGTATTTATTTCTGATGAATATGTATGAATGTTTGGCAGGGTCATCACTGAAACAATGCACGCGCTAACATACAAGCTAGTTATATTTAGTTCCTCTTACCACGTAAGTAAAGCACTTTGTGCTTTTTGTGTAATATCTGCAATAATCCGCGCTTCTAGGGAGCCATTACGTATAAGTTTTTACATTTTTGTAAGCGGTTTTTGAAATTTTTCTACGTAAAGATCAAAGTGCAAAAAAATAATAAACTAGCTGTTCTTGCATTTTCAAAAAAAATGTTGACAATTGAAAACGAGACAGGTGAGTTTGAAATAACCAAGTTTTTGTGTTATAATTAATACTTATTAAATTTACTTTCACATGGTGCAAAATATTATAACTCTATCGAAACTTATTGTTACCATGTGTGTAAATGCTTGAAATAATCCATGTGATTTACATAAAATGAAACAATAGTGTATCACAAAATATCACACGTTCTTGAATTACTTGAAGATTATTTTCTTAAATCAATAACTACTTCAGTGAAAATCAGTACCTACATCAGTTCATAAATGAAAAGACTCTTCTCATATCTTGTGGCTTTTTAATCAGATCATAAAGTTCATTACTTCGAAACAACACAATGAAAATTCATAACGTATTCACTACTCCATCATTCGTCCATTTCAGGTATAGTTGTCTGACTAAGTACCTTCATAATAAAAATTTCTACCATATTTATTATCATTCGCTATCCTAGAGATAAACTTTTCATCTAGAAATGAGATATTTTGGATAGGATTACATGTAAACGGAAATTCCCATATCAGTGTAGAAGCGCATATAAAATTCACAAATTTAAAAGTAAATATTTATGTTTTTATGTAATTATTTTTCAAAATATTCATAAAACTACAAAAACCGTTGTAATTATTTTTAATCTCAAAAAAACCTTTTACATTTTTAAATACAAAATCCCATCATATTTCTCAAAAATCGCATTAACACTACATAATAATGATATCATAACCATACTGATGTACATCCTGCTTATTCATGCATTTAAGAATAATGAAATCATGTACCAAATACTCTTGTATACTCCCCTCATTTAAACGGCGAATCAGGAAGACTCACTCCATCCAACTCCACAAGCACTCGCCCACCTCCCTCTGCGGTCAGCTCATTAGGGCACACGCTCTCCCTACGAGCCCTCGCTGCCACCCCCTCCCCCTCCCCCTCCCCCGCCGCCACCCGCGCCGCGCTCGACTCCCCGACCGCACGTCAGCGACTCCGTCGAGCCCGCCCTCATGCCCTCCCCCTGCCGGCTCAGCCGCCTGGTCGGCGCCGCTCCGCTCCGCCACGCCCCCCGTTTCTTTTTCCATGCCAGTCCCTCCACATCTGCCTCTGATATTGCCTCTGCGCCTGCTCCCGACCCCGCTTCCGCCCCCAGTCCCGCCACCGCTCCCCCCGCCACCGCCTCCGCTCCCGTCGCCGCTCACTTCTGCCCCCGTGCACACGTCTTTCCAACTCCACTTCGATCTCTCCCCCTCCATCACTCTCCTGCTACCGCTCCCATCCACAATCTAGGCTCGCCTCTGTCTCTTTTCCCACCTCTACTTCCTCTTCCGCTCCCGCAATTTCTCCTTCTCCCGCTCTGCCCCTATAGCGCGTTCACGTCGCCACTCGAACACACACTCTAGTCTCTCCATGTACCTCACTCACCCCGTCACCAATTTCCATTCCGGTTCAGGCCTCGTTCCCTAGACTCTCAATCTTTTACCTCCATCTTTCCCTCTCTTCTTCCGTTTCCTCTCCCGCCTCGCCCTCATTTCTCGAACTTCTTTCGTCCTACATTCACCTCTTTCTCTTCCTTCACTGCTTCTGCCACCACTGCGGTTCCACCCGCAACGCTGTATCAGCCGCCATCAACTCCTCATCCGCCAGCACCATTACCTCAACCCCCACTCACCCCTCGTCTCTATCCCCGTTCTCGCTGCATCAACCCCCCACTCTACCACACCCTTCCACCCACACCTCTCTCAACCTCTTTCCTACATTCGCTTCCGCCTCGGTCTTCATCCCCCCTCTGCCTCCGCCTCGTGTCGCCAACCACACTCCGTGTTCCCTACCTCCGCTCTAGCTTTTGCATCCGCCTCAGCAAGTGCCCCCAATCTGCTCGGTTTTGAAATGCATTTAATTAGCGCGAATGTCAACGTGGCGCGACCCAGCCCTGTCAGCCGCCGGGGATGAGAGTGGATTATTTGCTGATAGGATGGTGCTCCGCGAAGCCAGCGACGAGCTACTTGGTATGTGTAATGTATGTTGGCGACAGAGTTTCACAAGAAAAATACAGGGTGGTTTATAATCAAAGAGGATGATTGAGTTTGTTCATGTC
Source organism: Teleogryllus occipitalis (assembly GCA_011170035.1). NCBI lineage: Eukaryota > Metazoa > Arthropoda > Insecta > Orthoptera > Gryllidae > Teleogryllus > Teleogryllus occipitalis. The sequence continues at coordinate 65,692 of BLKR01002384.1, forward strand.
TTTTGATTAATTTGTACGGGTTATCGACAAGATTTTGACAGATTCTCTAAGCATACTTCTGTTTGGATTTAAATATTCTAAAAATTGCCAATTTTTTATATATTCAATATGCCACGTTACACACTGAAAACAGACGTTCGTACAAAATATAACAAAATTATCAGTCTTTGACCGAGAACATATTTATTTATGAGATGAAAATAAATTTTTGAAATAATATTTATATTATTATTTATATTAATATAAATAATATATAAACAATAGATTATTACTTTCTACGTTCTTAATGATAGAAATTAGACCAACCTGACATCATTGAAACGTGCATGTTACAAATGGAGAGATGACCAGACTAATTGCGATACGCATGAGCAGCAATGGTAACAATACTAGTTCCTCATGGTTAATTATTTTTTTAATACTAATTGTTATGTGATCCTTCAGGAAAGAAAGCGAATTTTCGGCACACAAGGATATTGTAGAGCTCTTATACGGGAAAAGATGATAACTGTTATAATATGTAATCATTTACTTCCTGTAACTCGTTGTGTAGTCAGAATCCACGTTTCGTGGATCCTTGATACCGAAAAATGATTTATGGCAAAACAGTGGTTTAGCAGTGAGTTGTCGTTGGCCTTTAAAATGAAATGACTCAAGGCGTTGTCATTGCCAACAATATTTTTTATTAAAAGAGCAGCTTTCGATGGCTTAGCCATCATCATCATTTTCCTGATACAATAAATATAAACAAATCAAAACATTAAAATTAACAGATTACTAATCGTACATTGTTATAAAATATACAATTTTAATTTTAACAATTATCTTAAGAAATGAATGAAAGAATGAAAGGGGGCAAAGTGATAAATTGTTTAGCATTAGAGTAATTTTGCAAATCTATGCAATAAAGTGAATGAAATAAACATGTACAATTTAGTAACAGAAAACATGCAATATAAGTTGAGCCTCTTCTTAATTGCTTCATCAAAAAACAGCTCATGTAATGTTTTCTCTTACAAAATTTTACATGTTTACTTCATTCACTTTGTTGCATAGATTTACAAAATTACTCTAGTATTAAACGATTTAATACTCCGCTCCCCCTTTCTTGCTTTCTTGCTTTATTAAAATTTAGAAAAAAATAAAAATATATATTATATAACCATCTTCTATTAGTAATCTGTTAATTTTATTTTTTAAATTTGTTTATATTCCTTGTATCGGAAAACTGATGATGATGGATGAATAAACCCACCTCTACATAAAGCCACCTCTTTAAACGACCTAAGAAAAACTCGGAGCTCTTCAGATTAGATCTAGGACCTTTCATCAAATCACGAAAGGAGTTCGACGGCATACAGCGTCTATCGTAATAACTTATTGATTCCAAGCTCGAAACTTTTTAATCCCTTTAAAAGGGACGCTATCGAACAGTCATCGTGGCTAATGCCGCATGCTCTCCAACTCCCTGCACCGCGAGAAGAATCACCTGGAGGCGGAGCGCTCGTCAGCCACATGAAGCGACAAATGGGTTGGTGCGGCGCCTCGCCAACGACCCGGCGCACGCTAAGCGGCGCGTGGGGACGGCCTCAGGCATCCGCGGGAGGGCCACTGGTGCGCGCGGGGAGGGGAGTGGAAGGGGTAGTGCAACGGGGTGGTGGCGGTGAGATGTGATGAGATGAAGGCGGCTGGGCGACCGATCGAGGAAAAAAAATACGGTGGTAGGGGTGGGATCAGGGGAGTGGCATGTAAGGGAGACGGCCGGTAGAGAAATGGCAGATAAAGATTATGGATCGGGATGCTAGGGTTGGGGAGGTGGTGGGAGGGAACGGTGAAGGGAAGGGATGATAGTGGTTCACGGAAGAAGTGAATCGGGAGATGCAAATGGTTTGTTGAGAAGTGCCGTGCGTGGGAATTGGGGGCCGCTGGCGTGATGAATCGCGGTGTTGGCAGGTCAGAAAAAATGTGATTGGGAAAGTGGTGTGTCGATTAAATGGTGTGACTGGAAAGTGATATGTCGGGAAAGTGGTGCGTGGAGAAGTGGTGTGTCGGGGAAGTGGTGTGTGAAGAAGCTGTGTGTCGGCGAAGTGGTGTGTTGGGGAAGTGATGGGTCGGGGAAGTGGTGCGTCGGGGAAGTGATGTGTCGGGGAAGTGGAGTGTCGGGGAAGTGGTGCGTGGAGAAGTGGAGTGTCGGGGAAGTGGTGTGTTGGGGAACTGGTATGTCGGGGAAATGGAGTGTCGGGGAAGTGGAGTATCGGGGAAGTGGAGTGTCCGGGATGTGGTACATCCGGGAAGTGGTGTGTTGCAGATGTAGAGGGTCGATGAAGGGGTGGGGCTGGGAAGTGGCGAGTTCGGAAAATGATTCGTCCCGGAGAAAGAGAGGGACGGTGAACACGTGAATCCAGTGTATTACCCTACGATAGATCAGAGAAACATCCAGTTGGATAAGTGCTACGGCAGGGAAGTGCGGAATGGTGAAAAGGAAGATCCGCGCCGTATCCATGAAACGGCAGGTCTGCGACATGGCGGATTGGTGAAGCGAAAGTTGGGGGACGGACCACGAGAGAGTAAAGGGGCAGACCCAAAAAATTCAGTGTGATAGCGAGGTGGGGCAACGGAGGGACAGTTGGATGGAGCTGGGCGATGGCTGGGCGGGTTAATGACGGCGCGGGGATTGGGCGCGAGGACGCAGCGGCAGAAGCGAAGTCGTCTGCGCGACGGCGGCGGGGCGATCATCACGGTGGGATGGGGAGGGGCGGGGCGGGGCGGGGCGGCCTGGGCGACGTTCCCCGGGCGGCGAGGGCGAAGGAAGCTATGGCTTTCCGATGTTCGCTCCAATCTCCGCCGCGTCGGCAGGCTCCCATCCGGGCCAATGACGCGAGTGCGTTAAGCGCCGACTGCCTTGTCCCCGATTCGCCCCGCCCCCTGCCCCGCCCCCATTCCGAGCCCTTACCTTTGCCGCTCCCTATCTCCTCCGCGCGCCCCGACCGACGACCTCGTCTCGGACGGTTTTGCACGTCGTTTGCGCATCCGGTATTCTTCGAGGAAATCGACCTAAGTGAGTGACTGGGGGAGATCTTTTGCCGCAGAGTGATTTCCAGCTTAGATTGACACTTCATGTAAATGAAGATTATATTGCAGCATTTACGCCGATTACGTGTTTTACGTAAGTTGGATTGTGATATTGGTATTAATGAAAATGCATAAATTCGTCCACAACTCCTGTATTGATATTGAATACAGCTTTAACTGGTATTATAAAACTAATTTTTCCTGTAATTGATTTCAAAGAAGTTGGACATCAAAATCACAGTTCTATGATTACCAAATCTAAAATGTTATTATGGTTCCTTCTTTAAACACATTGCTTTGCAATCAGCTATTGACTTTATAAATATGCACAAGAGTATACTGTGCTCTCTCCACTATAAAACGGAAAACCATCAAAATAACGTTTTTGAAGAATTGTATTAATTTATTACGGTATAGTGAGATTCAGATCAATCTTAAATGATCCTAATCATTCTCAATTAAGCGGATGCATATTTTTAATAATGAGAGAGTTTTGTTTATAACAGCCCCTCTTCAATCATCTTCCCATATCTATTTTATTCATCTTATTGCATACAACAACGAACATTTCAATAAAATGTCGGAAGTAGTAATCACTGACAAATTTGAAGAAATGCTGAATAACACGTATTGTTCAGGTAGGAGAAACCGACTCAGGTTGGAATAAAGGATGGGTTGGCACTCTTGGCAGGTTTCTACATCAGCCTCGTGGCTTTCATAAGCCCACATGTAATTCAGTATAATCAGTGCAACGATGGTGCCATCGTGATCTCAAATGTGTTTTGGAGCTAGAGCTATTTCTGTAGCTCAATAATTGTCATATGTAATACTGGGAAGGAAGAGTTTTGCTTTTATATTTTCTGCTGGAGAAAACGTCAACAACGCTCTTGATTTTCGAGTACCAGCTTTTAATTCCTTTGCTACTTTTAAGCCTTATTTAATTAAAAATACCGTGCGGGGATAATGTGCACATTTCAATTGGAATTGGCACATTGTTATCCAGTCCTATTCAATGTTATCCTATTACACCCATAAAATTGAGCTATTTTTCTGATAGTTTTATTCACTTCTAGGCCAAAGCACCAATAGTAGCCGCAGTTAAGTACATTTTCATAGATATCTTAATATCCTTGGTCTTACATTACTAAATGTGTTCCTGAAACTCAATGGACAATTAGAATTTTGGGCAATTAGAATAGGCTTTTTAAATAGATACCTTCCTACAATGATCAAATTTTAATTTGTTCAATTTTTTAATGATTCTCTTCTAAACTCCTAATTTTGTTTCAGCAATGACCACAGAAAAAATGCAAAATTTGATAGTGATCAGATTAGTATCAGTAGTGGTCAACCGATACGATCCTGTATTCTACTTCTAAAAGTGTTTGAGCACAAACACGTTTTTTAAAAAACTTTACATTAATGCAATTCCAATATTTGTTAATTTTTTTAGATTATCTTTTAAATATAAAATAAGGTACATAAATAAGCCACCTTCTTCCTAATTCCCACGACTAAAAGGCAAACTCCACGTTCTGCATGTTTGAAGCTTTAGGGAAGCCTTTCATTATTTTTTGCAATACGTCTGTTTGAAGTGGTCACTACTAACAAAGTGGCTTGTCATTTTGCCTTGCTCGTCTACAATAAATTACAAGTTATCTTTAGCACGAAACTTTGAACAATTAAACGAAGTTACCTTCATGTTGCAAAAAAGACAAAAATAATTTTGTAATAAAAATATGTAAAAACCGATTAAATTAAATTAAGAACTGATTTTTAAATACTTAATTTTGAAACTAGCAAGACAGCTGTAGTTGCCAATGTGAGGTTCTCGAAAATCAAACAGTGATATAATTGTTTGCTTTTTTCCTATAAATAAAAGGCTAAATAATTGTCTCATTGATGTATTACCGTTGTTCTCCGTACATAGGATACGAACCGGAGTTGCATAAAAAATAAAATCTAACAACTGGTGCCAGACAGCATCAATATCCCCCTATCATAAACTCAAACTCATGAAGAATCGTCTAGTAGAATATAATATCAGAACTTGTAAAAACATTGAATACGGTATTTCTCTAAAGTATTTTGCTTATTCAAATTATTACAGCTACTGTTGTTATTATTCTCACCGCTAAAGATGGGTCTTTCGGTTGTCTTTTTTATGCAGAATATTTGAATACTTTAATAAAACAAATAAATTGTCCACATATCAACATTCTTGTTCACTGGTTAATATCTTCGCACATTCGCTAACTTCCGTTTGCCTCTCTTCCATTCTTTTTTCCCCTCCGCTCTCTGACACAAGGGGACAAGGGTTATGAAGTATTTCTCTTAGGATCTTAACGTCCTTTCTCCTCGGAAATACGACGCGAATAAAAGAATCGCGTCGAGCGTGCGGGAGAAGGACGTCGCCTCTGTATTACGCCAAAGATTATTAAATTCCTGGAGCCTTCTATTTGCCCACTCGTAAAAAAGTCGGTGATTTCTGGCGCGTTGGAGATACGACACTGCCACGTTGCCTTGCCAACGCTGTCTGCCGGCAACGCGACAACCTCGTGGCTGGTTGGCGTGCTCGGTTGGCACTGGTAACTTCCACGAAGATTCTTGATTTCGCGCCTTCTCGTAAAAAGACCGACTTGAGCTAACCTTCACCAGTATGCGGATTGCTTTTGACGCTGCCTCCTTGACGCTTCTTACCATAAAATCCTTTTAATTTTTTTTCTCTTTCGCGTTCTTTGATTTAGTATCTGGAGAAATGTATGAAATAAATTTCATCTTAAGAGTGCCCTGCTTTACACGGAATTTTACTTTCTAAATTATGAAAAGAGTTCGGATTCAATGTTACTATTTCTATCTTCCAAGATTATTGCCTAAGATTAATATTTTCACTACATTCGTCTTATATTTCAGAAAGATATACAAAATATAAATATTCGAATTATAGCGAAGTAGCAACTAGAGTCGAAAAGTTCTGAATCCCCAGATCAACATTACCTACAGAATAAACATACAGCGTCTCAGTGTGTGTTAGAAGTCGTTTTATATTTGCTGTTGAAACGGTTATTTAATGATCATTCAAGATTAGACAACGTGATATAAAGGAATGTGACATAAAGACAATGTGATATAAAGAAACGGGGAAAAGAACACATAAATAGTGCAAAGGGAAAAGGATTCTGAAAGGCACATATATTTGACCATTTAAATAAATTATCTAAAAAATAATAAACTTTATATAAATAACTGAAAAAACACTATACGATTGCGTCAATACTAATAATATTTATTCTCAATAATTTATTTTTACATTATTTAATCACAGTTGTAAATGAAAAGTTTGTCGTTTTGTACCCGTCGTTATCGTTATAAAGTAAAATGGTTTAATAAGTAGCGTTTACTCTCTCTATGATAAATACATAACTATATCTCTTTATGCTTTATGAATTTACATTGCTGGTATAAATGTACATATTATCATCTTCGTAATCGAAGGAAAAATTATGGAGTTTACAAAACGAATTCTTGATTTTGGATTACTAAGAAATGAGCTGATAGTAGAAGTAATTTATGTTAATCTATATAACAAATTGTTCAAATGAATGGCATTTCTGGAAGATTTCCAACGAATTGTTAGTCTTGCTCTGAACGAAGGAAGAAATGCAGTGAAACTCCTTAAGATAAATGCACAGCATCAGAGATTAATGATCTCGACTTCTACAAGTAATTACGCCTCTCAAGCTAGGAAAGACATGACGGAAATTCCAAATGCGATGCTTCTGAATTACCGGCAAAAGACGAAGCGGAAAGCAAAGATAAGTTGAGAGGTCGATTATCACTTACGACTGAATATTAATTTCTACATTTAATGAGCCCCCAGGAATTGCGCAACGGTGTACAAATCTGCAACAACGGAAACGAAAAAAGGGGAGTTACCCAGAAATTGAAGACTCATTTTCTACATTACTTGGATAAAGTAAATTCAATGCGAGAAACGCTTATTCAAAAGAATAATTAAAATTATTGTTAAAGAATATTAAGAATATTAAAAATTATTATTAAAGAATAAATAAAATATTGAATACAATTGTTTGGAATGAGAGCGTATAAGAGGACACAGTAATAATTTAGAATGAGCACTTCTCTTATTAGCAATCACTATTTTCTCTGAACGACTAAAGCTTTGCTAACTCGTATTGAAACTGTAGGAATAGAACAAATAGATATATTATTACAAAAAGATAGTTTTGGAATTTCTACAGATGTTGAGATCATTATTCTTGAAACTTCGGTGATACTTTTAGCAATTATAATGTGAAAAACAAAATTCACCGTACCAAATTGAAGATAAAAATATTTTAAGGATATTTTTTTTTCTTTTTGTCAATTCAGCGAGATTTTGGACCGATGAATCGATCCACATTTTTATTATTATTATTATTATTATTATTATTATTATTATTATTATTATTATTATTATTATTATTATTATTATTATTATATTGCCTCTAGGATGGATTATGGACAGCATACTAACTTCTCATGGTGTGCTCCCAGGTTCCATTCCCGGTCGAAGCAAAAATATAGTAGCTTTCCTTTAAAATCGCTCCAGTTTCTGTAGCTATGTGACGAAGAAAAGCTCAAGCAGTTGGATGAAGGGAATACGTCATGCTCGCCTCATGTTGCTCTTGCCCTCAAGGATGGGAATTTATCTACGCATATGAGACACGATTAGCTGGCGACAAAATCGGACTATCGGCCCGAAATGCTAAATTCATACATTATTATTATTATTATTATTATTATTATTATTATTATTATTATTATTACAATGGTTATTATATTTAATTCGATTTATAATAATGTCTATAAATTTATGACATCTTTTCGGAGGTCTCCAGAGTTTTGTAAAATCCGTTGAAAGATGCAGATCACTAATCTAATGAGTTCTCGAAGTGGTTTGCTTAATATTTCGTATACATTTACTGTCCTATTGAATACAAATTTAAAAAATGTTATTAAAATTCCAGCGAAAGATAGATTTTTCCTTGAATAACATCCGTTCCTTAAAGATAGATTTAAAAGTAAGTTCATGTAAAATCTTTCAAAATTTGAGTACTTATCCCGTAAATTTACGTTAAAGTACGTGTCGTTTTAACACCACTAATTTTTACTCATTTTATGTATAAAATGTAATTTATTGCAAATTTTCGTAACGCGTAATTTTAAAATGTTAACAGAGTGGAATAATCAATTTATTGCACATCAGTACTCATATAGTTTTCAGAAAGTGTTAAATCAGGTTTTAAATAGACACCACAGTATTATCGATTTAATAGAGCAGGAAATAATTGGCCTCGACGAGTTGTTAGCCCCTGAGACCGCGGGAATGAGTCTCATAGCAGCGACCGTCGCAGTCAGTTAAGCCATATCGATCGTACAAAGCGCAGACGTGCCTTTATCACTAAGTCCTCCGACGTTAAGGGTAAAATTCAATCAGATTGTACAGCCGACGCTTATCACGAATGTTGTGATGAATTTGCTTTATAACATAGAAAGCTGTCCGGAAAATCACATACTTATCTAAATAACTGCATTTTATGGCGATCAATACAGACGTAAAATACATATATATGATGCCAGAATGCGAATGTTGAAGTGTGGTACAATACACGTAACAGAACTGTAAACAAGTGTGTGCAGATTACAAGATTTAAAAATGTAATGAACAGTGAACTGCATCATGAAAGAGGATATTATGAATTTTTTGTACATAAGCAGACATAGTGAGCCAGTAATTAAAAGGGACTAAGTTCTTTAAAAGCAATTACTCCTCCAAAAGTAGCCAGCCTAGATTAAACTGAACCAACCATTACTACCAAATCATTCTATATCCTATGAATCAATTCATAAGCATTACGTAGGTCCATGTATACTTTCCGATAAATGTAGAGAATGTTGAAACAAAAGCAACGTCAACAATAGGACTCTACAATAGCATCTCCAATAGCATAAATAGTTACCCTGTAAAAGGAAATCACATATACATCGACTTTGTAGGCACCGGAAGTGTCGCAACGCTTGCAATTACCGACGCGCGCGCGCTCGGGGAGTTCTCAGGCAGCGCCCCCCATCCCCCCACCCCCACCCCCGCTGCGCAACGCGCGGCCGAGGAGCCGCCTCCGGAGAGCGGGCCGTGCCTCCCCGAGGCCGTGGGTCGAAGCGCAAGGACCCATTAGGGCGGGCGAGGGCCTGGGCGCCTATTAGGGGCACGCGCGCGGTATATCAATAATGATGAGTTACCTGTTAGGCCCTTATTAGCGGCCCGCACTAATAGCCCGCGATACGCGCACACCGTCACCGCCAACCGCCACCGCCACTATCCCCTCAGCCGCCACCGTCGCCACCTCTGCTTCCGCCACCGCACCACCCCGTCCCCGTCGCTGCCAGCATCACCGTCCCCACCCCGGTCGCTGCCCGCGTCACCCCCCCTGTCCCCGTAATCGGCCCCGCCCCTCCTGCGACTCCATCATTGCCCCCGCTCCCAACGCTACCCAGCCCAACGTGACCGCCCTCACCCCGCCCCGCCCCCGATCCCACTCCCGTCCTCGGCCCAATGCCACCTCCGCTTCCGCCCCCACCACTTCTGACGACGCTACCATTACCTCCATCTCCATCACCGCTATCTCCCCTTCTCCACCGCCACTACCGTTCCCTGGCCCGCCTGCTCGCCCCTGGCTTTGTGGCCGCTCGAGTGACGCTCCCCCCACGGGCGCTGATATGAGAGGCGCTGCCGGCTGCGGTGCGCTCCTGAGAGGCTGTGGGCTGCTGCCCCTTGGGTGAAGGTGCCACCTGGCGCCGCGGCCGCCTCTCCTGCGCTCTCTCGCCCGCCACCCTCTCCAACTTCATTATTTTCAGTTTTTAAATTGTAGTTCTCGGCGTTTCGAAGGCCCCAGCAGCACCCTGGAATACGCGCCGTGAACCGTGCACTGTGCTTCTCCTCCTTCCTCGTCTATAGGTCTGAGCGATAAGCTAATCACCTATTGTCATTTGTCCCCTACACTCATCTACAGAATCTCCAACAATCGTTGGAGATCTGGAGTATGGCATACATGCCGTGAATTCCAAGAGGCGTCATGTCAATCGTGGTGGAAAAACCGGTGTATCTGATAAAAAGTTATGTTTCCCTTCAGTTTGATACCTTACGTGAGTTAGTAAATATGATGTTGTGAATGATGTGAATACTCCCCTAATTCTGTATTTTTGTTTTAGTTCTTCTGCTGCCGGCGAAAAAGTGCACACTTCTCGACCAACACCTTATCCAAAGTGCTGTAAATCTTAACTGCATCTTCACTTCTAGGCCATGTTTCATAATATTGCTGCGGTAGAGAGAGTAAAATGAAAATGCGAGGAATCTGTTTTTCGTGGAAAATGTGAAATTTGCAGAAGCAATCCTGCAGTCTAAAATATCATTCTGCCTCTTTTCCTTCTGACTCCTGAAGCTTCCCAGCAATCATTGTGTGTGATACGGCAGATATGATGGAAATATTCGTGCTTATTGATTGTATTCGACAGTTACGAATATGTTCAATGACAGGAATTCTACTTCTCAAACCCTATTATAGAATATCCCCAGGTGGTACTAATTAACATATCGCGTGCTATTAATGCGTATTGCTAATAATGACGGAATTATTTTAAACATCACCTGGCTACCAGTTTTAATGCAATTATTTTCTGCGAATGACAAATTATACATACACCGTACAAATTTATTACATAAAACCTTTTCTAGAGATTAAAAACGTAATTATTAATTTTTAATTCAGATAATTAATGTAGTTGATTAAAGTGGTCTCACTGCATTATTATTTAGATCCTACATCACAATTCTACAGGGTTTTGACGTACTTGAGAGATGCATTTGACATGGCGATGGTGAATATCCAAGTATAAAATTATTATTATAATTATTTAAGAAACTTTTGAAATGGAATTTAATTTTCCCGATAAGACCTCAAAGAGCAATTGTGTGTATATTAATTCTCTCGTGAATAACTAATATAACGAAAACAAATTAATTAGCAAGATGTGTATTTTATTTTATTGTATTTTATTGTATTTAATGAGCAACAGTGTATTTTATTTTAATCATTATTTAATTAACTTCCTGTTATTACAATATGTTAATCAAAATATTTCATTTATTTGTTCATCAAGCTGAGAACTACGCTTTTCGAAAATTACAACAATAAATTCAATTAGTTAAAGAAATTAGTATCCATTATCAGTTATCAATTTCGAAAGAGTCATAGCTTCCTCTATAAGTGCTCTGAGAGTGGCAGAATGCTCAATGACACCGCACGCGTCGCCTCCTTGACTCGTGCCATTTGCGGGGACCGAGGGGGCTTAAGAAAAGTCGCAGGAGCAAAGCCCAGCCATTAATCCCGGAGCGTGAGTCTCATGGAACCTGAACGTGGGACGTCTGCAAGGCGGCTCAAGCAACTGGCTTAACAGTGGCGCAACGAGTGCTCCCTGACACTTCCAACGCCGCCAACAAAATGTTTTTTTAAGGATAAACAAGAAATAATATATCCTACAAATCCTTTGCAGAACGCTTCACATCAGAATGTAACGTAAATACATTTAATTTCGTTATGAGTCTTTATCAGTTCTATTTGAAATCGGAATACCACGTTTACCACAACTAACAAATATTTTATAAGAGGTTTATGATACGACAACTTTATAAAATAAATACTACTTAAATAAAATAAATCAAATTACTCCACGAATATGAAGACTTATATCGGAAGAGTGATTTTACCCAAAGAATTGTGTAAATTGAGTATTATAAAAATGTAAATATTTCCATACCATTCCAAAACAGAAATGATTGTAACTAGATATTTATTAAAAACATGGTTAATTTATTAAACATTCATAGTAATTACTCAAATTGTGGCTCTCAACAAAAATTTACTTGTTCATTGTACACTGTCAGATTTTGAGATCTTCTTTGGTTCTGTTCTTCCAAAGACGGAAATTACGCGACCCAATAGGTTTTTATTGAAGGACTTAATCAGGGTAGTTTCCCATTGCTTCTCTGATGGTGGTTAGTTATTATTATTATTATTATTATTATTATTATTATTATTATTATTATTATTATTATTCCATTTTTACACAAATTATTTGTCTTAAAGAGCTACCACACCAAACATACAACATCAAGGCATGGTAACTGATTTGTTTAATCTTAACAACATTCTATAATCAAAATACAACAATATAAAATATCAAACTTGAAATTAAATTTAAAAGTTTCAGAATCACTCATGTTCTCCAATGAACGTCCGTCTTCATATTAGTATTATATTCATCATATAGTATTATCCGTTTTATAGTCTTCATATTATTATTATTATTATTATTATTATTATTAAATTATGAGATGATAGGATGATGATGAGAGTTGAAGTGGGGGGCGGTGATCGTGGCCTTTTAATATCCCAGCATTCGCTTTATGAGTGAGGGAAACCACGAAAAACCTCAGTCAGGATGGCCGACTCGGAAATCGAACACAAACCTTTCGACTGTGAAGTCACCGCTCTACGCACTGAGCCACTTCCCTCGGTTTTTGAGACCGTAACATCTACTAAAATATGCCCTCCGGCTCGAAAGCGATCAACAAACTTCAACGACTCTTACTTGTTGCTTCCTATTTAGGAGAAAACCTAATTTTTTTAACAAATACACTCCGTTGTATTATTTCAGACATTTTCCCTATAATTTTCCATTCTAATCAATTCCTACAGTGTGTGAAATCATCTCCAGATGCGCGCGAATACAGTATTCCCTGTGAAGCAAATGTCCGATAAATTTCCAAGTCTTCCCCTTCTTCCAACCATTCTACTCAATTCCTACAGTGTGTGAAATCATCTCCAGATGCGCGCGAATACAGTATTCCCTGTGAAGCAAATGTCCGATAAATTTCCAAGTCTTCCCCTTCTTCCAACCCATTTGTGCGCAATACTTTTAAAAGCAGTACCCCCTGTCTACAGCAAAAGCTCGTATCTGCATCGACACGTCAGACATTCTACCCCTAGGGGCCAATTCCTCGAACTCGCGTCGCAAACTTCTGTGTCCATAGCGGGAGTAAACGGAGAAGCCACGTCCCGCATCCCATAGCGCGCGCTTGCCAGGACCCTGCCGTGTCTTAACTTCGGCGCTTCCTCTCGTTTACTTCTCCTACTTAATTTCCCGTCCCTTACCGGGCTCGTGCATTGTCAGTTGCCACTCCCCCCCCCCTCCCACACCGTCTGCGTCCTCGCTGCCGGCCGTCGACTCCCTCCCACTTCCGCCGACAGACTCGGGCGCTTTATTTGCTTTAATCAGTCTTGTTGTTTTGTTTTAATCTCGTCAAGAAGATGTACTCCGTTTTAATTTTCGTTTACTCTGCTTCCCTCCTCCGCCTCCGGCCCCCGCGGCCCCCGCCGCCTCCGCGAGGCGGATGAGCGAAGTCTTGGCGGGGCAGAGGTGTAGCGGGGGCGTCAACGGAGGCAGCGGACACTTCCAGTAAGTGAGTGACTTTTTGATTCCATTCATGCCAACTACTTACTCGTGAGTTTCGTTAGTGTACTGTTTATGGTAAATCCTGGGAGACGGCGGTATTCCTCTCCCGCTGAAACGTCAGATCCGGTGGGACCTACACGACGAGTAGCGGGGAGTTCCAGCTCCGGGTATCTCCAACAGCAGGTTACCACCCTAGGCCGCATAAGCTCCATGCTACGACTGAATTTCAGACAAGTGGGTAGTGCAGGTATGTATTAGTGCATATATTAATTCAGTGTATACTTTAATAATTATTTCCGAGGTACCGGAATTACTTTCCATCGCGTTCCACCAGAAATCAAGCCCTGCATACACGTGTGTATGTATGTATATGAAACATATTATTTAAATTATATTATAAGTATATAACTGTTTCTATTAAATTAATAGTTAATTTGGGGCGCGTTCCTGGACCTTAAATTTTAGAAATCATGCACATTATATATATATATATATATTATATGTAATATGTGTTGTGTCCATGCGAACGGGTGCGCGCGCGTAAGGAGAGAGAAGAAGACAAGGACGAGAAAGAAAGATCACGCGTGGTCGGTGGCCCGTTTGTTAGGATACTACTCCCGCGTGATAGGAAGTGGGCGGGCCCTGCTCCAAGTGAGCTCTTCTTTTCTATGATTGTTGAAAAAACAGCAAATTCTATGGTAAGCAATAAATAATATCCAGATTGAAGGAAATCAGCAACTCGAGAGTTACACAACGAAAGACACGGGAAGAAGCCGGAAATTGGTTTCCATAAAAAAGAAATGAAATCTTTTGAAGACTGAGATGAAAGAGAGTGGTTGTTTGAAGTTCCGAAAAATATTTTTTTCTCTTCGAGAATGAAATCCGACAGGAAACAAAACTGCCCAACTCTCTTTATGTCAACAGCCATGATCCCGCTGAATTGGGCGTGAATATTTGTGTCGTCACACATTATTCTAAGCTCATCCATCTAGATTTCCCATTTAAAACGTGGAACCATGATTCTCAATTCGGGAATGCTGTTAATATGCTAGACTGGGACTTACGTAAAATATTACAATCTTACAAAAAGAAGTGAACTAATAAATTTAACCATTCTTTTAACACGCGTTGATCCGTCAATTCAACCTGTTCTCACAAATGCATCCGCCAGCCTTCTTTCGATTCCCCTATTTCCTCCACTTCCTTTTTCCGATCTTCTGTACTCGTTACAGTTACCCTGATCTCTTGATAGATTCCCTTTTACTTTCTATGATATCAAAATCCTCTCAAAGTATCTCTGTTTCCGTCCTCTTCCCGTTTATTCTTGCGTACTCACGAGTTTCGAGAAGCAACATCTAAAAGCTCCGCAAACAGCTTTACCGGCGATCTTTACTCACGTAATGGCCATTCTATCTCTTTCATTGAGATTTATTTTCGGTATTTTTCTGAATTTAAGAATCAGCCGATAGAAGGACTTGCCATTTTCTGAAATGCCCTATACCCTCAGAAAACTGTTCAAGAGGGCAGTATTTTCGAGATCAGACGAAGACGGTATACCACTCTTTAAAATATTTTTTTTCTATTCCACGAAAAGGATATCAGTCCGACTTCGAGAAAAGATAACATTGACTGAGTCGGTCTCGCAATCTTTCTTTTTCTTCCGAGAATTGTGGGAAACAAAGTCGAGATTAATTACTTATTACTGTTTTTCCTCAGATAACTTCTTGTCATGCGGAGCATGCGAAATTCCGGAGGCAATATGGAAGTGGGTCTGCAACCTGCTAAGCAGAAATGCATTATCCAGATGACGGTTGCATAACTCACGGGGGCCAACGGTCTGCACTCACTAAAAATAGACCCTCGCTCTCAATTATTTGAATTCTCCTACATTGTCATTCAAATTTCTTGGTTTATACGTTTTATTCCTGAAAGTGTATACACAAATAGTTGTTTTGCTTAGGAAATTTGTATTACTTACCAGCTAATTCTAAACTTACGTACTAAACATTGGGGGAGGTGTCCCATTGCGGATCCTGTAGTAAGATCCAGTACTTGAGAATTTGATTTGAAATATGTGAAAAAGGTATTCATCCTGAATTGCGGTTATAAGTATTGAATTTTTGAGACTGAATTAGTTGAGTTCTCGGATCTGTTGTACGTTATGATAGAGGTTTGTGGCAAAGCATGTGATGTGGTGATCAAATTATTCAATGTGAGAGTTCTACGTACTCGATATCAATCAAGAGGCACTAGTAGTGTATCTCGCTTTCGTAGGGTGTCACCTTTAGACAGCACGCACTGCGACTTTTAACAGCTCCACCGCCGTCATTGGCTGCAGCGGTGGCGGTGGGGCGGCGGGGCGGCGGAGTCTGGAGGAGGGGGAGTGTGGCGGGGTGGTCACAAATTGATGGCCACCATTCCCAGCAACGCCTCACCCGGGAGCACTCGCCCTGCCATCAACGGCACGCCCGCCGCCAGTCGCTGCGCCGCGGGAGGGGGGAGGGGGGCTATTGCCTCTATAAACCCGTGGCGCGGCCCGGACTCCGCGCACACCCGGCTGCCCAGCGCTCCGCTGGAACTCTCGGCGTTACTATTGAGGAGACCAAGCGATGCTCGCCTGTCTGGACGGCCAACGGTGGTGATCGCTTTTGTCCTCAATACCCTCTGGTCTTGCCGGTGATTACCCCGTGCTGAGACGCAGATGAGAAACAACGTATTGCGCATTATGGTGGATGTAACATCTGGGCGGAGATTGCGACATGAGAGGGGGAGATGTAATCATTAAGTCTCGGCATAATACAAGAGTTCGTCGGGGTATAAGTAAATGGAGATGTAATTTTACAATAATTATCAAGACATCTTGAAGTCATTCCTCTCTTTCTACTAAAAAAGAGAGTTCCAAGTTTTCACCTAAGATTTTTGCTGCTTGATGAGGCACTAAGAAGAGGTGAAATATCCTTGTTAATGACGTCGTATTTCAATTGATGTGACATATCTAATAAAAAATGGTTGTCCGCGCAGATTGAGTCTTTCTATTTCTTCTACTATCTTTTCATAGTCATACAACTTGTCATAATGTTTACCTTACCACAGTGTCATATAAATAATTCAAAAGACACAATTTTTAGCAGAGAAAAGTACAAGTAAAATAATATACAGGGTAAGTGACGTAACTTTAATACCTCCTGCAGTTATTGAACAATTACAGTTATTGGAATGCAATTTTTACGGATGTGCATCAGAGAATGGGGCTAAATGATACATGTATCCATTTATATTTCATCACTTGTATTTTTCGCGATATCAAGGTACCTTTTTTTCAAACGGAACTATACATTTTTTGTCTATGATGACGAGGGTAAAAAGACGAATCGAATGATATACATACTGTGTATAAGCATTTTTTTGGGTAATTTTGATTTTTTAATCCATCCTTTCCCTTTTTTATCAGCTTTCCTAGCCCGAGCGCGCGTTATCACGGGGAGCGCTGCGTGACCTTTTGTGGCAGACTGTCACATTCAATATATTCGTTAAACACGAGTCGTAAAAAATCAAAATTTCTAAAAAAAATGCTCATCTAACATATCACAATATGTTTATCATTGGATTATTTTTTCGCTCGTCATGATAGACTAAAAATATGTATACTTCCATTTTGAAGAAGAAGAAAAAAAGTTACCTCAATATCTCGTATCCACTTCTCAACTTTTTTTATTTATTCTCTTCTATCTAGCCAGCTACTAGCTATCAACCTTTCTTTCAGTTTATTAACATTTGTTATCACTGAATTAAGCTACTCTAATGACAAACGACCACACGATGGTTGAGCACATGGTTTGCTCTGTATAAAAAATACATACGACAGTAGATAATGAATACGCGCTTTTTATCATTGTGAACATTAATGTTTCATCTCAATATTCTTGCCTATGAAACAAGTCAAAACCTCATACTATCTTTTTTTACACTTATATTCTACAACTATATTTTTCGTAGAGAGAACTCTGTTTTAAATAATATATAACATAACTGTTTTATGCAACTGATTTGCCACGTTTAATTTAACACATCTTCTGATTTTCCTTAATGGTTACAGTTAATAAAATTGCAAGAATTCATTTACTATCAACATGCTGCAGGTGTTAATAGAAATTTTATTTCTCTTGTAGTGCTCTTTGAACTAACAATCCTATGTTTTCAACATTGTCCTTTAAAATTGTAACTTCATTTAATATTAATAGTGCACGAAATAACAAATTTTTATTATAAGGTTCATTTGCATCTCTTTAGTGTTCTACGCTGCGAAAACTGCAGTTATAACTGTCGATTTATTTTTTTTTGAATGTTTGTATATTTCAAGGTGCGTGATCTGCTTTGGTCGAGGTCCTGTAGGCATCTTACATGTTATAACCCGGTGGAGGTATTCCACGATGGAATAAGATATTGGGTGTTCACTTACACGTCGGCTTTCGGGGTTTCCCTTTCCAGGTACCTCCTTCAGCGGGAGAAATAAGAAAAGATAGCGCTCGGTTTGTGGTTAATTTAGAAATGTACTTCATCTTTCGCCTGTTAATGATCGGAGTAGACAGGAAAACCTACCAATTGAGTAGCCGGCGCTAGAATTCACCTCGTGACAGCGTTTGAGTTCGACCTAGCCATCTAGCTAGTGTCGAAAATCCGCCGTCGTAGGAACTTGGCATTGGAGCTCACTGTCAGGAACACTTCAGTGCTAACATCTGCTGCCGGGAGTCATCTCAGCTTGTCCAAATAGTCGATCCCTCGCAGCAACCCGCTCAGACTTTCCGCTTGGCGAGAAGGGGGTGGTAATTCAAGGCAGCAAAAGCGCTAGTTTTCTGCATCAAGTTCCCGCGGTGTGTAAAGGTTTTTATCGTGACGGTGGCAAACTTTGCAGAAACGAATTTACGTGCTACTTTAGTTTAAGGAGCAAGATACACTCAAAAGATCAATTTAACTAGTTTGTAACTGTACGTATATTTTTTAAAACACTTAATTTACTTTCGTCGGCATTGTGTGTTTAAAATCAATAGTTTTAATCAAGTACGCTATGATACTTGTCAAAATTTATCTACAAAATATTTAGAACAAATTTATAGAACTTGTATTATTTGTTCACCTATTTGTAGTACCAAACTAAACACTGGACGTTAATTTTTTTGATATCCAAGAAAAACAAACGTATGTCAGTTTAAGGTCACATTTGAATTGTTGTTGGACACACTTAATAAACGAATGGAAATATGAAATTACATCATGATGATAACGCTTAAATTTTAATTGCGTTCTGACAACGTGATTTTTTGTTATATTGAATAAAACGTAAGACAATAATTGACTCTAAAAAAAGAATACATAGTTATTTTGTTTTTTAAAATAAAAAACTTTTTACGTTTACGTTTTTTTAAAAATGAGAGTGGAAGGTTAATTCTCACAGTAACAGAAGCTTCGATTGAACTACTCCATTTCACAAATGATCAAAAGGAAAGGATAAAAAGGCCACATTGCCAATTGAGGAGATTCGATTTCAATCAAGCATTGTACTTTGGCGTTGTCGTTAGGCCTAAAATATTGGGTAACACGAGTCTACGTATTGGAAAGAGAGCGGCTGTGACATTCGTGTAAAAGGAGATATTGCCGAAGGCATAAAGTGATCAGTGACCCTTGTTTAACAAGTTGTGATCAGCAATGTTCAAAGGTGCACGAGGCAGGGATGGTAAAAGTAGTTTGCTGGCCGCTGTCGTTATGTAAAATGGACGAATAAGGTACTTTGTGCATGTACATGGTACTAATATGGAATATCTTTCTGCTCAAGTATTTGATTGACAGAGAGAATGAGAAAAAGGAATACATGATATATTTACACCAGCAATTTACTTTTTTAATACATTGGAAATCTCGGAATTGTTTTAAATTTTACTTTAAAGTAATCTGTATTGTTTTGTATTCTAAACTTGATTACTTTCAATGATTTCACTCCATGACTTTACACAAGACACAATTCCAGTTTTGATTGAGGCATTCACAAAAATATAGTACACACATGCTGCGATGTAAGATGTGCTGAATTTCATAACGATTGTACAAAATGAATTGAAAAATGTTGGCAATAATGACAGTAAAGAAAAATAATCCAACAATAATTAAAGTTTTTAAATTTTATTCCGAAAAATCTATTAATATAGTGACTGAAATATGTACATTTTCAACGTTTTATGAATCTACATATATTTCATGGGAATTTAGGAAGAGAGCTCGTAACACCCAAACGCGATACTCATAACACTTTAAGCACAGACCACTATTTTATATGATACCGATGCTCTATAATAGTGTTACACTAATCCGATAGCCACATTGGGTCAAATGACATATTCGTACATTGACCACACCCACTTTACGGCCGTGATGCACTCAATGAATCGTCGCCGAAACCTCCCCCGCGCGTGAAATGAGTCGTGGAAACCGATACGAAAACCAAGCGTGAAGCGCTTGCAGCCCCAAATAATAAAGCTATAGCCGCGGGCCAAAACCCAGCGGTCGACTGTTTCCGCGTGGCGGGGCGGCCTGTGCGGCGTGACGCCCAATCGCCTAATCCGCTCACGCGCGTGCCGGCGCGTCACGCGGGGAGCACGACCGCACGTCGCGCGCGTAACCGACTCGCAGGCACGCGGCGCGGATGTGGACGCGGAAAGCGGGGCAGAAGGGAACGCGTGGGCGATGCGGGGGCGACGGGTTGACGGCGGGTAGGCGACAAGTGGGCGACGGGTAGGCAGCGGGTGGAAGGCGGGTGGGCGACGGATGAACGATGGATGGGCGACGGGTAGGCGACAGGTGGGCGACGGGTAGGCGAAGGGTAGGCGCCGGGTGGGCGCCGGGTGGGCGCCGGGTGGGCGCCGGGTGGGCGCCGGGTGGGCGACGGGAGCGCGACGGGTGGGCGTTGGGTAGGCGACGGGTGGGTGTCGGGTTGGCGACGGATGGACGGTGGGTGGGCGGTGGGTATGCGATGGGTGGGCGACGCGTGGGCGACGAGTATGTGAGTTTTGGGCGACTGTTGGGCGACTGTTCGGTGACTATTGGGCGACAGTTGGGCAACATTTGAGCAACAGTTGAAAAACAGTTGGGCAACAGTTGAACAACAGTTGGCAACAGTTGAACAACAGTTGGCAACAGTTGGGCGCCAGTTGGGCGCCAGTTGGGCGCCAGTGGGCGACGTGTGACATATGGATAGCAAACACATGGAAGACGGGTCGGAAACGCGTAAGAATTGCTTGGGAGACGCGTGGACGCGTGCTTCGACAATGCGTTCGCCATTAGTGGGTGGGCAGCGTGCAGATGACTTCTAGGAGACGCACGGGACCGTACTGGGGCGGCGTGTGGGCGAAGAGTGATCTACACGCGGGCTGTGCACTGGCGAAGGGTTGGCGGTAGGTCGACGCAGTATTCTCACCAGAGTCGCAGAGTCGGAACACGTCACCGCGACTGCGTTACGCTTTTATAAATGGAGGCTATTGTAGCGTCCGCGGCGCCGGCAGCCATTCAGGCGAGCGGATGCCGCTCGTTGCCATGGCAGCCACGCATCACGCGCTGCCTCCAGCGACCCACGCATGAAGCGCCCCCGCCGCCACTCCCCCCCGCCACACTGTCCTTCCACCGCCCCCTTGGCGACTGCAGTCGCAAACATTACGCCGTTCTCGCTCAGTACGGAACTCTACCTTGGAACGCTCCTGCATCGTTGGCTATGCATTCTTCTGGCCTCCTGCGTCAGAACTGTTGTGCTCGTCCTTTCGCCATAACGCCACATTTTGTTACGCACGCCATCTCTTTTCATAACGTTACTAAACGTTCCACAAAATATGTTACATCGTTCAGATAGAGCCCGTTTTCCTAACATCGATTTTTCCGGTTGTTTCTCTCACGCTGTAGTTGTTCCTTCTCTTTCTTTCGACTACATTTTTTCTAATTTCATTATCAATTCTTTTCCGCACAACACCTCAAAGCTTTTGAGACAAAATAAAGACATCATCATCATCAGCAGCATCATATATATCATGGATTAGGCCTTTAGGCCTATTCCGTCTCCAAGAGTTTCATTTGGTCATTCCATCTCAATCGTGGACGTCCTACATTTCATCTGCTTTACGGTCTGTATCCAAAACTTTTAAGAGGGATGCGCGAACTATCTATTCTCTGAAGATGGTCGTACCATTGGGATCTATTTGAATCTCATAGTTGGCCTATATTGCAAACTTGAAGTTCTGACCTCATGTGTTCATTTTTCGGGTGGTCTGTCAAAGAGTATCCCGCTAGCGGTCTCAGCAACCTCATTTCTGCTGCTTCAATTTTTTCTCAATTGAGTTTGTATAGTCCATGCCTCTGCACCATACAAGAGGACTGAAACCGCCACAGTTGTACAGAATAAGACAAAATAAAGACTATATTATAATATTTTTAGCTACATTGTGTAATACTTTGGTACGTTTCATCGAAGCATACGCCATCACAACCATTCCGTATCACCGGAAAAGGATGACCGCACGCCTTCCTGCCTTCGCGTGTTTAAACGCTCCCCCGGTCTCTTTTCCGCTCCTAGGATTCCCATCTCTTCCGTTCCCGCCCCCGCCGCCGCCGCCGCCGCGTGCGCGTCGCCTCGCATCAACATTCTGCAGCGGGCGGCGGCAGCGCTGGCGCCGGGGTCTCCGCCGCCGTCGTTGGCGTCGACGTGGGCGGCGGCGCGATTCCGCCTTATCGGCAGCGACACGAGGTGCTTCGCCGCCGGAACGGGAAATTACGAGCGCGGCGTCTGCGCGAAAGAAAGTGAGACATCGCCCACGACGCCGGCGTCGCAGGCGGCGGCAACGGTGGCAGTGGTGGCGGCGGTGGCAGTTCGGAGGCGTTGTGAGAGGGATTGGTGGTGATGACGACAGTGGCTGTAGTGTAGGCGGTAACGGAGGCAGAGGCGGTATTGGTGGGCGTGGCAGAGGCGATGGCGGTGGAGGTGACTTGGGCGGGGTCAGAGCGGGGGCGGGGGAGGCGGGAGCGGTAGCAGTGGGAGGTGCGGTGGTGGGAGCGAGAGCGGGGCTGGTGGCTTGGGAGGGGGGAGTCGGTAGAGGTAGCAGTGTCGGTGTCGGTGATAGTGTTGGCGGTGGCAGTGGCGGTGGCGGAGGTGACAGTGTTGGGGCAGCGGTCTCACTGGAGGCGGAGATGGCGGCGAGACGACGCTATTTCGAGCGCACGAACCGGAATGGAGCGGAGCGGAGAGGATTGTAGTTGAGAAGAAACGAGCGCGAGGTTCTTTCACGCGATGAATCATCCCCAACGCTCTATAATCCCTTCCTGTATATTATCATTTTTGTTCATCTCATATTTGGTATACATATTCAGTATTGTTTTAAAGTTTCTTATCAAAGCAGCACCACAAGAATTTCAGAAGGTCAGTGACTCATTCACATGGCAAATGTAAAATCTATAATATTAATTAAATATTTTATAGATATGTTGTAGGAAATGGCGCTCAACGCCGATACGGTATCCACTGCAAGCGATCAAATCGACAACGAACGAAGGAGTTAATTTTATATAATTTATTTAATATAGTTTATATATATATTATTTAATTTTTGTGGAATCTACGAACGCAAATCAGTGTTAGATTTACGGAATTCGTATTAGAGACTTTATTGGACTGTAACAATAAAGCCAGCATTCGTCAACATTCTTGCCGACATGAAGTTCTAGTGTCATTCATTATTTGTCTACAGCGATAATTTGATCCTCCGTTCCGTAATAATTAGTACAGAGGTTGGTAAAGTGACATTCTTCGCTCAAAAGAAGCAATTACTAGTTTCTCATTTTTCTATTGTCTTCTACGGCGGGAGGAATCAGTTGACCTCTACAACAGCCAGACGGTGCTTTAGCGCAGAGGAATGCCGGCCAGTGGAGAGCGAGGCAGGACGAGGAGGGGCGGGGCGAGGATGTCTGAGGAGACGAGAGGAGGGGGGGGCAGATGTGGAACGGACAGCGCCCTCACAGTCGCCCTTGAATTCCCCAGCGCTCGGACATTGGGTCGGAAGGGTGGGGCAGGATGGGAGGGCGTGTGTGCGCCGAGATGCGCCCGCTGGGCGACGTTATCGCCCGCGCCGGACCCAACGGGCGCCTCGCCTCTTCGCCCCGCGCGCCGCGCTGCCAGGGCGCGCTGTCACTCGACCGCTGCTCCATTCGATTCTCGTTCTTCCCTTCTTCTCCGCTCTTTCTCACTTCGCCTTTTGGTATTAGCTTCGAGTGAGCGTGAAAGCTGCGGGTATCCAGATGCATCAATTACACACGTAATTACCTTC
The DNA here is from genome assembly GCA_011170035.1 of Teleogryllus occipitalis. Taxonomy (NCBI): domain Eukaryota; kingdom Metazoa; phylum Arthropoda; class Insecta; order Orthoptera; family Gryllidae; genus Teleogryllus; species Teleogryllus occipitalis. Next base: position 89,691 of record BLKR01002384.1, read on the forward strand.
GAGTGAGTGTGAAGGCGGGTATCCGGATGCATCAATTACAGAAGTAAATAGCTTCGAGTGAGTATGAAAGCGGGTATCCGGGTACATCAATTACACAAGAAATTAGATTCAAGTGAGTGTAAAAGCGAGTATCCGCATGCTACAATTACAGAAGTAATTAGCTTCGAGTGAGTATGAAAGCGGGTATCCGGGTACATCAATTACACAAAAAATTAGATTCAAGTGAGTGTAAAAGCGAGTATCCGCATGCATCAATTACAGAAGTAATTAGCTTCGAGTGAGTGTGAAAGCGGGTATCCGGATGCATCAATTACCAAAGTAATTAACTTGGAGCGAGTGTGAGAGCGAGTATCCGGATGCATCAATTACCAAAGTAATTAGTCCCGTAAATGTATGTCACGAGGTGGTGGTGTTCTTTCCCCGCCAGATTCGGTAAGGACCTAGTCTTCGACTTGGAAAATACGAGGAACTCCCAAGCGAGGCACCTCCCTAGTAAGGATAAGTTCTAAGGTCCCGACTGATATCCCGATATATGTGTTTCTTTGAGGTCTTATCCTTTATTACTGCCTCGGAGCATAATTAAATTGACAATATGGCAAAGAACGAATGCGTATATACTTGCTGATCTGAGTTTCCAAGATAGTTAATGCTGGAAAGCTTTGGCGGCCTCAGTTGGAAGGGTTGTGGGTTGGAATCTCGCCGCGGGAATGGATGTTGCATGTGACTTGTGACATGGTGGGCTTCTCCCAACGAATATAAATATATAAATAGAATTTTATTAAGGCTGATATTCTCAGTCGCCGTTTTCGACCCTAATATCATCTGGCACAGAATACTAACAGTATGCGACAATACGAAGGTAAACAGTGTTTCGTGCAGCAATTGAGTTATAAAAAAATTAAGATGTTTTCGGCATTGAGAATTATTCTTTAAAGCGTGTTTTAGTCCGAATTGTTTAGTTTCTGAATGTTTGCACATTCAATGAAATTATAATACCAAAAATTCAATGTGAATAAGTAATAATGTGTAAGTTTAACTATGCATCTTATTCTTGCGATCTATTTCTTTTTCAATGAAGTCGGCATTAAAAATAGTAACACTGCAATGAAAATGTAGAGTGCTAATATTTTTTATATAAAACCCAAACGTTTCAAAATGCTTGTACATTTTTTTCAAATAAATATGTAAGAATAGATAACCAAGTATTTGAATAATGTATGTGCGGTTTAAAATGACATTGTTGGCACGGAATGATGATTGTGATGTTTATAAAACATCCGATAAGCTCTAAATCGAAGTTAATCGGTGAAAGGTAAACAGAAATAAACTATGACTGGCTTCAATTTCTTTAATACTAAACATTACAAAAAAAAAGTTCAACCAAGCCATTTGATGAACGGAATCCGTGACTGTGACTCACTTCAACCCCGTTCAGGCAGGAAATTTACTCCCATCACAGGGGACAGTAGCAACCCTTGACTAGTTCCGTCCCGCTGCCAACGCAGAGGGCAAGTACGTGGGTGACGAGCGGGGAAGGGGGCCGAGGGGCGGGGGCGGAGGCCGGCAGCGCCGTCGGCAGCGATTGCGACGGCGGCGGCGGCGGCTGGGTTAGGGGGGGGGGGGTGGGGTGGGGGCTGTGGCGACGGGGGCGGCGTGCGGGGGCGGGATGCTGACCCGAGGCGGGATCGATGCGAAATTGCGTGGAAATGAGGCCGAGGGGTTAGCTGCGCGGAGCGGAGCGGGCCGTGGCGGGGGAGCGGGGAGGGGGCGTGGCAGCGCGGGAGGGGGGAGGGAAGGGGCGGGGCGGGGGGGGGGCACCGGCGTCGCGGCAGGGCCGCCCCGAGAGGACGCGGATTATGAAAAACGAGGGCAAGTAGTCGCCCTTCAGCGTGGAAAATGCGCGGGGACGCCTGGGGAGGTCGGGGGAGGAGGAGGGGGAGGAGGAGCAGAAAAAGGCGGCGCCGTGGGGGCCGCCTTCCAGAACGCAACCAATTTAATTCGGCGGCTGCGAAAATGTCGCCCAAGCGTCGGGGCGGGGCGCAATCCTCGGGCTGCGATGGGTTGGAGGAAACAGTGATTTAGGCGTGGCACCTCATGGGGGAAGGAAGTTAATGAGATGAAGAATGGGAATTAACGCGGTTAGGGAAATTGTACATACAAGAATATACCTGAACACGAAATTCTAACAAATAATACAACATGAGAAATATGCATAATTTATTTTGCTGAATTGAAGGAATGTGATGTAAGAGATGTAAATGCAGAAGCAAAGAATGCACGAGGTAAAACGCAAATCGGTTATTTAATAATGTATTATATCAGGTTAGATATTTGCAGTGAAGTATTGGTATTAATATTACCAAAATGGCAAAAGAAAATTGGGTATCTGATTATGGGAGACAAGAACACTCAACGTGAAATGTATTTGTTAGAACAATAAAAAATAGGATTAAAAATTAACGTCAATAATGAAGTGTGTGATTTATACTATATCAATTTAAAAATTGAAGGAATGGATTTATGAATTGGAGTTAAGAAGCAATAATTCATTATTTGCAATTCTGCTGGAATACACTGCAAAGTGTTTGACATGTTGGACAAATTCAGTGAATTAAAAACAAAACTTTATTAATACATTCAATAATATAATGATATAACAGATAGCGTAAGTTGCGTGAGTCACATTTATGTACAAAGAAAGATGGTAACTCAAAACTAGAAACTTCGTTTTTACACAAAAAACATTAACAAGAATGAACTTAATAATACACTCCAACAATAAGAAAAAATACTTTATCTAATTACTTCTTGAAAAAAAAAGCTTACCAAATTAACAAATTGCTGTGTACCACACCGCAAATTTAATACCAAGAAATAATTCCAATAACCAATCCTTCTTCACTCTAGACAAAATACAAGAAGCATAGATAATATAGGAGAAACTGGAAGGAATCACACACTGTTCATTTACCAATTGCGCTCTTTATCACTTGAAGTTCATCCAGTAGATATCTAGAAGTGTCTCTCATAGCAAAAGTTCACTTCACGTATCTTGCTTGACATATGTAAGTAAACGGTGAAGAAATGATTTATCACTCCACCTCTCGCGTAAGTAGATAACGTTTGCCTGTTCGCGAAATGAGTGTGTCGGAAAAGCAAATCAGGCGATCTCCCTGATGATCGAATTTAATTACAATTAAGCCCCTCCGATGAAACATGCTAAAAAAGGCGCGAACGGAAAGGGAGAGGGGGGGGTTGGTGGCAGAAACCGAAACACGACACGCAGGTATTTCTTTGCTGGAATTTAAAATATGTTACCCTCCCTCGTTGAAACTCGTAGGAATCCCGGAGGAGGTCGCTGTTTACCGCATAATTCCTCCCTTCCCTCCCACAAGACGCGACGGGGCGAGACGGGGCGGGGGGGGGGTGAGTTGCCAGCGCGCGTCAACGAGCATTCTAGGACATTCCGCCATGTCCCGTGGCACACGACACAGGTTAGGAGATAATTAACAGGACGGCACGAAAATCGTGTTTGAGTGGAATGGAATGATGTTAATATGATTAGGGAGTACATTTAAATCACGAAATTATTAATTATATGAGAGTGATACTCAAGATTGCGCACTGGAGGTGAAGTGGTTGGGTTTCAGAAAAAAAAGAAAGATGGAATGATATAAAAAATATCTTGGTACAGATTGTGTCACCTACAGCAAATTTCTAATGGACGGAATGTAAGCCTGGTGAATATACGTGAAGTAAAAACAATTATTACAAAGCCAAAAAATTAATACTATATATGAGATAATGGTACAATGAGTTTCAAAAGTTCTGCAATAATTACATGAAAGATCCGGAAAATGGGTTGCAAATAAACTGTTCATATAATTGGTCCAAATTTAATTTAAGATAAGAGAGAGAGGACGAAATATTAATACGTAATGTACGCAAACGGCATATAATATACAGCCCTGATCCTAATTCTATTTAAGATGTTTTCACTAAACAATTTTTAAATATATCAGAAGTGAAACTTGCTGTTATAATGTTCGGTTATCTTTACAATTAACACCAAAATTTAATTCAGAGAAGCCAAAGCGGAAATGCAACTCGAAATCATGTGAAAATCAGATTATCGTTGACTTAAACACAAAATTGACTGGGTATTGTACGCACGAATATTTAACATTTTGGTCGCCATATTAATATTTAATTATTTCATTCCACCTACATCACTCTCACTCCAAGGCCAAAGAGCATTTTTTCTTCAAATATTTTTTTCCAACATTTATAGTGGCAGGAAGGAGTTCAAAAAGAAGTAGTTCTGCTAAATAGTGAAAAACAAACCCTCCTTCCCTTACGCATTTGGCCTAACTAAAGAACGCCAGGGTTGTGCTGCTGATGGCTGAAAACGGGTTAAAGGATTAACAGGGGGAGTGACGATACGGGAGCCGAGGTTTTTCCAAAGAATTTTACCGAAACCTCAAAAAGGAAGGTGGCAAAATTCGCCAAGAACAGGCTCGCTCACGCAGCGGACGTTGCTTTGGTAAACGAGCTCCGCCGCGCACGACGAAGGATGTTTGATGCTGTCACTTTTAGGAATTCACAAGCTAAATTCAAATTCAAAAGCGGATTCGATGGTATAACGGTCAGCGTACCGGGCTGTTGTACCCGAGTTTGCGGGTTCAAACCCGATCGAAGCCGTGGATTTTTAAGGGCGAAAAAATCCTTCGTACGCCTTCCTTCGGGGGGGAAGTAAAGCCGGATGTCCCATGTAGTAGATTTACTGCATGTAAAAGATCCTCAAGCCTAAAAGAAGCCTCTGAGCAAAATTGAGATCCGCCTGTTTCGTCGCCCAAAATAATACCTCCTTTCTCCGCTAGGTGGTGAAAGGAGCGTAACGAAATTTGCGTGGTTAGACGGAAGAGCGGGCCTGATGGCCCGAGTCTCGCCACGTAAATAAGGCATTAACTAACTAACTAACTAACTAAACCGACATTCTTCAGTAAATGCTTTTGTGAATCTTGTTTTTTTTGTTTTTTTTAATTTAAATCTGTAATTTTACAATATGTTCAAAACAAGAACAACAAGTAAATATGATGTTAGAAAATACAACTTGCATGGAAAGGTCACCCACTGGTGATCTTCCTTTACCATATTACACATTACAGTATTATCACTTACAATCTTGTGTTGTGATGAAAATTTCATAAATTTGTATAAAGTGTCTTTCAAACTGGTGTGAAAGTCGTATAAAAAAATCCAGAAACATTTGGAGGCTTTTCTTTGACCATTAGACAAACCAATAGAAGTAGAATAAGATCGCTCCAAAGCCAATTTGTTCACATGGAACTGTTACAAACGAGCAAGAAATAATATTTCTTAAAATGATAAATTTTGCCTGATCAAGTAACTCCGTTAAATATCATTAACGCTGTAATTTTAAATCTTGTTTCTGAACGAAGGCAGTTAAAAGTAACAATAGTAGTTAGAAGTTAGAAATAGTAGTTTAAGAAAGTAGTTAAAAGTAGTTAAGTTAAAAGTACATAATTTGTGTAAGATCTGCTTTGCGTGCTTTATTGCCAAGATAATTGTGTGAAAAAATATAACTCGCTTCCCTTCGCACAGTTGGGCTACCAAGGGATAGGTCGGGTTGTGCTACTTAACACGGAGTGACGATATGGGCGCCAGAGTTTTGCCAGAGAATTTCGCCGAAATCTCAAAAAGGAAGGCGGTGGAAAGTGCCATGCTCGCCAGAAGCAGGAGCGCTCACGCAGTGAGCTTGGTGAGCGGATGAAGTAAGGGGATGAAAAGGAAGTTTGAGGAGATCATTTTTAGAAACTCGCCTGCTAAATGAAAATTCTTCACTAAATACTTTAGTGAATCATGTATTGTGTTGACAAAACGTATCCACTTTGATAAACTTTCAAACTGATATTTAATTCGAATAAAAATATTTTCAGAAGTACGTTTGGCAGCTTTTATTTGAATATTAGACGAATATTTAGAAGTATAATAAGACCGCGCCAAAACCAATTTGTCCAAATCGAACTCTCACAATTTAAGCAAAAATAATTGTTCTTAAAAGCAATCATTTCGCCTTAATAAGTAACTACATTAAAATATCATTAACAAAAGGATGTAGATTATTTCAAATCAAAATTGATACATTTATCTACATTTCGATTAAGAAGTTTATTAAAATAGCTATTCCTAAAATACTTAATTTGTGTCACATCTATATTGCGTTTATTATTAGCAACATTATTGTGTGAAACGTACAACCTTCTACCTTTCATGCAGTTGGCCCAACAAAAGACGGCAAAGGTTGTGCTGCTGGCGGATGAAAACGGGGTAAGAAAAAAATTAACAGAGAGCGGGACGATACGGGCGTCTGAGAATTTTCGCCAAAACCTCAAAAAAGGAGGGCGGTGGAAAGTGCGGCGCAGGCGCGCCCAGGCGGCCAACGTTGCTCGAGTGCGCGGAGGAAGTAGTCGCGGACTCCGTATGGCAAAGAGCGCCCGCGACGGCGGAGCGCGGCGTCTAAACGCCTCTGTTTACGCTGCCTGCGCCGGATTACCTCCGAGAATTAGACTTCGCCCAAACAGCCGCTGAAACGGAGCGGAGATGCGGCTCCAGCCTTCAGCCGCTTCCCTACCTCCCTGAAGCCGTTGCCACCTCCCCCGCCTCACTCCCGGCTGTGCACCGGCTCCGTATAGCAAAGGAAGGAAAAGTGGCAGAGGGGCGTACACGCGAGTGACTTCGCCTCTGCAAGCCCACTTCCGCTTCGACATCGTTCGCTGTCATCTGCATCGCTTTCTGCGTTTCTTGATGTTCTCTTTGTACGTCGTCTGTCACATCATTTTCCACCTAACCCATCGCCTCAGTCGGTGGTAATTTCTGTATCGTTTTTAACGTTGTCGACTCCTCTGCCACTGACACCTTTTCCGTTACACTATCCGTCGCCTAGTCCCTCACATTTTCTTTAACCTTACTGCAGACTTTACCATTACATTCACATCTTCTACTATATATTCCCCTGACTCTTTCATCGTCTCCTCCACTTCCCCTTTCAGTTCCCCCCACATCTTCTCCTGTCTCTCCCATTGTCCCATCGATGTCTTCTATCACTTCCTCCACTACTGCCTGTTCAATATATCTTCTTTCTCCCTCTCCATCTTCTCCATTTATTTTGTCGCTTCCTCCACTTCTCTCTATTCCACCTCTCGTGTTTCTTCTTCCAATTCTTATGTCTCCTCCTTCATCACTCCCTGTTGTCTTTCACCCTGCTCGCTACAGTAGTTACCTCTGTCGCGTATTGACTCTTCCGGGCAGTGCGCGATCTTTCCTTCACCTTCCGAGTCCTACCGTACCCCCCTTAGGTACACATATTTACACACACATGCACCACACTACAACACATTCCGGGAGACCAGATCTGGAGCTTAAAGTTTGTCCCAGTTAAGGCGGTGCCCCGCTGTTGGGTGAAACCAGGTTGGGGAAAATGCCCACGTAGGTCGGCGCCGGATCTCGTCAGCAAGCGGAGGAAAACCACCGCCAATTCCCGCGATAAAACAGGCACTACAATTACGGGACTAATGAGCTTAGCAGTTAACGTGCCCGGAATCAGTAATCAATCAATCAGCCAATGGCCACCATTTTATCAGCGCCTTGTGTATCCTATTTCTTATTTATCTTCACCTCGTCCCGTTGTATCCTCCTTGTCACTCCATCCCTTTCTCGGCATCTCTCGTTTTCATCCGACTGCCCACCGCTGTGCTACTAGCGGCCCGTGTTCTTAATAAGCGCGACCGCCAGCTTCTTTTCCCCGTTGCCCAAAGCCACCTCCGCTGCCCCCCCCCCCGGCCCCAGCCTCGTCGACGGCGTCGCCGCCCCCTCCCATCCACATTCCCCCGGGATGCGAAGAGGCCCCGACGCCGAATAACGCGACTCTCGGCGACTTTTTCCGAAATTAAAGGTCTGCAAGCCCTTTCCCGAGCTCTTTTTCTCCACTTCTGAATATCTCTAAAATTAAATAGAAATATCGGAGATGGCGTTTCGCGAACCCGTTAAGGATGATACCCCCAGCTTCCCATCCACGCGAATAGCTTTCATTTGCTTGCGAGCAGAATGTTTTAATTTCCACGATACAGATCTTTAATATCGTGCTCGGGAGAATAAAAATCTGTGGGTGTTCAAGGGACGAACAATAGGAGGAATACATTGGGAAATACACGAGCTGATGAATACATAAAATACACGATTGGAAGTGTTTCATTAAGCGATTCTAGAAGGAGTGTATCAACATTTTATTTGAATTATTTTGCACAGTTCCTCTTATAATAATGAATAATATTACCAGGTCACCCTCACGGTACAAGGGCTTTGATCACTACACCGAAATACGCTTACACCAAGGCTGTGATTTCGAATCGACATCAGATATGGATGTTGTCAGTTGCATTGAGGCGTAGAGAGCATTCTCAGAACATCACGCATTCTTTTTTCACCAAGTCTTTCTTTAATTCCTTCTTCCACGCTCATTGCCAACTATTTTGTGAGTGTAATTTAGGGAGTGGCGTGGCATACGGTCTTAAGGGCTACTCATCTACGTGCATAACTAGTACTTTTCTAATTTTTGCCAATACTGTGTAAAATATATTTAAATATCTGTATATTTTTATTAACCATTCATATTACAGCTGTTAAAGATTTCTATTTTTTTTAAACAATCGTATTCTAAACTATACATTTAAAAATTAACTAAGCGTTTTTATGCCGTGTAAATATAATTATTCAGAAATTATATATTTTTAATTATTTACTCCTCCAAATCATTCACGAAACTGCATATAACATTTCATTTTTAGATATTGACATTTATTTATTTTTCGATATTTTTTGAACATTGTAAATTAAAATCATTTCACATATATTAACTGGTTGGTATAAGCCAAAGTTATAGCCCAAGTAAGACAGCATCGAAAGCTCAACCACTCGTAATATTCCACAACAAATCGGTCATCTTGTCCGGCAACTTTTCGCATCTCTCCGACCTCGACCAGTCCGCCGTTCTCCTCCCTAGGCAGCGGCGAATCGCCCGTCGCCCGTCAGCGTTCGCAGGCGCACGTGCCCCGACTGCAGATCCACGGACCTCGCCTGCCTCCATTGCCTCCCCCGCCTCGTCCTCCCACCGCGGCCCCGCCCCGCCCCGCCCATGTCCTGCCTCCAGCAGGCACCATCCCGCTCTCAGACGTTTTCCCGCTCTTCCTAATATCAATCAAGGCAATTAGGCAGATCTCGAGGAAAGTACAAAGCTAACTCAAAACGTGACCCCCATGCTCGATACGCCTGGAGGAATCGCCGCCTTCACTCAGATGAAGAAAGGCAGACGGGACGGCGCGGCGGCGACGACGAGGACAAGGAGGGGGACGATGAGGGGGTGGCGAGGGCGGCGGTGAGGGCGGGGCCGAGAGCGGGGCCGAGGGCGGGGACGGCGGCGATAGCACCGGCGAGGGCGGCGGCGAGAGCGACAACCAAAGCGGCGGCGAGGGCGGCGGGGAGGACGGGGGCGAGAGTGGCGGCGACGAGGACAGGGGCGTGGGCGGGGGCGAGGGCGGGGAGAGGGCGGGGCGAGGGCGGGGCGAGGGCGCGAGCGGGGGTGGAAGCGGGGGCGGGGGTGGCAGAGAGGACGACAAGGCCCTGTTCGAGATGGCGCTCTAGGGAGGCAGGAAGGAACAGTGAACTCATCCTTGACCTTTGACCGAGGAAGGATAGAGGGTCTCTCTGCAATGTCGAAAGAAGCCTCCTACGGTCATTTGCAACAACTCACATGCTAAATAAAAATTCTTCAGTAAATGATTTAGAATGAATGATTAGAAATGATGAATCTTGAGTTTAAAAAAATGTGTCGTTTTTGATAAAGTACCATTCAATCAGGTATATAATTTGAATAAAAACATGTTAAAAGTACATTTGGAAACTTCTTTGGCATTTAGAAGCGTCGTAAGATTGCTTCAAAACTAATTTGTTCATATAAAACTGTTAAATTCTAAGTTAAAATAATAGTTCTTAAATGTGATCAGCATGCCCTACCACGTAATACCATTAAAATATCACACACAAACCAAATTCATAAATTTATCTTGATTTTGAATAAAAAGAAATTAAAAGAACGAATACTTCAAATACAGAATGTGTGTAACATCTACATTGTCTGTTTTGTTGATATGATAATTATTTTACAATATAAAACAAAGGTGCATTAAAATTAGTATTCAAATGATTCAGAAAAATGACGTAATTAACTGAATCGCCCAATCATTTAACAGAATAACAGAGACCTGACGCACCGTTCGTAGTCAAAGGAACATTTCACCGGCCTTACCTACTGTTCACAACTCTTCATAGCTCCTTACTCACGTCGCCAACCCCACACGAGCAGCACTAATGGGTGCGGCAGAGGGGTGGCTGTGCGGCTGTGTGGGAGGATGGTAGGGGGGGAGAGGGGAGGGGGAAGAGGGGGTGAGTTAGCCAGTGTCCGCGCAAGCACCCCGCGCACAGAACAACGCGTCTCCGTCTGAACACCTCTGCCTTCACCGCCGCCGCTTAAATCCGCTTAACACGCTGAACCATCCTTCCGCTACTTTACAGCAATAATAAAATTTGTTTATTCATTTAGCCTTTTGCGCTTGATTTCATAATGTTCTATCCCGACGAAAAATGTACTTTTTCTCGGGCGCTGAGTTAAAGGTAATTCAATTCTGAACCCCCCCCCCCCCCCGCCCGCTTTTGTCACGTGATTTAACTCCTTCACTAACGAAATGCGCTTTTTGGTGCTGAATATATGGCTCGGAAGTTAAAATTTTTAACGAATGGTGGCGCACATAATTTGAAAGGCGCCTGGGGAACGCGTCTGTTACTGAAGACTCGCAAGTGGCGAAGGCGCCATAAATCTGGGACCCCGTTCCCCTATCCCACCAAGGGCACAGTGCCTCTGGCGGCGGCGGCGGCGGCGGCGGCGGCGGCGGCGGCGGCGGCGGCGGCGGCGGCGGCGGCGGATGCCCGATGGCCAACTGCCAATGCGCATCGCGCACCGCCAAACCCCTGCGCCTCCCCACGCCTCCCAAGACGCTCCTTGCGATCAAGAGGGCCGACCTTCAAACTGAACCAGCACGTGTTCGGGTGCGGAGCGGCGAACCCGACGTACGAATCGGGATATGATAATTCTATCTTCTCCAGCGCGACGGAACACACGGTCAAACAATATTCCTGACTAGGCTGTTAGAGGAAAAGGAAATCGGAAAGTATTTAGGGCGCATTCCAATACCGTCTTTCTTGGCAACTTTTAAAATTCGCTCTTTAAATCGCGCGGTCCGGATAGCAGAATCTTATTACACTATCTGAATAAACAATCATTTTATGGTACCTATCGTGTTATGAACTACGGTATTACGTAATCTCGGTATGTGGTCTTGAGATTGTAAGTCGAATAAAAGGCGGTCGTTTGAGGTCATAAGTGTGGGGTAGACCTCCAAAATATGCAGCCAAATAAAATAACCATGAAATGTAAATAGTTTATTCTCGTCACGTAGCGGACATCACACTGAGTGTTATTTGTGAACGTGGTCGAGTTTCCAGAACACATTGGAGTGCTGCATTTATTTGCTGATTTTATCATTTGGTGCGAAGGGTTAACCAGAAAGACGAATTTAATTGTTTGAATACAGCTGAAATAAAATGTCTCGGGAAATGACAAGGGAAAACGACTTACGTAAAAACAACTTACGTCCATCATTACACGTTAATCTACACATAATGTATTAATATAATCTTTCTGTAGCGCACATCTTACTATTAAATTAACAATTATTGGCTATGGAACTATTAATTCTCGGCTGTTACATTGATTAAAATCACATTTAGTAAAGGGAAACTTTCCAAAGAGAACATAAACCGCATGTGAAATGAAAGCTATCCACTCTTTAGGAATCCATTTCCAACTAAACATTTCGATCATGTTCCTTGCAAATATTTCGCTCTCCCATCATGTAAATACGACCGAGCAGGCGACCGAAAATCGTCATCGATGTACAACTTCATCGACAAAACCTCCCTCTATTTTCGTTGCTACAACGGAAGCCGAGTTTAATATCTCCATAACGTCGGTATTTCCACAAGAACTACTATAATTCATGGAGAATGGGAATCGGTTAATGGATGAATATTTTTTGCATGTGGGGTGATGGTGTTCCTCCCTCTCCTCCTAACGAAAGACCTCGGCGCCGATCTACGTGTCAATATGCGGTTTCTCCCCCCCCCCGCCGGGGAACTCCACGGGTGGGGGGGGGGGGCACCATCTTAGCTGGGACACGTTCTAAGCTCCCAACTGGTCTCGCAGCGTGTGTGGTAGTGAAAGCGTGAAAGTGTGACTACAGTCGCGGCTCGTGGGTTTGTAAACGGGGAAGGCTGCAAATGCATTGGATTACATTGCATACATTGTATTTCTAAACAAAATCTTTTCCGATAAACGCATAACAGAGTAGCGCTCCTACCGCATATTGGGAAAACTAGTTGAAGCTCAATGCTACTCGCTGAGCTGCACAGTAATGCTATCTGGTGAGCATGCTCTTCTTCAGACCCTACGCTCCACCCTTGAAGGCTGATTGTCCACAGCCATCGCCCGCCTGTTTAGCCTGTGAATGCATGACGCCACGCCTCGTCGTTTTACACAGGCCTTACAGCGGAATGAAGTGGGAGCCTGACGCTTTTGTCTTCCCTGTCAACACCTTCAAATACGTTACGGACTTCAAAAGCGTTATCGAACTCATAAACAAAAGTTTTGATATGATTGTTAAATAATACAACTCAGAAATCCATTATTAATACATACATTTATAAATATATTTTTAAATTTCTTTTGGGGGCGATTTCTATAGGAGAGGCTTCACCTTTCAGCCTTTAATGACGAGCCGCGCCTGTGCGAGTATGTGTTATGGGAGAGGAAGGGACAAGAATGGGGAAGGATAGATCGCGCGCGCGATCCATGTCTCGTGACCATTCATCCATTGTAGTGACAGAATGCTGATGTGAAATATTTTGTGAAGAATAGGTACAGTCGCTCTGCAGGGTCACATGATTGCTGGGCGCGAAAAAGACAGGAGGCATACAATGCCTGTAAACTAGGGACAGGCAGATTGAGGACTTATTGATTGATCTATACGTATCTCCCCCATCGGGCCATGCTCCAGCCAGGACAAGCTCTAAGCTCTCGATAGACTTCCTAATACGAGTTCTACTGTAGTGCATGTAAGTATAAGTGTGTAAGCAAATGAAGATGGTACAACAAGGAAGAGGAATGAAAGAGAGCGTACTTTCCGTGGCCCGTTTGTTACGGTACTACTCCGGCATTCGCCTGATATGGATCAGAGAAGCCACGGATAACAATCGTTTGAGCAACCGGCTGCTATAATTCTTCTCCGGATCTGTCGAATACGCTACAGGTATGGAAATTAGCTTCCTGTCACTATTAAGAAAGACAATTGAAGAAAAAAAGAATGATATCAAATAATAAATCGCATAAGATCTTTTGCCTGAACTTATCCGGCATCCATCTGGAACAGCTGCCTGCCGGGCTCTCGAAATAGCCTCCAGGCAAGGGCGACGTCGAACAGTCAGAATGGGCTTCCTGGAGAAAACATCGTTTATTCTGTAGTGTCAGTAGACAGCTGCGACAGTGGAGAAGTGTTATGAGAAATTTCTGTGACAACTGCCGCGCAGCTATGTGATATGCAGAGATCCAAGTGACCAACGCCATTGGCGCACCAGCATTGCGCTGCGACCTGAGACTTGCTGAGCTTGCTGCTAGTTCTGCATTTCCTACTTCCTCGCATCTATCAATTTTAATAATTTGGTGCCTTCTCCACCGACTTTCCAGATATGAGACTTGTATTATGTTTTGACCGATATTTACTTATCACCCCACTATATATTTTCTCCAACCTGTCTGTACATTTTTATTTGTACGTACTATTTTTCTGAGACAAATTTTGCACATTTCTGTAGGCTCTCTAATTGGATTTCAGGTATTCACATGTTTTGTTCTAATTTTGCTCATTTCCAAATGTATCGTCTGAGATGAGGACACCACCATTTTCATTCCTCCCTTCCCATCTATCTTGAACGCTGTCACTGTTTCCTTTTTTCTTGCCGATTGATTCAGACTGGGAATTGAGTTACTATTAGCTCAGATACTATTCTATTACTAGTTATTCAGATACTATTTGCTCCCGATGGATTTAGAACTTCCCAGCTTACGAATCTTCAGTTCAAAATTCTCAACCTCTCGTATATAGAGATAGATTACTATAAGAAGGGACCGCTTTGACACGTACTGCTTGGCCATTGTTGGTAACATAACTCCAGGTTATGTCCTCGCACTTATTTTAACAATGCGTTCATATACACTTCGCTCATTTGTCAACGGGTTCACCGCTATCTCTTGCATTGTTATCGCCCCGCATGGCCTTTATTTCAATGTTTGGCTACTGTTTGCACAATAACCGCAGGTTATGTCCACGCACTCGTTTTGTCTATGCGTTCGTATACAAATAGCTCATTTGAAAATGGGTTCACCACTATCTCTTGCATTGGCATCGTCCCGCATGACGTTCATTTGTTTCTGGACTAGTCAAACTGGTCCTTTCTTAGACGAGCTCCTCTATACAACGCACCCGGTCAATCTGGGAAACCAGCGTTCTCCAAACTTTACCTTCAGTCTGCGGGCGAATGCGTGTGGACGAAATGCCCCATAAACGGCAGCGGAGCGCAGAACAGCAGCGCCCTCTAGCTAGAGAGAGGGGGAGGGGTGGAGGAAGCAGCCCCATGGCCGCCTGCCAATGCGGATCGCCAGCCAGGGCGCCCAACGCGCTCTCCAGGTCTCAAGCGGATACTTCTCTCTATCGGGTTCAAAGGTGTTGCCTTGCTGACTGATAAGAGATCTCACTGTGCGGCAAGTGATTTGTACGATATTCGTCAGCGGATTCTTTCTTGATTGGTTCATGTCGAACTTATAAGGCATTTACTTCCTCAGTGCGAAAGATCGGTGGGATACAGAAAGTTTTCAAATTACTTAGATAATTTGGTATTCCATAAATTTTCAATTATTTGTTAATTCTTCACAATTGTGCACTAAGTCTTAGTTAGTTATATTAGGTGAAATTAATTAGGAATTCACACGCAGATTCTAATAATTATTGCTAATATATAAAAATATTAGTTTGACTATTCTAGGGTAATGTGACAGACTTGCTGTTCTTAGTAGTTAGTAGGAATCCATGTGTTATTATAACACCAGAATTGTAAAATTTACTACAAAACTGGCGTTAGTATATACAAATAGGAGTCGGGTAGAGCATTTTTGTTCTAAAAATTCTTGTTAAGAAACTGAATAGTAAAATTGTTCTTAGATAATCAAAGTAGATAGAAAAATACATAGCTCCTTCCTTCGCGTTGTCGAGAGCATTTTTGGTGATAGTGGAGTATTTTTGTTCTAAAAATTCTTGTTAAGAAACTGAGTCGAAAAATTGTTCTTTAGATAATCAAAGTAGATAGAAAAATACATAGCTTCTTCTTTCTCGTTGTCGAGAGTATTTTTGGTGATAGTGGAGCATTTTTGTTCTAAAAATTCTTGTTAAGAAAATGAATCGAAAAATTGTTCTTTAGAAAAAGTAGATAGAAAAATATATAGCTTCTTCCTTCTCGTTGTCGAGAGCTTTTTTGGTGATAGTGGAGCATTTTTGTTCTTAAAAATTCTTGTTAAGAAACTGAATCGTAAAATTGTTCTTTAGATAATCAAAGTAGATAGAAAAATATATGTCTCCTTTCTTCGAGAGCAAACGAAACACAGAACCGAGGAAAGCAGCATTCCCTTCGTCATTATTGCAGATCAAACGCGCGCATTGGCGTACTGGTTCCGGGAATCCGCGAGCGGAGGGAAATATCTAATGGCAAGCGAGCTCGGTGGAAATAAATAAATCACCTCCTGCGCCGGGGAAGACAAAAGATGAAGAATGCGGTCGCGCGTTGAAGCACTCTTAGGCGCCCTCTTCCATCATGCCGATCACGACGGGTGCGGCGCGGCGGCCGGCGCTCTCTTAGAGAGCAGGGAGAGGCGAGGGAGGAGAAGAATAACAACACGGAAAGATGACGAGAAGTTTCCCGAGGGAAAAGATGTGCGGAATATAGGATGCCGATTCAAATTAATTCTATGCATTTCAAATTGCTAGTACTTGTGCAATGTTTCCCTGTGTTTATTTTTTTTTATTTTATACTGTTACATTACAGCTTGTTATTGCTTTCGATACGGAGCTCGATATAGACTGCATAACGTACCTGGATGGAATGGATTGTGGTTACGAGGGAAATGTGAAAACAGTTGAATGATGCTACATGTTTTCTTATGAAGGATAATATGAGAGGGAATTATGAAAGGGAATTATGGAAGGGAATTATGGAAGGGAAATATGAAAAGATAAACCTCGTCAATTTAACATAGAGTTAATTAGTAAAGAAGTAAATTCGAATCAAGAAAATTAGGAAAACAATAAAAATATGTATTAACAACGGGCGTTAACTTGTTCTAATGATCTCCGGCGACAATAAGTCCTCGGGCATTTTGTCGCCGTTCGATCATTAGATCCCTTATAACGCCCTTGGTGCATAAATAACTATTTCTATGGATTTCATCCAGCTGACAGCAGGTTACCCTTAATATCCCTTTGGCACGTATATTCGACCATATACTATACACAGACACACTTGCGGATTCCTCAACTGAGCGCGAGGCCTTCTGCAAAAACACGTACATGAAAGACAAGGGACAAACAACCATACTCAAGGCAGGACACGAACCCGCGACCCTTCGAACCGAAGCTTTGAGTTGGTATACGCTCTTATCCACCTCAGCCATCTAGGTCGGCTTATCTAAAATAGGGAGTATTTAGCTTAGATAAATGTATTATTGTACACACGTATACAATATTCTTATTTGCCTACACAAAGATCAGAAATAGTAACCACGACGAACACAACCGTTTAAAAATTCATTATGTAATGCGTTGTGTAAGAATAATTTGTGATTTTTCTCATTTCATACTCTGAAGGTCCAAATGATATAAAATGCTGTGGTTTTATTCAATACCTACTTACATGATGATAAAAGGAGGCGTTTGAATAGTGTTTTATGAGATACGGGGGACTTTAGTGAGAAAGTCGTGATTTAAATGAGAGTGGAACACTCATTTCCTCAGGGTTATTACCACATCAGTTTCTTTACACAGAAAATCTCACGTAGGTATAGTTTTGCAGTAACTTGATTGGAAATGTAAGAGCGAAAATAAGTTTTTTTATTAGCAGTAAATATTCTAAATCAAAATATATTTCTTAAGCTGAAGCCATGGAAAAGTGAAGTAAAATACAAACTTAGTAACTAACACATTGCCTTTTAAATCTAGTCTTAACTGTGAATTTCACTTCAATGTCTTTCCGGTTGCAAATGCCAGGGAATTGGATTCGGGAGATGAAAGCTGCAGGCGGGGGGGGGGGTTGGAAGCAAAGGACGAGACTCGCAGACCTGCTCCTCGCCGAGGGAGGTGCAGAGGACGGCGCAGGGGAGGGGCGGGGCGGGGCGGGAAAACCGGAGGGTAATCCAGGGAATCACGTCGGAAGCCTAGTAATAAGGAGCGGGCTATCCGCTTAGACAATGCAAACGCAGCATTCGTCCACTCGCGAATTCGCGACTCGGCAGCGACGCCGGGACGCTAACTTGTGAAGGATGACACCCTGGAGCCTCATCAAGGCCCGGTAATGACAGCCCAGGGAATAATCGAAGCAGTTATTATTGCCTTGGTTTGGAAATTCGAACGTCTCACGGCCGGGGCAGGAGGACGGGCAGTCAGGGGGCGACTCGGAGGCGGAGACAGACCGAGGTGACGACGCTCCGCCGAGGGAGCGAAAGACAAGGCGAGGCGCCGAACGAGGGAGGGCGAGAACCTCGCCGACTGTCCTCAGTCTTCCCTGGCCTCTTCCTTTTCCTCCTCCCTCCCCTTCGTCCCCTCCGCCACCGACCGGGGGGATCCAATAAGATGGGCGCTTTTAAATAATGACTTGTGCCGAAGCCCAGTATTGGGTTTATTCCTTCGCTTAACGCGATAGCGTCAGGAGCCGTGTAAATTGGCCACGCGAGTAAATTCATTAGTGGAGACGCGTCGCAGACCACGCCGTTGGCGGTTGGTGGCGCAAACAGGCCGCCCGCGGGGCGGGAAGGGGACGGGATGGGACGAGACAGGGCGGGGCGGGGCGGGGCGGGCGGGGCGGGGCGGGCGGGGCGGGCGGGGCGGGCGGGGCAAGGCGGGGCCGGGCAGGGCGGGGCGGGGCGGGGCGGGGCCGGGCAGGGCGGGGCGGGGCGGGGCGGGGCCGGGCGGGGCGGGGCGGGCGGGGCGTGGCGGGGCGGGGTGCGGTGGGGCGGGAAGGCCGCGCGCGTAGCTGAACTTATAACAAGCTACTGCCTCGCCGCGTTGTGCTCCGCTCCTGCACCGCGACGGCGTGGGCCGTGTCGCCGCGCGGGCCCACCGCTGCCATTGTACACGTCGCCGCAATGTGTTGCTCAATCTCTGGCGCTAACAACTCGGGCGTGGGTGGGAAGAAACACGTGCGGGG
Organism: Teleogryllus occipitalis; assembly: GCA_011170035.1. Taxonomy (NCBI): domain Eukaryota; kingdom Metazoa; phylum Arthropoda; class Insecta; order Orthoptera; family Gryllidae; genus Teleogryllus; species Teleogryllus occipitalis. The sequence goes on from BLKR01002384.1 coordinate 108,405, forward strand.
AAGAGAGAAACCGGATGTGAAGCGGGGAGATGGAAGAGGAATACAGAGTGAGGTCGGTGTGAAGCGTGCTTATACTGAATGTGGGCGGAACGCAAAGGGCAAGGTGATAGAAAGTGGGGACAAGATAGGGTGTGGGTGGCTGCGATGCGATGCGGAGAGGGGGCAGATCGGTGGTGAGGCGAGAGTGGGGAATGATGCGGGCCACGTATGTTGTGGCGGACCGGTGAGATTTCGAGGTGGATTATCACGGCAAGGCGGGGTAGACGTGAATTTGGAGCGGGGATGTAGCGGTTGCTGGGTGATGCGGACCGGAACTAGTTAGAGGGAACGCGTGACGCGTGAAAGGAATGAGGTACGCGGTGGTGTAATGAGACTGGGTGCGGCGGGGAAGAAGCAAGCGTGTTGGAAGCAGGATGACAGGGAACGCAACTACCCGTAAGCTGGGAGGGGGTGATTTCGGGGGTTTGTGAGGAGAAGTGGTGCGAAGAAGAGTGGAGAGAAGTGGAAGTGGAGCGGAAACCGAACAGTTGCAGGTTGGGTAATGGATGGGAGGAAGTGACGCCTGGAAGGTGATGGGAAGTGGAAAATGCCGTAGAAGGATGCGGGGAGGGAAGGAGTTCGGAGTTGCATCCGGAAGAGGTGGCTCAGTGCATCAACTGATTGATGTCACTGCAGTGCCTCTGACCGGGAGGTACACTAGCTTGTCAGCTACGTCGAATTCAGTCGCTGTCTGGAAGAGAATTTTAGGGGCCGACTGCTCTAATCGGTAGTTTTTCGTGATTCCTTCAATCAACGCCAAGCGAATGCCGGAGCAGTATTTTAACAAACGGGCTACGGACCGCGCGTTTTTTTCGTAATCTCTTCCTTGTCCTATCCTCTCCCCTTACACACACTTACGCTAACGTTCACTACACTACCACACATCCCGGGAGACTGGTCGGGGTCTTAGAACTTGTCCCCGCTGGAGCGGTGCCCCGCTGGTGGGAAATGTCTGATTAGGGAAAACCCCGCTAGACGACGGTAGGTCGGCACCGGATCTCGCCATCCGGCGGGTGAAGATCAACGCCACCTCACGATGAAAACATGCACAACACTTACGGGACTAATGACTTCGGTAGTTGACGCGCCGGAAATCACTAACAATCCGTCAATGGGAGGTGCAGTAGTGAGTCACGGTGGTGCGGGGCAGGGAGAAGCGAGAGTGAAGCAGGGGTGAAGCGGGTTCGTGGCGGTTGCCGAGTGGCGAAGAGCGGGGCCAGGCGGGGGCGGAGGCGGACGCTGAAAGGGAACGAGGCGGGGCGGGTGCGGTCGCCCAGTGGGCGGGGCGGGCGGAGGCGAGAATCGCGACCACGGAGGCGTGGCGCGACATGGCGCCGGCGACCGCCCACGCGCCGGTGAGTCCGGAGGCGCGAGTCCAGGCGCGCACAGCAAAACTGGCGGTTGCACGGGAGAGTGGACGCGACAAGTCGCAGGAAGAGAAAGCGCATAAGCTGCTGCGGCTAGCGAATGGCAGATGCGAGTAGCGAATCAGTGACCGCTTAGATAAAATTGGATTCCGTAAAAACAAACCATGTTAAAATGACAGAAGTAGGCAATAAGTAGAAAAAGACAAAGTGAAGAAGAAAAAATTACACAAACAGGATGACACCGTGTGTGAACAAATATAATAGGCAGATCCAGATTCTAGATCCCACATCAATGAAGGGAGCGGGAGAATTATTAATCGGGAAGACATACACGAAATACGCATACAAATGGGCGGAGAATGCGTTAAGTCAAGACTGAATAACGGAATTTTTCAGATTCTCATGTGAATATGACAATATTCACATTCAATGAAGAATAGTCAATACTTTTCCAAAACCTACAGTAATCATTATTGGTTGTATAGAGTAGAGAAATAAAAGAAATGCGAGAAGGGCTGCTACATTAAATCTGGTAATGACGACAGACAGAAGTTGAAAATCTCCATATTTTCCTAACATGTATGAAGCAAGTGTTCTGGAATCTATCATCTGCCCAGAAGAAAATGATGTGTAACAAGGTTCTAAATTGCGAAAGCACATGAGAAACAGTATGCCATTACATGATAAAATTCTTTAACTATAAACTTGATTTCTCAGAACTGATAGGTACACCTATAATAAATTATTTGATTCGTCTTGGTCATAATTATGATATTTATGACATTTATTAGACATTATAGACAATTTAAGTACTAAAATAATTTATTAGAGTAAATAATTATTACCTTGTTAAATGTATTAGTAGATTCTCCTTTTATTCGTGATGTTATGATTATTCTAGGGAAAATATTCTTCATCTCAGAACTATCACTATTCATATTAATATAAAAACTCCTACTGCAAAGGGACGACGTAGAAACACAGCAGAACCAACTGACCTCACGAGGTGATTCAATTCCTTTCTAACTCCGCTCACCTGCTCTCAGGAGGCAGTTTTCGAAGTGAAATGCAAAGCGCAACACGCAAAGCGCAGAAGCGCCGGACTCGACGCGGCGAGGTGGAGCACAGAGCAGGCGATCGAGGCGAATCGGAAATAAAGGTGGAGATTACTTGCGGCATTTCCATTGCAAATGCCCAAACGAAATTCCTGCCGCATATTCCGCTTATTCCGGTTCAACGGCCCTCCCCACAAGGCGACACGGGCTCTCCGCTGCCGTGACGTCTCAAACTCGCACCTGACCTCAAGTGAAACCGAATTTCGAGGCTGGAATTTGTGATTAATCTCCACGTGAATGACGAGTCGATTTCCCGAGCATTTCACAACGCTGTGCTTCCCTCAAAATTAATTATGAGGTTTATTCAGCCATTACCATCGGCAGCAGAAATAAAATATAATCAGGCGAAATTAAAATTATTTTAATTTGTGTTTCATTCAGTAAATTCATTTCACATTCGCGGTTGATGAAAAGATCTCACTCCTCTGAGTAAAATTTTATTCTAATGAATTTCGTTTTAACGAAGCATAGCATGGTGATAAAGTGGCCCCAGTAATTTCGAAAGAAAGGAATTAATAAATGGATATGAACGATTTAGTTTTCACGAGTCATACACAATATTATAGCTACGTAAAATTTCGGTACTTATTTGAAATTTCTCAAAAAAAAGTTGTGTTTTAGTGTTTGCACTAAATGTAATGCAAGAAATAGCACATAGACCTCACAAAAGACGTATCGCCTTAGAAATAAAATACTCTATGGTGTTATGTATTTATTTTACTCAACACCATCCACGAATATAACAGTTTACGTAAGTTTAGTATTCGTTTGAATGTTATTGACAAAAATGAACTGTTATTATCGTAGAACAAGAGTTACATAAATTCAGAAATATAATGAATTTATAATGTTTTTACTCGTAACTATAGTAATAAGAGAGATTGAATTGAAAGAGTGACAGTAAAAGAAGAGAGAAAGAAAACGATCAAAAGAAGATTATTAAAATTAAGAGATTTGCGAGAACACGAATGATGTCGGAAAGTATAGGTTTAGGTCTGTAATTGTAAGGGAGTTGCCAATCGATAGGGACCAAATTATCGAGATGGATGGCACACGGTGACCGATTGGCCGTACCCACGCACGTTAAGTAAGCGGAAATTAGCCTGAGTTCGAATTTCCGGCATTTCATAAAACGCAAAGGTCGGTGTCATAACCAGGTTAAAGGCAGGGCACCTGCGGAACTAGTGCTTCGTCACTCACTTTTCTGTTTCGTACTTCAGAGATATAATTGAATTGAACAGGGATTCAATAAACATGGAATCAGGGTTTTGCAGGTTCAAATTATTACAGAGAACATTTATCAGTGTGTACTATTAGGAAACTGAATGAAATTTAATTACTAAAACTTGCTTAATGAGAAATTTCAAATAACATTTTTTTTCGCATTATGTAGATAAGATTACGCCTTATATAAAATAGGTCTTTTACGTGCGCCAGATGCGCTGTTTATGTTCACATTGTAGAGATTTCCAAATAACACTCGCTCCTCATTGAGCAATTATTACTCTTAGCTATTATTCCTATATGAAAGAAAAGGAGTAAAATAGAATATAGAATATTTCGAATTTTTATATTGATGAGTCTACTCTGTGGAAGGTGGACAACAACGGTCCGTTTAAAAAGCAATTTGGGTAATATCAAAAAGTATCTTCCAATAAAACACCAGTAATTGTCATCATCAGGCCGACATAGAGCAAGTAACCAACAAAGTCAGATAATTTTGATATCGGTCTTGTGTCGTTCAAATCTTTTCATAAAACCACCTTATTTCAAGAAAAATGTAAACACAAAACACCTTTTCAAGGGATACAGTACACATCTGACATATTTAACTTCAACTATTTACTACGATAATTCGACGGCAAACTGCTAAATCATAAAAAAAATCACCAATCATTTATGTGATATTTTTCTCCATTATTAAATATTGTAAAATTGAACAAATATATAAGCTACAATATTACTGTTTTAATTAAAAAAACAAAACAAAACGATGATTCCAGTCAATTTAACAATATATTTATTAGCAGTCGTTTCGTCGTAAATTGTAAGGTCCTCTACAGTGTCTAAAAGGTCAATAGCAGTTGCAATAATCTATTTCATAATATATTACACGAGCATTAATCGTATAAAACATTAACAGTGAGACAGGGACGTATTACCTGTAAAATTCTGAGGTTATGTTTACACCGTGATATAAAATAATAATAATAAAAGACCAGGAACGTACGTATTTCTGTTTTCTCAGTACACATTATTCGTTTAAAAATAACCAAAAAAACGTTGAATTACATGTGACCATCTTAACGTATGTATATTCACAGAACATTTTCCTGTTTTAGGATTAATTAAAAAAATCAGAATTTTTGAGATGTGTAACTTTTTTATCGGGCACCGGTAACATAATAACCAAGTTAATTTAGCCCGACTCGAGGTTCTCCTCCCCTCTATCATCACAGAAGTCAAAGGCAAGATTCCCGCTCTCCCTCTGTCAGAGCTCCCGCGAACCCCCCCCCCCCCCCCGCCGCCGCCGCGATCTCCCCCGCGGTCGTGGTCGTGCCCGCGCGGGTATCGATTCCCGCGGAATTGACGCGCGTCTCTGAGCCTCCACTCGCGCCCCCGGCGGCCAGCGCGTCTCCGCGACGGTGCCTCACCCACGCCCCCTGCGGCACGCCCGGTCTGCCTCAATTATTTTCTAATTTTCTTGCCCCTAGACCAAACAAATGCAAAAGGAATTCATATTTACCATTGCCCATTAAATTCAAATAAAAATTATTTTTGTACATAATTGACTTTAGGTTCCTATATATTTGAGAGACTCAAACTGGTCAAGATTTTTTAATAAAATCTTTTATTTAAACTATTTTCTTTTCGTGCAACGTTTCGAGGAACTTTTGGCCTCATCTTGAGGCAAGTAAAATGTAAAACAATGCTTCACCTAATTTTGTCAATATAAATTTATTTAAAACTACATAAAATATATACATGATTTCGATTACATTATACATAATTATTTTTATTATATTTTTATATATTTTATATATTTTATATATACAGTTTATATATAATTGCGAAGGTCTCTAATATAGCTCATGCGCAGTGCACTAGCTTCCCATGGTATGGTCTCGGATTCGATTCCCAGTCGAGGCAAAAATACTTTTGTAGCTTTCCTTTAAAACCGTCGCTGTGTGGCGAAGAAAAGCTCAGGCAGGCGGAGTTCCTATTTGCGGAGATAGAATATATGTTCGCCAAAAGTCTCTCTTACTCTCCAAGCGTAGGAAGTAAACTAGACCCAGGCTTGAGGGATACCGTTAGCTGGCCGGCAAAGTCGGACTATCGACCCAAAATGCCAAATACTTACATGCATATAATACCTACATTGTGAAGTTAAAAATCTAGAACTAAAAAATCTATAACTTTCTGAGAATGAATAAGAGTTCATGAATATTATACATGAGGATAATTGTTGTGACAGGATGCTAATGTAATATATTTTTGTTAAGGATAGGTACAGTTGCTGTCCAGGGTCACGTGATTGCTGGGCGGGGAAAAAGACAGGAGACATAGAATGCATGTAAACTGGGGAAAGGTAGATTAAGGCAGAGCAGGAATTATTGATTGATATTTCGGGACACGTCCGCTGCTACGGTCATTAGTCCCGTTAGTGTAGTGAATATTTATTACTGAGAGATAGCGGTGTTTCTCCCCATCCGTTGGTGAGATCCGGCGCCACACCCACACGTCGGCTTGCGGAGGGATTCCACCTCCAAGTATCTCCCCTTTGGGGCACTGCTCCAGCCAGGACAAGCCCTAAGCTCCCGATAGGCCTTCCGATACGAGTTCTATTGTAGTACATGTAAGTATAAGAGTGTGAGTAAACGAAGATGGTAGAACTGAGAAGAGGAAGGAAAGAGGGCGTGCTGTCCGTTGCAAGTTTGTTAAAGTACTACTCTGGCATTCGCCTGGTATAGTTCAGAAAAACCATGCAAAACTACCAATCGGTGCAGCCGGCCGCAAAAATTCTTCTCCAGTTATCGGCTAAATTCGACCTACTTATGAGGGAGTTGAAAATCTGCCCACATCGGGACTCGAATCCTAGTTTCTCCCGGTCAGGGTCAGTGCAGACACATCTGCAAAGCTAGTTCTGATTTAAACTCAGCCGGTGGGACAATTGATTGATTGATTTTTTCGTGTTTTCGGGCGCGTCAACTGCTTTGGTCATTAGTCCCCTTAGTGTAGTGCATGTTTTTTTCTCGGGAGACTCCCCCGCGGTGATCTTCCCCTGCTGGATGGTGAGATCCGGCGCCGACCTACCGTTGGCTAGTAGGGGTTTCCCCCTAACCAGGACTCTCCCACCAGCGGGGCACCGCCCCAGTCGGGACAAGCTCTAAGTTCCCGACCGGTCTCCCGGAATGTGGTAGTGTAGTGCATGTTAGTGTAAGTGTGTGTGTAAGGGGAGAGGATAGGACAAGGAAGAGGGAGGAAATATCGCGCGCGGTCTGTGGCCCGTTTGGTAGGGTACTGCTCCGGCATTCGCCTGGTGTTGATCGGAGAAACCACGGAAAACTACCGATCAGAGCAGCCGGCCGCTAGAATTCTCCTCCAGACAGCAGCTGAATTCGACCTAGCTGAAAAGGTAGTGTCGAAAATCCTGCCGCCGTCAGGACTCGAACCTAGGACTTTTCGGTCAGAGGCGTTGCACTGACATCAGTTGATGCACTGAGCTACCGCTCCCGGTCCGATGGAACAAAACAAGCCTGAAAGAGACAGAGAGGGACAGTTTGAGGGACAGGGCGAGACAGGGCGGATCTGAATGTTGGAAGCAGTTGTACAGGATGAGTGTGGGTGTGGCAGGGAGAGCGCGGCGGGGCGGGTCATGGCGGGGAAGGAAGAGAAGGGGCCGGGGCCACTCGGACAGTTCCCTGCGCAGCGGTGTGGAACTGATCGAAAGGATCGGGGCGGAGGAGCCGAGCGCCGCCTCCAAGTTGCTTGGCGAAGTTGGGCGGCGTGGTGCATGGCCTCGGTGCCACTCGCCCGCCAGGTACAGCGCCACCGGCCTTCGCCGCGCACCGCTGCACATGCGAGGGCCCTCGGCAAAAACGCAGCCCTCAGCGCAGGATGGAAGCTCGAAATTCATGGAAAACCTCCTCTCAAACGATCCCATTTATAACTTTTTTTTTCAAATTAAATTTAGTTTTTGGTCGCATGAACTGTAAGGTCATTAGCGACCATATATACAATTCTTTATATGCATAATATAAATGTATATACTTTACAAACTGAAAAACATTATATATGTGTGAGATTATAACATTTTATCAGCTTCCAAATAACTGAATTAATATTTAAAGCTGAACCAATTAAGATGTTTAGTGGTCAATAAATAACGTGAAGATTTCTGATTGAAAAAAATTGTGAGTAATGGAAATAGACGATATTCTTGTATATTCATTGAACATTCTATAGTTGACTTTTCAAATAATCCGTTCCCTTAATGCAAATTCTTGATTTAACGACGTCTTTAGTACCATTTTTCGTTACAGTTGTGTAGATATGTTTCTTTTATATCGGTACTGAAATTGAGAAAGTAAGTCGTTTTCTGGCACAAAGAAATTCAATAGAAGATGAAGAGTATGTACTCATCTTTTTTATGCACCGCCCAAGACTGTTAAAAAGGTGTGCAAATTGAATTAAGATTTATTTTAACTGTATATGGTTATATAGTTGATAGTATCTAAAAATTACAACTTACATACAATTTTTCATGTAAGTGTGTTCCTATAAGTAAACTACCAATCGCTTGCCATCACTTTACAACTTTCTTATCCTCAATAATCAATTTCTTTGTTTTACAACTATACATTTCTGATAACAGTAAAGTTATGCGACACGAGGTAATAAATCCCTGTTGTCTTACAGAAAATTGTAAAGGATTCCTTCTTGAAGAGAAAAACTTATTCTTGAAAGTTTCTTGCGTGTAATGCCGAAATTCATTTCGTTTTTCCCTATCGTTATCTTTCTCCTCTATGACGTAGCCATTCAAAAGGCATTCGTCGCAGAACCACGTTGCGACGACAACTATAAAATGCACACGTAGTAACCTTTCGAGATTACGCAGGAACGCGCAATAAAACGCGGCGGGTCGAGAGAAGATATCATCTTAACTGATTCCCGGCTCTGGGGGGTGGCGGACACGACGGGGGGAGGGGGGAGGACAGGGCGTGGGCGACGGCGAGAGCGCGCAAAAACAGCTTGGGGCGCGGGGCACCGGGGCAGGATTACCAGCCGTCAGCAAAAACCCAAGGCGGGCCTCCGAAAACAAACGACCCCAAGACAAACGTTGACGTCAACACAGCATCCGACCAATCACGCTGGGCGGAAGGGCGGTCGCGGTGGGGGGGCCCGAGGGCCGCTCAGGGCCGGGGGTGGGCGGGGCGCGGAGCCGGCGAGAGGGTGCATCGGCGCGAGGAACGGAGATACCGCCGAAGAGCGAGCAGGGGGCCTGGCCGGCCTGCGGCCAGAAGCGGGCGCAGAGCTGGCCCTTGGCCACTTAAACGGCAGAGGCGGTGGGGACTGAGAAGGAAGGCTGCGGGGATGGCGACGGCTGCTGTGGTGCGAGGATGAATTGAACGAGTCTGGGAGGCAGGAACACGGAGGTAAGGGGAGTGGTCAGCGACGGGGATGGTGGTGACCATAGTAACAGAGTTACGCTCTCGTTGGCTTGAACGAGATGACGTGAAGACAGGGGGTGTGGGGGTGAAGGGGGTGATAGGAACGTGGGGGGCTGAAAGGGCGAATACCCGTGGAATGGTGCGGGCCGGCGGGGGCGGCGGGGGCGGCGTGGGCTGCGAAGGGCGGGGGCGGCGGGCAGGCGGGGCGGCGGGGACTGCGGGGGCGGCGGGGCGGCGGGGGCGGCGGAGTCCGCGGGGGCAGCGGAGGGCAAGCCAGCGGGCGGGGGCGGCGGTGGGGGCGGCGGGGATGGCGGGGGTGGCGGGGCTGCGGTGGCGGCGGGCTCCGGGGGCGGCGGGCTGCGGGGGCGGCGGAGGCTGCGGGGGCTCTGGGGGCGGCGGGGGCGACGAAGGGCGGGGGCGCTAGGCAGACAGAGGTGGTGTGAGTGGTAGGTGCAGAGAGAGGGAGCGAAAGAGACGCAGGGCCAGGGAAGAGGGGGAGTGGAGCGGGTATAGGGGCAGCGGGGCAAGCGAGGGGAGCGAAGCTAGTGGGCGCGTCCCGCGCTGGCGAACAGGGATGAACGATGGCGAGGTCAGCTGGGCCACGAGGAGCATGGATATCGGAGGGCCATGCCGGGCGAATTCGGGGTGCTGAGATTATGATTGGAGGGGTTGTTTTGTGAGGGAATAGAATATAGAGGGAACAGAAACCAAGGATTTTTGAACAAACGAGACTATGGTGTAAAATATGAAAGAATAATCCATTGTCTCAAAATGAAATAAGAGTTTTCTGGAGACAGATACGGTTCATCCATTTTACACACTTTCACACCTACATATTAAATACCCATGCAAATTATTCTGTAAAAATAATTCACAATTCTAGTTAATGTAATATTCAATTACTGTCTTGTTTTTTGAAAGAGAGACAAGGACGAAACTTTGGACAATAAAGCATATAGAATAATTTCACATTTTATGCTCAACTGAAATAAATATTTTGTTGAAAACTGCATTCTTATACGCTGGACTACGTGCTACACCTTTTGAATATACATCACCTCAAAGAAATTACGTTCACTTGCATTATTGCTGTAGATTAGCCTCGTCTGCTAGTAGCGACTTGCGCAAATTTTGGTATACGCCAAGATGGTGACAACTGGACCAAACCAACGGGGCCGAGCAAATGGTCGTATTGGATTTGGGGCAGGGAGAGACGGCCATGCCCAGTAAAGTGAGGACGCTAATAGCAAGGAAGTCAATGGCGAGAGTGTCCACCGCGCCAAAGCGGAAGCCTTTTCGGATGGGGAGGGGAGAGCAGGCGAATCGGGTCGGCGCGCGGGAGGGCGGACGGCCGCGGAGGCAGCAGAAACAACGTTGCCAAATTTACATTCTGCAAAGGAAAGCGCCGCTCCCCTCGTGGGTCCTCGGAGACAAATATTGAATGTCACGCTCAAATATTTGGACGCCCCGCTGTTTGTTTCTATAACGAGAAGACGTGTCCCCCCACTCAAGCGGGCTCCCTGTGCTTTCCGGTCCAGGGGCAACGCCCCCTTGGCCGCTCTCTGTTCGGTGACTCTGCGCATCAGACTGACCCTCACTTCGGACCATCAAGTTGCTTCGACGCGCGTACTTTAGGTAGACGACTCTGTGTTTTGGACGGTAGTTGTATGAGAGGCGACGTTCCTGCGCGAGACGAGATTCGTACTCGAAACGTATCGATTCGTACTCGAAACGACATTCCTATGCGTGACAATATTCGTGGTCAAGGCGACATTCGTGTGCGAGACAATATTCGTGTGCGAGACGACATTTGTGTTCGAGACAATATTCGTGTGCAAGACGGCATTCATGTTCAAGATAATATTCGTGTTCGTTACGACATTCGTGTGCAAGTCAATATGCGTGTTCGAGACGATAGTCGTGTGGAGACAATACTCGCGTTCGAGAAGACATTCGTGTGCAAGACAATATGCATGTTTGGAACCAAATTCGTCTTTGAGACGATATTCGTGTTAAAGATGCAACTCTGCCAAAATCATTAATAAACTGTCAATTTAATTAAATAACTGTCAAAAAATATCAAATAGGGTACATATTTTTGTCAGAATTAGCATATTTTATGAATTTGTAGAACGTTTCTTCTTCCTGTAACCAATAATCACATCAATTCCAGAACACTAAACCAGGTTCCAGTTAGTAGCTCACTAAGTTACTTACTAAGATGCCAATTATCTGTCATTTGGGCACTAGAATAAATAGAAAGTATTCACGTTCTTACATTCTACTACTTTCACATCGAATTTCTTAACTTAGAAGATTAGTTATTATTTTACACCTTGCCTAAAATATTAAAGTGTGTTTTATGTCATATTACTGGGAATTACGTTTTCCCAGCAGAATATAAAACGCATATTCTACTTAATTATAAAATATTGTTCCAAATTTCTTTCTGAAAGATGCCAAATATACAGCTTTTTATACCTGACAATCCACTCATAATAACCGAATAAAACAGCTAAAGTTTTGTTTCATCGTCAGGCCCAGACTCGACGCAAAGTTAACGTCAAACATAAAACACGCTATATTTTAAGAACTACATGTGGCGCGAAAAATAGACCACGAGCATCGTGTTCCATATGCATATCCGAGCTTTACGGCACACCCCAATTACTCTGCACGTTTAATCTGCCATGAACCGTGAAACAAACTGGGATTTGCGAGAAACAAAAACGTGATCGTGCACAACGCAACAATCTCCAGCAGCGCTACCGCTCATAGATGCGGACGCAGGGTAGGTCTCGCTGGCACGGCTTATGAAGCTTAGGCTGCGGGAGAAAATCCAGCGCCGCCGGACCCAACTGTGGAGTTGGAACGGGAATAACGAAGAGAATATTATTTCCTTTTCAAGAGATAAAAAAAGTTGGACATATTTTGACACTCGTAATGCGAAATAATCATGTTACTAAAAATGCTTTAAGTTGAATTATTTCGAGAAATTAAATAATTTTCAAAGCCTTAAAAATTGGAAAATATTTGTGCTTGTGACGATTCAAAAATTAGAATCGGCATCCCAGGAACAAGGAAGAAAATAATGAGTAAAAACCCAGGAAAAATACTTCAAATCGTTTGTAATCTATGCACACTACTACTACTTTTAACAAATAGAAGAAAATCAATGTACGTGTGTCTCTCTAGCCTGTAGGAGGAGGAAAAAATAACGATTGACAAGTCTGTTAAGATTACTTAGATTTCTTTTAATCTGTGCATATTAATGCGACCTATTTTTAGGTGAAGAGTCTAACATCTACGAGACGTGTTGCTTCGGCCGATTTACTGCTGTCGTTTCGTTCCTTAGTGCCTTTTGACTGTCCGTTAGTTGAGTCTTTCTGTCAACACGGGTGCGGCCATTTGCTGTCCGGCACACCCCTTTCCTCTATCCCTCGTCACCCATCACCCAGGAAATCCACTTTCCTTACTTCCGTGGCAGAGGGACGAAACCGGATCTGGTTTATTTATCGATTTTCAGATGGCTCGGTCATGCCCGCGGTTAGAGCGATGTTTCGAAAATGCAGGATGTGAAAGGAAAACCGCATTTAATGTTCGGGGAACAGGCAAGCGAGCAAACGTCGGAAAATAACCACGATGGGGTGGAGTTGAAAGGTGAGGAAAAGGCAGTAAAAACAAAAATAGATCTGTCAATGTTGGAATGTCAGAAAATAATTCAGATTTCGATTCATTGAGTCATTGTGTAGACCTTATTCACAAATGCCAGTTATTACTTATTTATTGTATCATATTTCAATATTTCACATTCATATCGAATTAAAAAGAAATTATTACTATTATTATTACTATTATTATTATTATTATTATTATTATTATTATTATTATTATTATTATTGTTGTTGTTGTTGTTGTGGTTGTTGTTGTTGTTGGTTCCAAATTTGCAGCTACAAAGAATCATTTTCTTGTCCCCAGTTCTTTATACTGATTGATAATCGTTCTCTCTTCTTCAGATTTCCATTAATTAAGTCATTGTGTAGAACTTACATGCGAATGCCTACTATTTAGTGCAGAAACAAAAGTTAATTACTCAAAATATTAATTGTAATTGGCTGCTACACACATTTTAAACTAATAAAACACAATTTTTTGAAGTATAATGTAACCACACTTTATTGAGATAATACAGATAATATCCGACTTCTGGAAGAAAGGGTGTGAGAGCTTGCAGCAAGACATAACCTTGAACCAAGTGGTTGACAAATTATGTTGTCGATTTGAAATTGCAACGAGAGAAGCCGAGAGAAAGAGAGCGAGGGCCATCGTTACGCGATAGGTGCTTCTCAAACTAACTCGTACTCACTGGTAACATTACAAAGCAGAGTAATAGCATATCTGATCTAATAGTAACCATTTATTGTAAGTAAGCACTTAAAGCGTAAGGCTGCCTTCATTGTTCAAGAGCCAACAATAATAATAATAATAATAATAATAATAATAATAATAATAATAATAATAATAATAATGTATTGATTACTAGCGAGGCTTAGGCCGTAAGGCCTGCTCTTTTGCCTAACCACTTACATATTTACATTTACATAATTAAAACACGGATGGCATATTTTACATTAATTATTGAATCGGTCCCAAAAATCATAATAATTTTGATACAATATTACACAAGTTATTAGTATATACAGAATCAAGAAAGATACGCAAAACTAATCGAGGAAGTAATTTTCACTGTACTATCACAAAATAGTATTTTGATAACACTGAAAGTTTGGTGATTTGATATTCATCACACATAACGGTATTTTTTTAACACTCAAAACGTTCTCTACGTCTGCATTTGACGATCATTTCGAAAATGACTGTGAATATGCAATTTTTACTGATTTGTGTGACGATTTGTGTGTATTCAACTAGTTCAACTCAATAAAATTGAAGCTCGTCTTTGACAATGTTGATTGACGTGTGCTGTGATTCGTTTTCATGCCACAAACAGAAACTCTTACGTCCTAGAAGAGCATAGAACCAAAATAACTAGTACATGCCAATAACATATGAAATGTAAAAAGAGAACCAACTAATTTCGCAAACTACTCGTCGGATTCAAAGCGACAACGACAACTTCATGACCGAACTTCAATTTATCCTCCGCTACATCCTATCGAACTCATCTTCTCCTTCATATCGCGAATAAATCGGGAACAGTCTTTTGAAAGCGCTCATTCGAATTGTCGAGAGGCTAAATTGAGCTTCGGAAATGCAGTCATTTCCGTGGCGTGCAAAAGGGAGAGAACAGGAAATACTCCGATGACGCAAAGTTATTTTAATATCTCGTTCCTGAGGTACTGGTGACTTGAGCATCGTTACCTGTTTCATTCCCTGTTCATCTCTAATGGCAATATGATTCAGCTCAACTACAAGGACAGTCGCTGAATAAAAGTCTATTGAATAAATGCCTATTGTTTAAGAGTTCTTCGACTTTCTTGCATCTATGTATCTTTCATATTCATGAGAATGGAACAATAAAGTGATAGATAATTTGTGATATTAAAAAAAATTAAATTTATAAAATACATTTTTATTAGAATATCACCCGAATTTCGAAAATATGCAAAGTCCGGAGAAAAATATATCAGTTTGATGAAATGCGTGTTACTGGACTATCAGTATTGATAAACTATATCAATAACGCGTACATAATGTTTACTAAAACGTAAATTCAGTAATACTAGCTGATTTTATCGAATTCCAATAACACTTCATGCTAGTACTCGTACGGACAATCAATATAGCACAGTCAAAATCAGTGGCAGAAAAACTATAACTGCAAAACGAATGAAGTGTTACATTAAAGGAATATAGCAAAATCACTTATATACCCAGGAATTCATTAGATAAATGATCGTCACGGTAGCATCATAAATGCCCACCTACTGCGTCGCCCATACACCGATCTCCTCAACACACGAATCATGTTCAAGGGAATGAGTGAAATTTTTGGACGAAACAAATACTAAGGTCATTAGTCCCGTGAGTACAGTACATCTTAAGTTCGGAGAGGTTGCGATGCTCCTCCGCTCTGAAACGCGAGAACCAGAGTCATACACGTTAGCTTACTGGGTATTTCTCCCTCTCCCGTTAGCTTACTGGCTATTTCCACCCAGCGGGTTTTTGCTGAAGTCAACACAAACACTCAGATCCCCACTGTTCCACCGACATGTCAGGTAATTTAATGCGGTGGCGTCGTGGAAGTAAGTACACAGACATAAAAATTATATACAAGTTTTATTTAGAATATATAGAATAATGTAGTGAGAAACTGTCCCGTACACACTTTCCGGTATTTCCCAACCGCCAGCCGCGATCGTACAGTTCTATCAATACACCACATTTACTAGAGAGGCCCCGCCTCGAGTGCACGCTCCTACCATGCCACTCTTGTGACTTTCGTCACCCGACCAACGCGCGAATATGCTCCAGCCTGCGCGTGAGTTTTGCGCAAAGAGCGAGGTTTTCAAGAACGAAACCCGCCGACGTGAGCGAGTCGGCCCAATTTATACCCGGCGGCTCACCTCCACGTGACCACCGTGGGAGGGAGGTTTGCATACTACCTGGGGACAGTCCAAGCAACGCCGGCGTCCATCTGATCTAAAAATATCTGCACCTCGAACGCCGTGGTGCCTAAGCTATTCAGCTCTCAGGCATTCGAGCCTTCCGCGTCCTCCTCCCACGCAGGGCTGCCAACGTGACGCTACAGTGCGTGAAAGTGTATGTGTATGTGTGTGTAAGGGAGGAGGAGAAGAAAAGGATAAAAAAAGAAAGATCAATTTGACCAATCCAAGTGACCCATTTATAAGAGAAATGTATACACGCAGAATTACCTTGATATTGATTAAAAAAGGAGAAACTTCGATATGAACCCCCACCCCCGCGAATTCTCCTCTACGTAGTGACTAAATTCAACCTAGCTACGTAGCCGGTGCCGAAAAATATCATCTGAAACGTTTCTCCTCCTCCGTTATCAGCGCTACTCTCTTTATCATTTCCACCATCCTTTCGCTGATCCTAAAATTGTTTCAAAACCGTCACCATCTTTGCTCGCGAAACTCAGAACCGTTCTACCCTCCTTCTGAACCCCAATAACACGTCGGCCTTCCGCACTCGTGTCGCCTTCTCCCCTCCAAACTCCAAATGTTCCCCACCTACATTGTGTCTCCGTACTCGGCGTCGATCCTCTCGTTACTATTCACGTCGTCGCCTTTGTACACCATTCCTGGCGTCACTTTCCTTCAACATTCATGGCGCCTGCCCACTTGTCACCATTCTCAGCGCTACCCAACTAGTCACCATTCCCGGCGCCTCTCCACTCGCCACCATTCCCGGGGCGTTCCCACTCGCCACCAATCCCGACTTCCGCCCACTCGCCACTACTTTCCCGGCGCCTCCCCACTCGTCACCATTCCCAGCGCCATTTAACTCTTCACCACTCCCAACGGCACCCCACTCGTCACCATTTCCGGCGTGGCGCCTCCTCACTCGTCACCATTCCCAGTGCCACCCAACTCACCATTTTCAGGGCCACCACACTCTTCACAATTCCGAGAGCCTCTCAACTCACCACCATTCCCGAAGCCACCCCATTCGCCATCAGTCCCAGCGCCTCACTCGACCATCATTCCCAGAGCCTCCGCTATCCAGACCATTCCCTGCACTTTCCCTCTCGCTGCAAATCCCAGAACTCCCTCTCGTCGCCCTTCTGGGCCCGCTCCTCGTCACAATTCTCTGATACCACATCTTGTCATCATTCTCAGCAATCTTCCCTAGACACTGTTCCAGCCACCCACTCTAGCCACCATTCCCTGCACCTCCCCCATCGTCGCTATTCCCAGAGCACCGTCTCGCCGCCATTCCCGGCAGCCGCTCTCGTCGCCATTCCTGGCGCCTCCCCCGCGCGCACTCAGTCGCGTCCGCACGCGGCCTTCACCGGCGGAGAGGCAATTTCCGGCGCGAGACGCGTGCCGCGTTTGAGAGCGCTGCCGAGGATATAATTCCCGTGCACGCGGCACGCCCGCATCCACCATTCCCCGACGCTCTCGACGTCCCCGCTCACTCACATAACGCCCCGCCCCTCATAACAGCGTCCCCACCTCTCACAAAAGATCTCCACCCTTTACAAAACGTCCGTTTTATCTGTTACAAAACGTCCCCGCCTCTCACGAAACGGCCCCGCCTCTCACCAAACGTGCCCGCCTCTCACCAAACGTCCCCGCCTCTCACCAAACGTCCCCGCCTCTCACCAAACGTCCCCGCCTCTCACCAAACGGCCCCACCTCTCACCAAACGTCCCCGCCTCTCACCAAACGTCCCCGCCTCTCACCAATCGTCCCCGTCTCTCACCAAACGTCCCCACCTCTCACCAAACGTCCCCGCCTCTCACCAAACGTCACCACTTCTCACAAAACTTCCACGCACGTTATACAACTTATCAGCGCCTCACATACCATTTTCGCACTTCACACAACATTAGATGTCTCAAACTGAGATTTATTTTGTCGAACTGCTAACCTTAATCCAACAAACTTAACACATACAATGTTGTAAACTCTGTAACCTATTCAATGCAGTTTTAATTTATCCATAAGGGTTATAGGTTCGTAAAAACATTACTTGTCCCCGGCACAATACCCCGCTCCAGCGGCTACCGTCCCCGCTCTATCCCTGTCTCTCCCATTTCGTCATTTCCCGCGCCATCGCTCACGCCAGACTCCGCGCAACCGAGAAAACGAGGACGAAAATCGCAAACAAATGTCCGCGGTTAAATTCCATTCCGTGCGGTCTAAGTCCCGAGGACGAGACGCTCTCGGATTTCGATTCAATTTTCCGCCGTATTTAAGAGGCTGCGCGCTATTCCTGTGACGGGTGCGCTGCGGGGTGCGTCGGCAGCGCTGCTAGGGGCGGTTTTGGTTTCAGGGTAGCGGGGACGCCTCGGGGGAATTGATTATATTTTGTGGTATGGAGTGCACGACGTGGAATTGAAATAGTTGTGATAGGTGCCGCTGGAAATGTTTTGAACCAGTGTATAAGTATTACTGCAAAAGTCATTCACTAAACATGAAACAACTAAAATCATTTTGAGGAATTTTGCAGAGAGGCTATAATTCCTAAAATATTGGTGTATTATGTTCTCAATGTTTTCATCTATTTATTCTTTAAAAATGCAAACGCACAAAATAATTTTAAGAATTTCATATTCAGAGTAAATCTCAGGAATATTTGTGCAATACGTCGACACAATTTTTCACGCATTACGTATGATATGTAAAATTGAAATAAATGGTCTTTAGGCAGAAATTCTGTGAGAAAAGTGTTGTAAAGTTCAAGTTCAAGTACTTCCAATAGACTATACTACTTCAAAATCTGACATTTTGACATATCAGTTCTCCGACAATAATTCAAATCGAGGTCTTCATTTTCGTACATACAAACCTAACTGAAATTCAAGTTCAATGTAAACTGCAATCTCATAACACTGAAAGGTGTAATATATCTCCGCTGGTATTGCAATTGGAATGGTGAAATTGTCCGACGAGATAGTTTGAAGTTTGCTCTGTAGAGGGTATTTTATTTCCATGTGCAGCACTAGGGAGTGTAGCCTGAACGACAAAACAAAAATGGTGCGAATGTTACTCCCGTCAACAAGTGAAGAGATGAGGAGTGTAGTGCGCAATGTGGGGGCGAAAAGGCAAAGGAATATCCACAGGGACAAGCGTGGCGTGTGTGGGGACGGGTGAGAGGGCCGTAGCAATATCTCCAGGCGGCATGCATTCTTCCAAGAGGGCTATACTCCAACAAAATGGACTTCTACGAACAGGGCATATTGAAACCGAAAGAAATCTCACAGAAATGTGTTGACAAAGTGTAGAAACGTAGAAAAGACTATGTAGAAAAGTGGGTCAAAGATGTAAGGTCTTTGGTGATCGTTTGTGTTTTGGTACCAATTAAATATTTGGGGAAAAATGATTGTGCCTTACTTCCCGATATGCGCTCACCCCTCCATATATCCCTCTATATATACTAGCTGACCCGGCGAACTCTGTTCCGCCTTAACAGAGAACTCCGTTCCGCCCAAACATACGAAAACGCGTGAAAACGTGCGAAAACGCATGAAAACGTGCGAAAATCCTCGAACAGGTGCGAAAATCCTCGAACAGGTGCGAAAATCCGCGAAATCACGCGAAAACGTGCGAAAACGTGCGTTCTCACACAGGAACGCTGTCGAACGGGATACTACTCCCCCGACATACCAATATGTCACTGAATATTGTACAATTATTTATTATAAATGGCGTCAATTAAAGGGGATAAATTATGTGAATATGCTAGCATAGCAACGGTAAGCGAGCCGTCGTCAAGGTCAACATATTCATGCAGTGACAATCGCGGAGACGGCTAGTTAATTCTATATAGAATTCTGGGATTGGCCGAAAAAGCAGTGACAGTCGTGAAGACGGCTAGTTCGTTTTGCAAGAAATTTAGAGATTGGCTAGGTACGAAAGTACATCAAATGTTATCTGCAAATAAACAATCGAAATTAGAACCGAGCTTTGCAGGGCTGAAAGAATACGAGAGACATTCATTCTGACTGATGCCGTGCTCATGAACGGATCGTGCTCCAATTAATGTTAGGAGTTTTTTTCTTTGGGGACTTGTAAGCATCTACTAGGGAATGGATATTGAGAAAACATCAAAATTGGAACTCTAAGTGTGACAGTGGAGCTTAAAATATTTCATGTGAACGAGTTGGAGGGACATTGAGGGCTTGGGCGAAGTTGTCAGTGATTGGACTGGAATGTTAGCAGCAAATAGTTTATTGATCTGATGAACGGTGATTGAAGTGAGCTTCCGAGAAAAAAGAGAGAAGATGGTGTCTGGACCTGAGGACGGCGGCGTCGGAGATGGATAAAGATGGCCGAAAAAGCGCGCGAAGACATAAGGTTGGAACGGTCATGACAAACGTTTAATTTTATATTGGGTAAAGTTATACAATACCAAAAATTGTTTTAAATTGTTTAATAAATTTCCATGTTTTGTGAAATGAATATATGATTTTTCATTGAGCCAATTCTAGCAATAAAGTAGCAAGATAGAAAGATATTTGCTTTTCAGATTCCTCGACCGAGTTTGTTGAGTATATTTTATTTCTATATATATATATATATATATATATATATATATATATATATATATATATATATATATATATATATATATATATATATATATATATACGCTACTTTAATTAATATGCATTACTCATGGAACGTGTTACTTGCAGTACACTTCTAGCATTGGGATGCAGCAATGGCATGAGTCGCGACGTTAAACTGGATCCACCCCTACGCGCTAAACCACTACGTCGTTTGGAGGCGTTAATTTGCGTCGGCAGCGTTGCGCTCGTCACTTGTCCAATTCTCGACATCCGCAATTCATTCGTCAACGTGCCTGTCGCCGGATTAGTGACCACTTGTTTGAAAGCGGGCCGTTTCAGTTAAATTAATGCAATCGAGTGAGTAAAATACTTGTAAGTTGTTAAGACAACTACACAGTAAACATACAGAACTGTCGGTTAAGAGGTGTATTTCTCTATATTTTTAAGAAGAAATGTTTCAAAACTTGAATATACTACAATATTATTGAATTTAAAAACGCCACAATAATGGAACGAAGAGAACGGAAAAAATATTATACAACTGATTAATATTTCAAATCGGACTATATGGAGACGTAATTTTTTCCGAAAGCTGGATTATTACTTTACGCAGTACGGACAGGAAATAAATAAAAGTCTACTTTTTAAGGCATTAGAATAACTATCGCGTAATTCTTTCCCTCTTTCCAGGACATAAATTTTGATGTGTACACATAAATTTTGAGTTTTACTTTAATTATTTTTTTAACAAAGCCTTTAAATTATTTTCATCCATTGTGTTTAACAGTGAAATATTGTTGTCACAAAGCGCTATTCTAGGTTTAGATTCCCAAAGTATTTACATTACTTTTGATATTAAATACAATGTTTAAATGCAAAATGTAGACTTTGACTAAATATTATTTGCGAAAAGTAAATCTATTTCATTTGTAATGTTAATAAAAACACATTTATGTTCTATAAATACACATTACTCTAAAAGTAAAAACTAATGCAACTGTGAGGGATTTTGTCCTTCAAGAAAATAAGGATTATTAATAGTATCAAAGTAATGAATGGCTATAATACGCTATAATACGAAAATATTGCAAGCATGTACGGTGACGTGGAAAACTAGTTTCGTTAAAATTGATACGTTGAGGGCACTAAGGTTAATTTATGGAATACCAAGAAGTTTCATAATAATTATCACATTTCTGTTCAAAATATTCGTTGAACAACAGCTAAAAGAATAAACTAGCCATCTCATCTATTATTGTAGCAATATTAACAACAGTTTATCATTTATGGGTGTAGTTGTAGGTTTTTAACATGAATGGTACATTAGTTGTTCACAAAAAGGACAAACAAAGCAACAGTTATATTGTTCACAAACCACAACAATTAAGATAATGTATCAGTTAATGCTCATATAAAATTAAGTAAAAGCAAAGACAATGGCAGATATTATATTATACTTGAGTTAATGTGGAAAGGAGACTCCTCGTCATTTACGACTAAATACGTTTTACAATTGCTATAGTTAAAAAAACTTCGTCAAGTGATTTCAAAATAAATGGGTATATATTGTGGTTTTATGTTCATAATGATAGAATTGCGCTCGTGAAGATACTTTATCCTCACATCAAGTGTAGGGTGGAATAAATGGAATGGTATAAGAATCGTTTCCATGGGCATTCTTGACATTTTATTGACGTCAGCCAGTACGTTGGAAACGGTTACAAATTAGAGGGGGAACGTGATAACAGGGCAAGGGGTTTTATCCTTGATTGTGCGAAAGCAAGTAATTATAATCATTAACAATATTTCAGGTGAAACACTTAAGCCAAAAAATGAAATAAAACAAGTGTTTTTGAATTTTAAAAGACACAAGAAGGTTTATTTTTAACATTCCTCATCGGAGGAGAAGTAGATTTTATATAGTGCGAGTCGTCTTGGACGGCATTCCTGACATTTTATATCCGAGCTTCGGTGCACTGGAGCCGGAGGGGTAGAGGGCGTAGGAGGGGGTAGAGCTTCGTCCCACTTTGCGCCCCGCCGCCGGCAGCTTCCGATCGATGCCGCGAAACGGCGCGGCGGGTGGCGCGGGCGTGGGGGGGTGCGGGGGAGGCGGGGCAGGGGGCGGTCAGGGCGCGCGTGGCACGGCGAGTTCACCGAGGCGGACGCTGTTCGAGTCCCGTTGGCGCGACGCGTAAACGTCAAACAAAGCAAAGCGCCACGCCCACCCGCGCCGCGCCACGCCACGCCACGCCCTGCTCCGCGCCCTCCAGCGACCGCGGAGCCGGCGGGCGAAGCGCGGCAGCAGCGCGGAGCCGGCGTCCCGTCGCCTAGCAACGCCCGCCCGCCGACCAATGAGCGCGCGACGCGGCCGCGTCGCCCGGGCGTGGCACGCACCGGGAGGAGGGGAGTTCGGACGGGGATGGCGTGTAGGTGTGGCGCTCCCGATTGGTTCGCAATTAAGAGAGCTGACTACTGGGTGCGCTTCACGGACGAAAAACTCGCCGGCGCGGGGTGGCGTGGGGGGGGGGGGCGACGGGGCGGTTCGGCGGTTGCCCCGACGAAGTCCCGGGGCGCGGTCCGTGCTAGAGGTGTGTCGCTTGCCGCTGAGCGACGCTGTCCGCCGCCGCGGTGGAGCTGCCGGCGAAAATAAATGAAACTGCGGGCGCAATTCATGTGCGCACACGCTTTTATTTATTGTTCGTCAGTAAAAATGAAAGATATGTTTGCACTTCTGCAAATAAAACAGAATCGCGTTGCGAGACGCTGGGAGGATTGTTGCGAGTGCGTACGTTTGGAGAGCGCACTCTGACGGAAAAAACCTTGTGAAACTACGTGAACGTTTTGCAAACAAACATGTTTCCCATACAATGTTAGCTTTCATTTCGCCAGTTCTAGCAATGATTTCGTATTATTCGCTTTACAGAAGCACGTATATATTTATAGGTCACATTTATTCAGTAATAGAGTTAACAGATGAAACTAAATTATTTGGAAATAGAAAATATTTTAAAAAGTTATTTAATTTATTTTTTGCATGAAAGAGATTTTATCCTTTTTTAATGTACAAAATATTTTAAAGAGTTGTATACAATCGTTTGCTGAACGAAAAGGTAGTTCTCTGAAAAGTTTAAATTATAAGTCATATTAAAACAGTAAAAATCCTTAAATTTTTTGAAGCTAAATATTTATATATAACTATAAATCTTCATTATGGTTATACTATATTTTACACAGGTTTATAAAACTTTATTTGCTGTAATTTAGCGTCGCATCTGTGTACAAAATTCTAACTCTACATTTACGAGAAGTAAATGGACGAGAATATACAATGTCTGTTAACAATAAATGATTATTTAACCATCTATTTTGTACACGTACGATTGCTGAAAGTCGTTTTGTCCAACTTTTGAACAGTTTTGACTTAGACCTCAGTGCCACGGTTACCTTGGTGTCGTTTTGAACGCCAGACTTTCATTCATGAAAGCATATACAGATTATTTAGTGCATATACGTTAGTAAAAGTCGTATATCTGTCAGTTCGACGTTTTTAGATTTAGATCTGAGTACCATGGCTACCTTGGTACCCACATGCAAGAAAGAATGTTTTGAGAAAGAAGTGTAGCTTTGAACGCCTCATTTTCATTCGTGAAAGTCTGTACATGTTTTTGTACATATATGATGCTAAACGTCGTGTAGCTGTCTGTGCAACGTTTCTAGATTTATAATCAAGTACCATGGCTACCTTGGTTCCCACTTGCAAAAATAAACGTATCGTGAAAGAATAGCTTTTAACGCGTAATTTTCATTCATGACGGCCTGTACAAATTATTTGTAGATATGCGATGCTAAAAGGAATTTAGGTGTCCGTACGACGTTTCTACATTCAGACCCGAAAACCATAACTACCTTGGTTCCCACATGCAAGAAAGAAGGTGCGAGAAAGAAGTGAAGCTTTCAACGCCTCGTTTTCATTCGTAAAGGTCTATAGATTATTTGGTACATATACAATGCTAAAAGTCGTTTAGCGTCGGTAAGACGTTTTTAAATTTAGATCTGAGAGCCATTGCTACCTTGGTTCCCACATGCAAGAAAGAAGGTGTCGAGAAAGAAGTGCAGCTTTGAACGCCACACCTTCTTTCAGGATGGACTATCCAGATTATTTAGCGCATTTACGTTGCTAAAAGTCGTATAGCTGTCTGTTTGACGATTTTAGATTTAGATCCGAGTACTGTGGCTACCTTGGTTACCATTTGGAAGAAATAAAGTGTCGAGAAAGAACTTTAGTCTTGAACGCCGCACCTTCTTTCATGATGGTCTGATTATTTAGCGCATTTACGTTGCTGAAAATCGAATAGCTGTCTGTTCGACATTTTTAGATTTAGATCCGAGTACCATGGCTACCTTGGTTCCCATTTGGAAGAAAGAACGTGTCGAGAAAGAAGTTTAGCTTCGAACTCCAACCATCTTCCAAGAAGGCCTACTCCGATGCGCCAACTCGGAGCCCAGGAATCCAGCAAAGTGGGTGGGCGTGGCACGTGGGGCTGCAATCGCATGGGGCTGCTATCGCGCGAGCGACATCCTCCGGCGAGAGGGCGCGCGCGCAGAGCTGTTATTGTTTACCGTGGAGGCGGAGGGCGGAGAGCGCGGGGACGGCGGGGGTTGGAGGTTCTGTTGTCGCAGTTTCAGCACCAGATGACACTTTTCCCCGGGCCCAACGAAGCAAGGACTGTGAAAGCAGCGCCCCAGCGCGCGGCGCTCGTGGCTCCGCGTTAGCGGTCACCACACTCGAGGCCCTGTGTCGGTATTGAAGGAACGTATGAAACACTGAATTGAAAACAGCTTGTGGAACTGAGAGTAGAATGTTTGCGCAGATATTTGCACATCTGCATCAGGAAAGATATTGGAAATAATTCAAGAGAAAATTTAATTAGTAGTAGTATGAATTTAATAGAAAATTATGTTTTCCGTAAAAAAACTTCAAGAGACTCTTAGTCTTATTTTTCATTAAGAGAATAATGATAAATCATATTTCGTGTATAATGTATCTTTAAGAGAGCAGCGGCAGATAGCGAATGCTAGGAGAACAAAATATCTCTATGGTTTACAAGTATTTAAATAGTATTATTGATTTCCCCTCGGAAGAAATGTAAGCATTAAGCATTCTAGCAGTAGATGGAATTGTGTGTAGACAACTTCGAGTAAGGAGATCTCAGCGATAGCGGTCGTGATTTGTTCACTCTCGTCGACGGAGCTATATGTGGGGAAGGTGGAAGGACGGTGTGACGATCAGGACAGGAGAGGACAAGAAGGGTCGGGAGGAGTCGGAAAGACGCCGGAACGGGTCGGGAAGAGACGAGATTGAGAAGGTATATAATGCGTGGGAAGACACATGATGTAATGTGATTTAGGTAGAGGGGGTGAGCTGCAATGCGTGGAGTCACGGAATGGAACTGGCTTGACGAGGTATGGCAAAGCGGAGTTGCGTGTCATGGCATGCCGGGGTGTAGCGAGGCGGGGCGATGTCAATCGAGGGTAGGAGAGGCATTTCGGAACTGGTGCAGGGCTGAGGCGGGGCTGGGGCTGGGGCGGAGCAGGGGCGGGGCTGGGGCGGGGTTAGGTCGTGGCTGGGGCGGGGATGAGGTGGGGCTGGGGCGAGGCTGGGGCGGGGATGGGGCAGGGCTGGGGCGGGGTTGGGATGAGGTGGGGATGGGGCGGGGCTAGCGTGGGGCGGGGCTAGCATGGGCTGAACGGCACGGATCGGCGCGTGAGTGCTCACTCACAGAGGTTGCGGATGCCACAGAGCATCTGCGGCGGAGAATCCGCACCCGCCTCGCCACTCCCCACCTCGCCACGCCGACACCCAAGGGAGCGAGCGGACGACAACGGCGAGGAGCGGGAAGTGGAACGCACGAGTTCGTGCGAGCAAAGGAAGGAGCCACCCCACCCACACACTCCCGCCCTCGCCCGCAGGCGCGCGCGCGCGGGAAGGAAGGCGCGCCATCTGGCGGCGACAGTCGATTCCTGTTTCTTAACAATCTGCGACCGCGAGCCCCGCCCCGCCCCGCTCCTCCCACTTTCTCGCCTCCTCTTCGACCCCGCGTCCGCCGCCTCTCCCGAGCCCCGCGCAGCCGCCTGTTCCATATGGAGCAATAATATGGGAGAGCACGGCCCTTATGAATATTCCGCCGACCCGCGTCGAGCGAACGTCAGACGCGCCCGTCTCCACGGGCGACGACGGCCATGGCGGAGGCGACGGGCGAAGGAGCGCTGCGACCCAGCGATAGCTGAGAGGATGAAGGAGAGAGCAATGATTTGTCTGATGGGGGGGTTGTAATGATTTCAGCGGAAGCCAAACGAGTAGATGTGGAGAAGGGGAGAAAGAACATATGCGACAATGCGCTGGGAGAATAGGAGTGAAAAGTTTGAAGAATATAAAACAGAATGAGAGGAGAATAACGTATAATCCAAAATATTAGGAAAATTATTGAACTATTATTTTCAGAGCATAGCAAAGGCGTGAAACGTTGGGAAAATCCAGAAAACAGTCCATAAAGTTGAAAAGGGATCATAGTAGTGAAGTAGTGGATGAGAGTTACAGCTTTTGCTTGTTATGCGAAGTGCAATATGGTACGATAATACTCAGACAGCCTTCAAGAATAACCATTCGATATATAATATATACATTTAACAACAGCGGCATAATAAGTGTACAAAAAGGTTAAAAAAAAGACAAGGTACTTTTGTTGTGTGACCACCAACCAAGTCGGAGCAACACGACGCGAGTAACGCAACGGCAACGTAACAACGCGAACGAGACCGACGAAGCAGGCGGGAGGGCGAGACGACATCGCAGCTTTACGAAAGGCTTTGCCAGTCTGACGTCGCGGATTGTCTCGCGACCAGCCCTCCACTCCTCTCCTCTCCGCGCCAAGCCACGCCCCGCGAGCCGCGCGCCGCCGCCTGCAAACGGCGGCGGAGGATTTGAGGCGAGCCCGGAAAGCGTGCGCGCATGCACGACGTCGTTTCTTGGTGGCGCGGGGATTAGTCTCGCCCCTCCCCGCCCTTCCGCTCCCTCGACCCGCCTCGCCTCGCCTGGCTCTTTACGCTCCACGCCGCGGCAGCGCCGGAAACCGCACGGCGAGCTGCGTTTTTATCGATTGACTGTTTGATTGATTGGTGTTTCCAGGCGCGTCAACTGCTAACGTCATTAGTCCCGTAAGTGTATTGCGTGTTTTTTTTCGCGAGAGATGGCGGTGATCTCCCGCTAAATGGCGAGATCCGCCGCCGACCTTTCATTCGGCAGACGGGGTTTTCTCATAAACAAATACCTCCCACAGGCAGGGACAAGCTCTAAGCTCCCGACTGGTCTCTCGGCATGTGTGGTAGTGTAGTGCATATAGGTGTGTGTGTGTGTGGGGGGGGATGTAAGTAAGGGTTGAGGATGGGACGGAGAAGAAGGCGGAAAAATCGCATGCGGTCCATGGCCCATTTTCAGGACAGTGTTCTTGCATACGCGTGGCGTTGATCGGAGAAACCATGGTAATCTACCGATCAGAGCAGCCGGCCGCTAGAATTCTCCTCCAGACAGCTACTGCACTTGGCCTAGTGTGGAAAATCCTGCCACCATCGGGGACTCGAACTCTAGGACCTTCCGGAAAGGCGCACTGCAGTGATTTCAGTTGATGCCCTGAACCATCTTTGCCGGTAGAACCCTTCCCGAGGATGGCAACAGTGGTGACGAAGGCGTCGGCCGGTTGACATCGATCCGTCGATCGCCTTCGCTCTTACCCTTGCCCCACCCCCACCGCACCCGCAGCTCGCTCGCCGCGAACAATGCGCCTGGTGACGCGCGGCGGGGAGCGAGCAGGGCGAAGAGGATGCGAAAGGGCGGGAGGGGTTGGGAGAAAGCCCAGCCGCGGGGAAGGCAGGCCAGCAACTTCTTGTTAAAAATGAAATTCCTGATTTTAATTAATCAAAGGAAGAGAGATGAGTATCTCTGTGCTAATTTTAAAACGTCTATTAAAGAGCAAAAGGCGTAGCCTTTCTCCATATCCTCTCTTATTTCCTTCTTCGTTTCGAAGCCTGTCCTTCCTGACACCTTCATTCAGCCCCCCTTTTTTTAAATTCCTCCTGTCACTAGCTGTCTATTGTGACAAGAAACGCGCTTCGTCTGTTCGCCTCTCCGTGCCTCTCTCTCCCTTCTTTTCTCCCTCTCTCTCTCTCTAATATCCAAGACTCATTAAATTTAAGGAAAAAATCTCAGCTGGGAAAACAATCGAAAATTCTATCGAGTGCTGTTTGCGCACGTCGACCCTGTCGCCCCCGCCTTCGCCCCGCCTTCGCCGCCGCCGCCGACTGATTCGATGGAAGACGCGTCAGCCGCTGCGAGGGAAAGGCTCGAAAATGAAAACCAGCGAAGGGAAGAAGTGCGACGGAGACAGCGCAGACGACAAGGGTGTTACTGGAACCGTCGTGGCGTGTACTTCGCAGAATATACTAACCTAGAGGATAAAATAATAGAAATAAATACAGAGCTTGATACATAACATTTTAACTTCCAGGAGACGCTCCAAATTAATTATTAAATTAATCGAAATCGTTGTATATTTATTATATAATTTAATAAATTTATTATATAATTTTATAAATCATACTTAATGACAATTAGCAACAGTGGTACCCCTGGCTCTATGTAAATGTAATGATAATAGCAGGAAATAAAAAATAGAATTTATAATAATATTTTAATGTTTTTACTAATAATTTTATTACATTCCTAGACATAATAGTTAAATAGAAAATTATTTAATTTTGAGTTTACAAAATTTGGTCATAATAACAGCATGTAGTCTATCTCATTTATGACTGCAAATGTACAAAATGGATGACCGTTTGAAAAATTGTTCACAATATTTTTGATAGCTACATTGTACGAAAATACAGGGATCTATCATTTCAAACTTAACATTTAACAATTAAATTTGTTCTAAGAATTGTTGCCACTATCTGGACTCGAACCCGGGTCTTCTGAACGGTTGAACGGTTTGTTAGGACTGACGTATTGGCAGTTACGTGACGTATTCAGTTGTCAATTGTAACAATGGGTTCTATTTTACCACACTCAATTTTTGTTTTTAACTTATTTTACTACATCCGTGATTCACATATCATGATGGAGCCCTGAGATATTTGTTAGATGTAAGCTAATAGTAAAAACAAGCTTGTGGGAAATTATAATTCATTACTAGACAAATTATTTGTCGAAGGAGATGTGGTGAACATTTTTAAGAATTAGTTAGAAAACAATGTGGGGGTGGGCGGATGATGAGATAACGTTGCTGAAAAAAGAAATAGTCGGCGGCGTCACGCGAATTGTTGTGCTCCTCCGTTGCACTGAAAAGTCAGTTGACGATGGTAACCATGCACTCGTATATGATATGTATGGACTGATAGTTTGCGAAGTGTACGAATACATTGCAAATAATCCTTAGTTCTTGTTGAATAGTATTACGACAACTACGACGGGGCGGATCGGGGGCGGATCGGGGGCGGATCGGATCGGGGCGGATCGGGCGGATCGGGGGCGGATCGGGGCAGGATCGGCGGATCGGGGCGGATCGGGGGCGGATCGGGGGCGGATCGGGGGGGCGGGGTCAGGGGCGGATCGGGCGGATCAGGGGCGGATCAGGGGCGGATCGGGGGCGGAGGGGGCGGATCGGGGGCGGATCGGGGGCGGATCGGGGGGCGGATCGGGGGCGGATCGGGGGCGGATCGGGGGCGGATCGGGGGCGGATCGGGGGCGGATCGGGGCGGATCGGGGCGGATCAGGGCGGATTGGGGCGGATCGGGGCGGATCGGGGGCGGATCGGGGCGGATGGGGGCGGATCGGGGGCGGATCGGGGGCGGATCGGGGGCGGATCGGGGGCGGATCGGGGGCGGATCGGGGGTGGATCGGGGGCGGATCGGGGGCGAATCGGGGGCGGATCGAGAGCGGAGCAGGGCCGGAGGGAAGCGGGGGCGGAACAGGGGCGGAGCTGGGCGAAGCGTGGGCGGAACAGGGGCGGAGCTGGGCGAAGCGGGGGCGAAGCGGGGCTCAGCGGAGCGGGGCTCAGGGGAGCGGGGCTCAGGGGAGCGGGGCTCAGGGGAGCGGGGAGGGGTTGAGGAGAGGGGCTGAGGAGAGGGCGGGGCGGTGAGGCGCACGTGTGCCAGGCGTTATCTCGACACGCAGGCAATGCGAATGCAAACCGCGAGTGGCGCAGCCTCCGTGCGTAGCATACGCTCTCCCTGCGATGGGCGTATTCCGAACACGCACTCGTGAATTCATCAAAGTATGCATAATTAAATAAAGAGGTGGCCTGTTTGCAGTGATTTTCTCTGTCATATCTGTTTCAGTCTCCATTTCTTTACTCATATATTCCATTATAATTGTAGAAAGATTTATAAACAGCGTTAGTGAAATTTTCAAAATCTTGTACTTTTACCCTTTTATTAAAGATAATTTTTCAAGGCTTGTCATAACAAAGTTTCATATTTGAACCCAAATTAAATATTGAAATACTCACAAAGTCCTGTATGCACTGAATGTTGTCAGTAAATGCATTCATTATAAATTCGTCAGATATGTTTAGAACAATGTAATTACTTTGTATTTATGCGTTTCCGATTTATTATTTAATAATCCATTGAAATGCGTGCCGCTTTTCATTCATTGTTCACAGTATTTTATTCACGAAATGTAATATACACCATAATATTTGTTAATGACATGTTAAAAACAATATATGATGATGCACGTGTGTAATTTTTTTAAAAATATTAAAACCGCAAACCTTACTGGGGATATGAAGACCACTTAAACTGTGATATGTTTTTCTTAATAAATATGACTTTTCGAGGTAATTGAAGATTTTTTTTCATATTTTGGTACTTACAAACATTTTACAAACAAGACTATTTGATTGCTTACAGCTATTTTAAACAACATACCACTTATAAAGAAGATTATTTGCCCTCTTATCTGCACTGTTTAGAGTTATGAACTACTTTCCGATGGTATCTGTAGTTCCAGAACAGTATCAATACTCCTAAATTCAAATGTCATCGTTTTACAGCGTAAAACTTCTTAGGTAGTATTGTGAGTACCAAACTGTCGTATCTAGATATTTTATTACATTTTCTTTCCTCCACAAGGCTCTGAGATGTTTGCAGGGAAAAATATCATTAATTATGCTCTGTCACAAATGTTCACAAGATTTTCACTAATTATTAATAAAAATGAACGATAGTAGGTAATCAAACCACAATGTACTAAGTGTATACAGTGTATTTAACATATTTCAAATCTGACTAGTTTCAGAGCCAATTTCTCCATTCTCCCTGCTAGTACTATTCTAGCAAAATTAATATCGAAAACATGTACAAAATTTAAAATAAATGCAATACATTTTAACACAGATTTATTGTGTAGCGGTCGGGTGTTGGCGCGATTTTGTGTCACATGCGCGAATGCAGGGCGGTATTTTTGCCGTCGACGAACATCCTTCCGCTTTCTCAATGTTACAGTTTCTCTTAATCGTCAGTCATGGGGAATTTATTAAATAACATCAACTGGGCATTGTGATAGATTAAACACTTATTGAAACAATTCTAATTATTCTCCAGAAAAGAAAGGAGGTAATCTGCAAAACCTTTATTCTACTTTGGCTTCACAAAACACTGATGAAAAATAAATTTCAAATAGTAACAACACAATAAAAATCTAAATTAATATCTAATGAAATAGAAAAGTAAAAATCTACTAAGGAAGATGAAAATGGCGACGAAAGGGAAAGAGAATGTGCAGGTAGCTATGTCATAATAAAACGAGAATAGTAAACATTAGTAAACTAGATTACTAAAATCCACTGAAATCACCTACAAATTACACGTAATGAATAACAAATTCATTTAATTCACACAACAGTTAGCAGAAAAGTAATTTTATGACTTTTTATTACAAAAATATATTAAATATGTACTGATACAATCATCACACACGTGGAAAAAAATAACTGGAAGAGGTGCGATCGCGTGGCGGTGTTTATGCCGTAAAGTAATGGCTGATGACGTTGGTCACTTAGCGCAAATTTGGGGCAAATGTGAGTAGGTCTTCGAGAAGACGTTACCACTATCTTGTCTCAATAGATAACTAGAGAATACGTGGCTTCCCGTCTTGTTGAGTTCAAACATCAAGTCGCAGCCCCGTTTTATTTTCAAAGGCGGCATTTATACTGCCCGCGGGATTGCTTGAATGTTAATTATAATGAATACAGTATTTTTTCAAGCATCGTAGTTAAAGATATTCACGTTAGTTTTTTAATCCATATTAAATGGAGTAGCCTCATTTTGTCTCTTAAGTGTTGGTGGTGGAAAAGAAGTAATATATAAACATATTACATGGTTTGATTACTTCTTAACATTCATCTTTATCAGTACAGAGTTACCACGATCTTGGCTGAAACCACGAAAATATTTTCACTATTTTTCAACTCTATACTTATTCAGAAATTACCTCACCTCTTTATGAAGGGAACTCTGTATTAAGAATGCAAAGACACAACATGACACGATTAGTCTATTAGAGAGACCATTCTCATAATATGTAACACACATATCCTTTAAACTCTTACAAAATATTCTGGGAATAAATTATATTTTTCTGTTGAAGGGCTTCCAAACCTGCTCGACAGAAGAACCCTGTGAAGAAAAAAATGTATACTTGTCTTATTTTCCTTATATCAGGCCAAAGAGTGCTGGTGGTCTAAACGAAAGAACAGCGTAAAGCCTTTTGATAAAAAATGAAATATAGCTGATAAAGAAATTTCGGGGGCGGAGCAGCGTAGAGTGACCTCGATGGCAGGTGATTAACTTCACTTAATATGTTTTGCCAAGGTGTGCTTAAATGATAAGTAAAAGGAGGAGTGCGGACAAAATGTCATTACGTTTCTTAACTCGTTAGAAAAATATCATGGGACTATTAATACGAACACACGCTCTCTCAGTATTTCTCTAACATATACCCAAACACACACGTACTCAATGAAAATGGTCGATTCTACCCACGCTAGCTCATCCATAACGCAACCAGGAATTTGACGTTTAGAGCAACAGGTCAAAGAAATCTACATGAAAGGACCGCTTACTCCTATTGAACCTTTGGTGAAGACGTCATGAAGGGAGTTGCTTTGATACCAGAAGACATGCGACTGAAAACGAGGTGACCTTTGTTCGTTGGCTTCACCTTCCTTACCCTTGTTCCTGCTTCGCTTCACCCGCCCGCTCAAGGGCACAAAGGCAGGCTTCCCGCCATCGCGACGTGATTTCGCTAATTGGTGTATATTAAATTCAAAGCAGCGTAACTAGCTGAGTATTTTCTCTAAATTTAACTCAATTGTTCTTGTATTGACAGAGGTTATTAACGTTAACATTTAGGAAGAATGGAAAGAATATGGCGAAGCCTTTGTTCCCAGACCTTTTTACTTTTTCTGTTCTTTGCCATTCTTTCTTAAGTTCGGCATTCTCTTTGCAATGCAAAACAAGAAAGGCGCAGATATTTTCTAGAAGTAGGTCCAATTTGAAACGGATCAGAGACTTCAAAGAAATTGTTACATTTGTGCATAATGTCATGCCTAATATGCGTACAAGAAAATTGAAAAGAATTCGTGAGGCACTGAGCAGATGAAGAAAAGTTATTGAACTTACGTGCGTTGACAACAACTGCGAAGACTGCTCCAAGGAGAAGTTGAGACTCACCTAAAAAAGTACGTAGAATAAGATATAACAGTGTAATATACATTTCCAAATCAGTAATTTTAAAAATAATTTTAATAATCTTTCCTAGGATGAATTTGAATTCACACCAGAAAGAAATATTTATGTAAACATTTTAGACAAAATTTCTTATTATTTCTTTATAATGTCAAGGCTCATTATAACGGCAATAGTCTAAATATTAATTGTATACAACATCTCTCTTTATTTCAAAATGTATCGATAATTTAGTAACACATTTCGTGAAAAATTAAAAGCAGTTCTCCCTCACAAAACTTTTAATAAAAATTAAGTTTTATAAAATAAGACTTTTCATTAAATATTTTTACAATATTAAAGAAATAATATCTACTCTACAAAACAGCATCAGAACATAAAACTAAAAGTTTGAATTTATGTATTCGTATTGCTTCCAATTACAGTCTTTAGAGGGCAAATCGCTTATCACAATTAGAATTAATAACTAAAGAATTTTTATTTCAGTGGATCGTTTCTTCCTACAATATTTTCATCCCAATAGTACTTACGAGTACAAGTATATAGTGAACATCCACATTTGTACATTAAATTTTATAAAAATAATCGATGTTTGTTTTTGATCATCTTTCGGAACAGACTGTAGAACTTTGACATCAGTTGGAAGCTATACGAATACAGATAGAATGAAGTTTGAGGTTCAGCGACTAGAGATGCAGATACAAAATTATAGTCTCACAGCAAGCAACATTCAGGTTTGGATACGTCTAGGACACACTAGAATGGTAAGCGCGCTATAAAATATCGATGATTCTGATTTATTTGATAAACAACTCTAGGACGTTAAGGGACTATCAAAGGTCTCGCTGAAAATAAATTAGAAAAATATTCATTCAACCACTGCATTAACCGCATTGACAGAAACGTAAGTCTTTGCGACAGTTGCTCTGATTTCTCTTGTTTTGTGATTCCGTGACCTCTATTCTTATGCGATGTGTGTTCAGCCTTGTGCTCGCCTTCACTCTGCCACCAACCCGACATCTTTCCTTCCCTCCCAGTCCACGTTGTTTCCAACCCTTGTTCATACACCCTGTGAATATGTTGCCACGCTCACTCAATGCTATTGCACTCTATACTCTTTCCTATCCTTGCTTCCTCTTCTACTTTCTTCTCTCTACACCTTCCCCGGCACTCATTTCCAAATTCCCTCTTTCTTTTTTTCTTTCATCCTTTTCCCTCGTATTTTTCGCATCCCTACCCTTTCCTGCCATTCCCATCTCCTTCCAAATCCCTTCTCTTCCCTTCCTCACTTTCCCTCTCTTTCCCTCTCCTCCATTCTCTCCGCTTTCTTCCCGGCCCCTCTTTTCCTCCTCCATCCCTTTTTCTGCCCTGCGCAGGGCGTGCGTCCTTAGGCCCTCTGATTCTCGCCAAATTGCAAAGATTGTTATGCAGGTTCGTAGTAATGGATTCCAAACGCAATGTTAGAAACAGCATTCCTGACTTTCTGTTTATTTAAGAACTCGAAAAATTAGTATAAACAAGAAAAATAATAAAACCTCGTCTCATTGTTTTAAGAGAAAATGTAATTAATAATGGTTTTTGTAGGTGAACTTACAACAAATAACTTTATATACAGTTTACAAATGATGAAAAGCTTTTATTGCACTTTATTTCGTTTATCGAAGTAAAATAATAAAATACTGCATTATGTTTTAAACATTAAATGTCTACAGACGTACCTAAATTTTATACAAATAAACCAATTTATTAAGGGTGCTTTTCAACATCTTGTTCATATGGCGACCACTGTGAGTTTTAAAATCTTCGGAGACCTGTAGGGAGAACACATAAGGACAACACAAATCCACAAACTACATGTATTGAAATTAAATTGAATTAGATACTTGAAAGTAACGATTTAAAAAAAGATATATTTGGTTAGTATCAAAACATATTTATAGCTAATAAATAATTTGTTTTAACCACGAAGAAAATTATTCATCTTTAAATTTTCCCAGATTAAGGCATTCATTAATATTTTCTCACATCAATACATTTGTAAAACATAAAATGATAACACATAATAACACTGAAATAAAAAAACTACTCAAGAAAAATATTAGAAAAAACAATCGAACAATTGAGGCGTGAAAATAATTCACTTAATTTCGTCAAACCCACAATTTTCTGTGGATTTTTTAGAGTGATGACACGTACGTAGCGCAAGAAACTTGCGTACTTGAACAGCCGGCACTGCCTTCAGCAAGCAGTTCCCAGGAATCTCCGTCAAAGCATGTCGGGCAAGCACCTCGGAGTGCCTCTCGACGCACCGAGGACGCAATAAGGCGAGGACGGGGGGCGGGGGCGGGGGAGGTCCCAGTTAGTTCCGGCGCGACCCGCCACCGACTTCCTCACTCCATCCTCAAGTCGGGGTCAACAGCTTCAGGCACGCGGCCTCCTCCTGTTTATTCGGTTTTCATTAAACCAAAACGCTCACGGTGCTTGGAAGGCCCGGTCCACAGGGAGAGTGTGAGAGGGTGGTGGGGGGATGGGGGCTCCTTCAGCACCTTACAATAATATCCTTCTCGGCCGGACGCAGTCCCTCGCGGACAGTGCGCACACGATCCGCTTATACCGAGCAACAGAATGAATTTATTGTTTCCGGTCACGTCAACTCTTCAGCTATTTCTGAAGTGAATGTATTTATTCGTAGAGGTGGCAATGTATCTCTCCGTTGGATAGTGAGACCCGGCACCTGCCAACACTTTAGCTTGATGGTAATTTCTTCCTCCAAGTATCTCCCCCAGCGAGTTCCAGCCGGCACAAACGCTTAGTTTCCAAATCGCTCCCAATATGTATGGTAATGCAGTGTGTGTGTGTGTGTGTGTGTGTGTGTGTGTGTGTGTGTGTGTGTGTATAAATATGCCTTTGTAAGAGGAGAGGATATGGCAAGGAAGAGAAAGGAAACATCGCGCGCAGAACGAGACCCGTTTCTCTAGAGAAATCCTCCGGTATTCGCCTGGAAATGATTGGAGAATCCAAGGAAAACTACCCATCACAGCAGCCGGCCACTAGAATTCTCATTCAGAGATTGGTTGAATTCGAACTTGTTAATTAGCTACAATCGAAAATCCGGTGACGTCGGGGCCCAAACTCTAGACCCTCCTGTCAAAGTCGCTGCAGAGACAGTGGCAATGCTGGCTCTGAGCAAACCCAAGCCTGTGAAAAGTATTGCATTTTCAGTTCTAAGAACACACGAAACGTATGATTTAATTCAAGTGTTTGTTTCTTTAGTACACGAAATTTGTATAGTTTATCAGCGTCAAATAGCAATACCTTTACTATAATTCCCAGTAGTTAGCTTTTTTGGCCATTTCGTATCCAAGATGGATGGTTTTCGATGGATGGATGGATGGATGATTTGATTTTTGATGAAGCAAAAATGTAATGAGAGTCAGGGCAAGTGGAAGAACTTAGAGAAAACATACGTTTAACTTGCCCTGCCACTTACGTGATTGATTGATTGATTGATTGATTAATTGATAGTGATACCGAGCGCATCAACTTCTGAGGTGAATGGACAATATGGACAAAAAATGTCTGGATGTCTCTTTTCTTTGGACCACGATACGATTGTGTAGCCGCCCACTACTCACTGCAATTTTGTAGTTTAAGATTGGTAGACTAATGTCCAATTATTTTTAGGTCCTAATGGAAAGTATGTTCATAGTTATTCTGTTGCCCACCATAGTTTTAACTGGCTGTAAGTTCATCAAACAGAAAAGGCTTGCAACAATGAATGTTCACCGTTTGAAAATGTCTTCAAACAAATTCAACCGGCTTCTCATTCATTGGCTATGAACCCTACTCGATTCAATACTTCATCTTTGGAAACGGAGATGAATTGAAAAAACAGTAAACACCAATTCATCCAAAGATGGTTTTGAACACAACTATTCCACCACGCAGTGCTTTCGTGTCATGGCACCCAAGAGTAATCCTAAGAAAATATCTCCCTTTCGACCCTCAACTTTTATTGAGCAATCATTAGGTTCAAATTGATGTTTATGCTGCTTTTAGATGAGAAAAATATATACTAATTAGGAAGAAATACTTCAGCTTACAATATTTCATAATTCTTCGTTCTGGGTGTTGAAACATATCGTGGCCACAGAATGACAATGTTCTATCTAAAATTGTTGGTGAATATGATGTTATTAAAACAGTTTCAATTCAGACTTGTAGAACATCTTCAATTAAGAAAACAACATAACATTTTGCGTATGATTATTACACTCCTCCAAACTTTCAAAATGCTCTCTGTATACTTTTCTCAAAGTCGGACAAAAACTTCATCATTGTAAGGCTACGATATTTCCTTTTTCGTCAACATTAGCTTCAACTTGGTGTCTTTCTTGATGTCACCTTCCGCGCTAAGTCCTGTTCTTCCTTGTACGTCTTGGCTTTAGAAATCCCGCCCGATTTTCGGAGTCCCTTGCCTCAACCAACTCGGTCTCCTCGGTTCCGCCTCAGCCCCATCTCCCCAGCCGCTGCAATCGGCCCGAAAAGCTGCCAAGCTCCTAAATATTCTAAGACTATTAAAAACTTCCTCGCAGTTCCACGCTTCGTTTTTCTTGCTCGTTTAACTTCAACAAAGTAAATACCGGCTTCCTTCCTTCCTACGTTGTTCCATATCTTAGCAGAAATATCGAAATGGAAATTCCTTATGTGTGCGGTGAGAGAGGCAGATATTTCGCTCGCCTTGTGTAGACTGTGAGCGCAACTGTTTCTTTTTTTCTTTGCGTACAAAGTTCGCCATCCAAGGGAATCTCGTTTATTGTCATTACATTTCGAATTTATTTAACATGTTGAAACACTTACGTATTACGAGTTTCGTATTGCGAGTTCCTAAACGTAACAATAATCAAGAATAAATAAAACAATAAAATAATTTGTCTTTAACGTCGAATGGTAAGGCCTATGCTACTTTTCTGAAATTCAGGAAAAGATAAGCAATTCAATAACTTAAGCAGAATGAAAAACAATAAAACGTACTTAAATGATAATGTAGTCACAGTACAGGAAAGAAATACCGGTATTTCCATTCGTACTTCTGCTTTCAATTTAACAACGTTCTGCACTTGGGATACATTTTATTGAATTGTTCATAATTAGAACTCGGTATCCAGAAATTTTCGACTTTATATTCCAAGACATTGAGACAAACTTTCAACATTAACAAATCAAAATATTGAAAAGGATATATTAGAATAACGGAACAAAGGAAATATACGTAGTTCCCATCTCTATGGCCCTCTGCCAGCCAACCAAAGTTCCAGAGGATCGCCTGCAAATAAAATGTTTTAAAAATTGTTCACTTTCTTACGGAATAAATGTTGCTCGCCAAAAAGGCTTTGTGCTGTAACTCTACCGCGCTAACCAAATAGGTCGATTCAAAACGTTGTGCTATTAGTGCTGTTATTATTATTATTATTATTATTATTATTATTATTATTATTATTATTATTATTATTATTACTGTTATTATTATTATTGTTGCTTATGCTATGTAAATAACAATATTCGTCTTAGGAAGTTATATAACAACAAAAGAATATGTTTTATGTATTCTCCTCCTAGAATACGAATTTTAAGTCTAAATGTCTATTTTAAGTCTATTTTAATATTGTTCTAGCGACTGCAAAATTACAAACAACACATGTGGAGGCCGAATCTACAGCCAAAAAAAAATTTGAGATTGTCTTTTTTCGCTGATTATTTGAACGTGCCTTCGCCATCTTTTGAATACTATTATTTATGTAATGACTCACAATGGTCACTGTTTATTCTTATTTTATTTAAATTTATTCAAAGTGAACAAGTTTACACCAGATTACAGAAACCCATCATATAAGTTAAAAATGACAGTATAAATGTGAAAATTAAAACGTGAAAAAAATAAATCGTAATGAAAATATAAAAAAATAATTCGGATTATATAAGAACTAATGCATCAAATTGATATTTTTATTGATATGAGGGTCGTTACAGCACGAGTCCGTTGTCATTCGATCTTACTATTTGAAACCCAATAAAATATTGAATCTCTACATCAACGAAAGTCTTTATTTTCTCGTGCGCATTATGAGCCAATGCTACGTCTCAAAATTACCTCCACCAAGCGCATTTATCGACAATCTAAAAAATCTGCACGAGAAACCGATCGTTTGTTTTATGCCGTCAGAGGATGGCGAACCGAGTCTCTTCCGAGAACTGGGTCGCTCGCGCGCGAGAGAGAACGGGTCAGGAGAAAATAAAATATCGCTCCCGGATTCTGCAAATAGAAGGAGATATGGGATGTGTCATTAACATTTTATATTCCCTTTTAAAATCCATCTTGTTCCATCTGTCAGGAGAGTTCTGAATGATGGCGCCAGCAGATACAAACAGTTGAAGGCAGCCTGCTCGCTTCATTTGGCACGGCTCGTCGAGACGAAGATGACACAGGAACAGAGAAATGATATAGGAGCGATGGAAGAGGGATGGGGAGAGAAGAGTTCATCTAAATTCTGCGCCAC
The DNA here is from genome assembly GCA_011170035.1 of Teleogryllus occipitalis. NCBI lineage: Eukaryota > Metazoa > Arthropoda > Insecta > Orthoptera > Gryllidae > Teleogryllus > Teleogryllus occipitalis. The sequence continues at coordinate 149,184 of BLKR01002384.1, forward strand.
TGGATTCTCGCGTTTTCTTTTTCTGTAAGTTGTCGTCAACTTGTTAGTTCTAATAAACTCTACTTCTTACTATAAGATGAGTAGGGATATACTAAAATCCATTCACTACAATAAGTTTTTACATTGATACCAAATATTAATTTTTAACTTACGTTTTTATGACAAATAATTAATTGTATTTCTTAAAACTTGAAAATATGTTATATTTAATTTATATTTATACCATAACTGTATAATATTATAGAAAAATATATTGCTTATTTATAAGATAAGAAAATAAATAGGGGCTTTATGAGGAATATGCCGGGGTATTCCTCAAAATATTAGCAATAAATAATTCCATAATGATTTTGGCCTCAGAAGCACAGATTCTAAGACATTAAAATTTCCAATTTCTTCACAGTCTGTAAGTTATCGGAATTTTATGTGCATTTCCAAGACTCGATGGATACCCTGTTGTAAACTCTGGACGTCATTTGCGTCATTACGTAACAGTGAGTGCATTGCAATTCTGACGGCAGGCTGGCGCGGTTAACTGTCACTGTAGGGGTGTGCGGAATACAGAGACGGACCTGACATAATATATATCCTACATTCCATCGTTATTAAAAATGTGCGTTCTTCGTTCTATTCAAAATTATTTTTGGCCCTACTTATTTTTAGAATAATACTCGGTGCTTCAACTCATTACGTTCCCTTTGTCGATATAGAGAAAGCAAAATCGTCAAGAAAATGCTGTTCAGTAATTAAGCGTTTATTAGCACAATTACATAAGAATATTTTATTCATCTAATTGAGGAGAAGCAAGTGTCTTTTTCCGCCCGAAATGACTCTCTCGGTATGTTTGAAATTCATTCAATAATATTTATTGAAAGGTATTTATAACTTACATTTAGTGATGTCTAGTATTAAAATAGTAAATATGTTACTCAAGAGAGCATTATGCCTGTTGTACGTTCGACAACATTAGAAGGCGTAGATTATTTAGAGCTTCCGTTCGTCTCACACAAACGAACTTGGCATCTGAGGGGTCTAATTCGCGCTGCTACGTCGTCGAAGAGTTAATTATTGGAGCAGCGACAGGCCGAAACAGGGAATCACTACGCTGACAAGCTGCCCTGTACAGGCGGCGGTGGAGCACAATATCACAGCCCCTCCCCCGCGCCGGAAACCAATATCCTCATTACCTGCGAGCAAAAAGATCCTTCGTGCGGCGGCAGGGGAGTGGAGGCTAGAGAGTGGTGGTGGGAGGGACCGGGGTGAAAAAGGCGACGAAGACACCAGCATGAGGATGCGGGGCTTGGGGAAATTAAGAACACGGAAGGCGGTGGTAGGGATGAGGACGACGCGAATGTCGAGGTGCGGGAAAGTTGGGGATAACAACGGGCAATGGGGAAAAAGTGGGAGATATGCCAACGGGGGGAAGACAGAAGGGAGGGAACTATTCGCCATGAGCGGCAGGAGAATCAGACACAGCAGGAGGGCAGGGGGATGCCCGGAATGGCTATGGGGAGGGGGGCAGCGAAGCATGAGAGGGTAGATAGGGGGAGTAGCCTTCGAAGAGGCGGCCCCGCCTCGCCTGGCGTTGGCAATTTTCAGCTGCCACCGCCGCCGCCCACGCACGGGTCAGCGGGCTCGCCGGTTCGCGCGCTGTCGCCTGCCCCCGCCCCCAGCCACGCCCCCTCGGCCCCGCCCCCTCCGGGCCAGCGCCGCTCGCCGCCCGCGGGCCCGGTCCACGCCCGCCGGGGACGGCTGCAAGATCAAAGGGACGGCTAATTTCCGGAAGCGAGCTGCGGAATGCTCCTCTCCTTGTTTTACAAGCCTGGCGGGCGGGAGGGTGCGTGGGCGGGCGGGCGGGCGGGCGGGCGGGCGGACAAGCCGGGCGGGAGGGAGAGGGTGGTGCCTGTACGGGACGCGGATGAGTAGGAACGGAGCACGAGGAGGCCGAGAACGAAAGAGACACAGGGACACAGAGCCGATGGCAAGGCGTCAGAGCCACGAGGGAATGTGGAGTACCCCAGGGCGATAGCTTGGGCCGGCTCGGCGCGGGGGAGAGCACGAGAGGATCCGCGCGAGATGTGTGGAGGAGAGAGGGCCGCCGGGCGGTGTGACAGTGGTGGTGGCAGCTCCGGCGTCGTCCTGGGGGATGTACAGCACGCGGCTGGAGCGCGGACTCGAGGGAACGTCCGTTTTCTTGTTTCACGGCTCCCGGCGCGCTCGCCGCGACAGCGCGGAAGGCCCAAACAGGCAGCGGCGCCTGCGCCGGCGGCGGTGGTGGCGGTGGCGGGCAGTGCGACACCAGAGGGACCGGCCCCGCCCCCTTTGCCTCCTCCTTGCGTCAACCCCTGCGCGTCGCGCTACTTTGAGTTACGGCGCGCGCCGCGTCCGAGTTTTATTGCGACGCGCTAATCTGCCTTCCCCCGCCTAGGGCTTCACCGCCCACGCCCCTTCGCCCGGCGGGAGGCGGGCGTAATACGCTCCCTGTGGGGGGCGTAGCGAGCGGCTCTACTACGCCGTCTCCGCCCGACGACCTGAGGTTATTAAATACGCTCAAACCTTGTCAATTGGCTGGGGGACGCGCCGAGTCGGAACTTGGCTTCGTGAGAGCGCTGGGGGAATATCTCTTAACCGTGGAACGGATGTGACCCTGGTGGCGGTCGGTGGTGGACGGTCGCGGCGATTAATAAGCGGTTGCTGGCGCTAGGCGGCCCTGCTGGAGGACCGCGAGGACGTGCCAGCGTCCGGTCAGTTCGCTCAAAGAGAAGCCTCCCGCACCTGCACACTGTCGCCTTGCGAGAGCGCGAACTTCGTCGAGTGGGCTTGCGATGATATGAAGACTGATGGAATTTGGCGTCCCTGTTACGGGAGTTGTATAACCACTGAAGGTTGTACACAATGAAACTGAGACAGTTTGACTTCGTGGTTAATATACACCTGTTACGAATATCTGTTATAATGTGACTACGCCAACGTTTTTAGAACTCAGTATGACTGTGCACAACTGTCGCTCATTTTCATTCTATATATATGGTTAAAGTTCTCAGTTCTGATGAAGGCCACAACTCAATTGGCTGAATCTTTGACACCTTTTAAATAATTTATATTTGTTTTTAAAACTTAATTATTTGTACCGACTCGACTCTAATTCTAAGTAATGACAGGCATGAAACAAGGATGCGAAATCATATCGATAAATTCTGCACAAATGTAAGGTGGTTTCATTAACCGATTAAAACTCTACTATTATTATTTCAAAATTTTCCAGCAAATTGTACGAATTAAATTTCATTAAGCATATACGTCCCTGAATGCACAGGAAAATGTAATTAACCTTTTTTAGAATTTGATTTTAACATTTAAATAATATCCTGGGAAAAGTAATTCAATAGGAATGATACTTCGTTCATTGGGTGAAAATGAACAATAAATAATGGTGTATTTTATTCGTAAATTAATTTAAAAAAGGTTGACAATAAACATTTTTACGCGCAAATTAGTTAAATTGAAAGGAGAATTTTTCCAGAGAATCTTTTTGGAAATGAATGATAAATGAGTATATTATTTAAACTGTTTCTGTTCAATTTTACTATCATACATTTAATGCTACAATTAAATACCATTCTACAATTTTACGCGTTACATTTAATGCATTATTTTATTAAAAAATGAACAGTTAAGAGAAGGAAGAGTGGAGTAGTAGTTTTTGGATTACAACTCTGATCGACCTATGTAATATATTTCTTTTCATAATCTTTCAGTGTAATGTCAATAACACGGTAAACATCTACACTTTATGTGAATGAAATATTTATACTGATGCAGTATAAATATTTTCATTCATTTAATCTTTATTTCGAAGCCAATGATTATGGTGGGGACCATAATAAAGAAAATTCAATGGCGCGAGTTCTGTAGGCAACTGTGTAAGGTGTTTTTCTTGGCATCCGCCTCAAAATCAAATAGTGTCAAACAACCGCGCCGTCCGATCTAGAATATACGACACCCAAACCTTCAGTTGCGAACCCACAATTCCATCACGAACGTACCCGCCACTTCCCAAAAAAACACCCCAGGAAAACTCCCCGTCAATTCATTAACCAGTGACAAAAAGATATTTCCCGTTCATCGCTAATCACCGCGAAATCCCTTCCGCGTGCGGGGGAGCATTTCAACGGGCGGGCCATTCTCTCCAGCGCGGTGCGACGCGACCGGGGCTGCGCGGCGCTGCAAACAGCGTTCACCCACCCGGAGCGCTGCTGTCGCTCCGGCGAGGGGGGCGGGGCGAGCTCAGAAAGAAGCGAGAGTCGGCGAGGCGCCTTCGGAAAAAAAAAGAGTTCGATATCTGACCGGGATAATCCGGCCCCGCACCCTGAGTCTCATTATACGACTGAACGCGCGCCGCTGAATGGCAGAGCGCCGAGGTCTCGATAAGAGAGCCGCAGAGCCGCTGTTATTTCAGCCTCCCGCCGCAGGTGTCACCGCGTCGCTGCGAGCGGTCGCGGATTTTGCGGACGAGACGAGTCTAATGAGTTGGGTGAAGGTTATAATGCTGTTTTTTAGCGTGCATGTGCTCACAGCAGTCGTTTCGTAAAGAATGGTATTGATTCAATGATTGTTAGTGATTCCGGGCGCGTCAACTCCCGAGATCATTAGTCCCATATGTGTAGTGCAGGTTTTTCATCGGGAGGTGCCGGTGATCTTCCCCCGCTGGATGGCGAGATATGACGCCGACCTACCTTCGACTAGTGGGGTTTCCTCAACCAGATTTCTCCCACGAGCGGGGCATCGCCCCAGCCGGGACAAGCTCGAAGCTCCCGACCAGTCTCCCGGCATGTGTGGTAGTGTAGTGCATGATAGTGTAAGTGTGTGTAAGGTGTGGGGATAGGGCAAGGAAGAGGAAGAAAACATCGCGCACGGTCTGTGGCCCTTGTGTTTGGGTACTTCTCCGGCATTCGCCTGGTGTTGATCAGAGCAGTCTGTGGCTAAAATTCTCCTCCAGACAGTGACTGAATTCGATCTTGCTGACAAGCTAGTGTCGAAAATCCTGCCGCCGTCGGAACTCGAACCTAGGACCTCTCCGTCAGAGGTACTGCAGTGATATTCTTAGTGAGGTCATAAGGAATGGAATTCGTTTTTCGTGAACTAACAGAAACGGGGAAACCATGATTCCGGTAACAACTACAATACAATATTCTTATTCTCTAACATCTATGTATTTGTCTTAAACTACTCACATCTAGCATACCTATCTTGTAGGATGGTTCATTAGGCACGGCAGTACTTCACACTCTTCGTTTCTTATTTGCTACTATACGCGCAAATTGCACATTACATTGAAATTTGACCACACTGAGCTAAATATTACATACGACTATAGTTGAACCAGTATAAATATTTTCATTTTAAAAACAACCATAAATTATTAAAAAGTATCAAATATTCAGCCAATTGATTTGCGACATTCATTAGGTCTGAGATCTTTAGCCGTACGTGTAGATTGAAAGTGAGCGACCGCTGTGCACAGTCTTACTGACTTCCAAAGGAATTGGAATGGTAACCTTCATAACAGATATTCTTAAGAGGTGTAGATTAATTTCGAAGTCAAGCTGCATCATCACTTTCTACAACCTACAGTTGTGATATATCTCCTATGATTAACTGGGAAATAATTCTTCATAATTTCCTCTCTGTGCCGTAATTACATAATTGCAAATGTCAACAATAAACTTACTGGGTAGTAATATTTCTGATCTAGGAAAATACGGACGACAATGGAACACCCTGCTCAATGCTAGTGACCATTGATTCCAAGTACTGGTGCCAAAAGCAGGAGATAATCGAAAGATAGAAAATAAATTCAATTGTTTTTTATTTGTCTTCTCTTGTTATCTCTTCGTATTACCAAATCTTTGCTTTAGAACAGGTGTTGACCCATTATTTATTATATAATGTAAATATAACGACTGTATCTAAATGTGTTTTCATAGCTGGTATTATTTTTCTCCTGCCAAGGTGGTTCTAATTCAAAATGACATTTTTCTTGTTCTCCCATCCTCCACATTTCAGCATCATTTTGACTCAAGGACTTTTCTTATCGTTGGCCATTTTCATACTTTCACACCAACCTTATCACATGCACAACACGCTTGAACTCACCTCTACTGTTCTTCTAACATTTTCTGGTCTAGAGGTAGTTTCTGTTACCAGCTGCAATATAACATTTATATTCAGTACCATGATGTTATTGTATCTTTACAATAACATTGAAACCTCTCTCAGCAGTTACCTCATTTCCCCTCATCGTTCCTGTGAACTCATATCCCTCATATAAGGACACTTCTCCATAGTGGATAATTTTCTACGTCCGGAGAGAACACTTCAATTTTGTCAGAATCCCTCTGGGAGACATTTTTTCCGAGTGAACATTCTTTCGGTCCTAATCATGGTTTTTAAAGAGAGATTTCATTCTACTCCATTATTCACATATTCACAATACCCTATTGCAAATGTTCATCAGACGAATCAGACATTAGCTTCGCCATGCAGCGGTGCTTTCAGCACAGACTTAAAAAATAATTAATAATTGAATAATAAATAATTTAATAATTAAATTAAATATTGTTATTTATGCCTTTCTCCTCATACGAATCAGTAAGCTGAATGTACTTCAGAGCGATGCATGTTCATCATACATTAGACACTAACACATATGTGGACTCCACAGACGTAGGGTCAACAGATAGCAAGTCCCTCCAAAAACATACAAGAAAGCAAAGGACAATTATCTTTGCTTAGGTTTCGAGTTCTCGATCCTTCACACCAGAGCGATGAAGTGATTGGCGCTCTCTCCATCACTCCACCCGATACTGCACTTACAGAACCCAAACGTGTCCTCAGAGACCAGTGAATAATCTACATTCTAGAGTATGCGAGGAGCTGTTTTGAAGTCCGCCACCCTTTCACGTTCAAAGAAATAAAGTTTTTGAACTACTAAATTACGTTACACATCAACGAGATGTTTGGAGAATAAAGTACTAGATGAAAGCTGGCGCGCATGTACTTTTTTTTAGCCTCAGAGCTGCCTCTAAAAATATCCAACCTATGACAACCGTCCCACTCCGAGTCCACTTAGTTTTCCTACCGCCGCGGCCCCCGGGGTCCGCCCCCGCGTTGCCTTGTTTGCCGCTTGTTGCTTCCCACCCTCGGCCGCGGCCGGGGCTCATACGGCGCGCGGGGGCGGAGCGCGAGCGGGTTGCGCGGGCGGGGGCGGGGGCGGGGCGGGGAGCGGCGGGGAAGCCGGGGCTGGCTCCGGGCCGCCGGGCAGCGTGCGTCCGTCGCTAGGCAACCGGCGCGAGCGGGCGCTTGTTTGCCGCCGTCGCCATGGCGACGGGTCCACGCCGGGGCGACCTAGTTGCCAGCGCCACGCCCTTGCCCGGCGCTGCTCTGCACCTGCCGCCCGCGGCGCCCGCCGGCCCTCAGTGGACCGCCCCGTTTACCACGAGGGTCCTCAGGGCGCCCGGGACGAGAGGGCAGGTCGGCGGGCGAGTGGGCGTAAGTGGGCGCGGAGGGAGGGCAGGCGGGCGGACGGACAGACAGACTGACGGAAGAGCGGGCGGGCGTGCGGACGAAGGCGAGCGGGCGTGCGGGCGGATGGGCGGGCGAGCGGATGGACGGGCGAGCGGGCGAGTGGCAGGGCGGGCGAGTGGCGGGGCGGTCGAGCGGGCGAGCGGGCGGGCGTTTGGGGATGTGGAGGGCGTTCTGGATACTCTAGTGCAACGTGGGTCGCGCCAAGAATTCTCTCCGCCATCCCGAACAAACTACTCGGGGCGAGCTGCCTACCTACGGAGAAGTCATCATGAAGCGACTTCGCCTCTCTTCAAGCTATTCTAGAGAATGAGAATTGGCTCGCAACTGCGTGAATTCCAGAGGAACAATAAGCAATTAAGAGGATGTTCACGGAATACTTGTGTTCCTCATTGTGAAATAAGTAAATTGCAAGATTATAAAGTACCGTTCTGATGCAGAAATATGAGGGTTTCTCGGAAAGTGGAATCAACGTGGAAATGTAAGAGGAGTGTCCTTTGAAGTTATTGCAGATAAATGAAATAGGATCTTGTTGAAGTATTGTCTGCAGCAAACCCACTGCTGAATTATGCCATGAGAGAAACAGTAAGAGAAAATATGCAATATTGAGAGCGGTTTCGAGGAATATAATTGATATTTTCAAGCTACGATTATTTAAATTATTTCCATACGTATTTAAACAAATAATTGCAAAACTATTTAATAAGAATATGAAGAATTTAGAGAACGTTGAAAAAATGTTCAAATAAAAGTCTTTCCGAAAAAACAAAAACATAATCGCCACAATCAGAGAGGCTCTAAGTTTTGTTAATGTATATCTTAATGTTAATATCCAATAGGTACATAATGTTAAAGAATTAAATTTTGTGATTTTTTTATCTCTCTAAATCTTTCAATCGTACTATTTTGAATTTCCCTCGACATAGAAAATTATAATATTGTCTTAGACACATACAGTTCAGAATAAAACAAATTATTACACATATTTTAATTTCTTATTTATACGTGCTTGAATCTTGCAAATCTGTTAGAATTCTGTTAGAATGAGGAAAAAACTTGTGAAAACATTCTACTTAAAACTTAATTTCCTTAGGAATTTTACATTTACACGGAAAATATATTTTACAAGTATGAACTGAACTAAACTATGATTCCCAAGACTGATAGTATTGATACAAAAGAACTCGTCAGCAAATTATTCATGAAAAATAGTACGTGAAGTATATCTAGTGTTTACTAATGTAATATACATTCGCAATTGACACGAAGTTTTGTAAGAAATAAAAGAATTCAAAACACTGAAATCCTTTAAAAATTATTGCGGAATTCGATTTTAGAGTTTATGATATATAGAACTAGAATTATCCGATAATAAAAACACAAAACCACCGACATAAATCCACCAGCATGTTACACCGTACCATCCAGCATGTTACAAGGCAAAAATGATTCTTATTCCTTGACCCATGTCCTAGGGTACGTATCCCTAGTAATTGAAAACTAGCAGGAAAATAAGCTCTTGGTGTATTTACTAAACAAGTACATTTTTTAAACGCGTAGAATAACATTTAAAGATCGAAATTTTGGGCATTAGGAAAAAAATATTTTCTTTCAATATTGGAGGTGTAGGACACGTACAGAAATAAATTTCAACTTAAACTAGTTTCAAAATTTCAGAGATTTTAATGAAAATTGGAACTATTCCATTTTTATAAATTCACTATCATTTATTCGAGCAAAACATTTAAAGAATACATTTGCAGCTGTTTTTCAGAAAAAATTGAAAATCATCTAGAGGCTTCATGCAAAGAACTCTCCTAGAATTAAAATATTTTAACCCTAAAGCGGAAGCGTTATTGAATTCCGTTTACTAGAGCGGTCTTTTGTTTTCTGATTCATGTAAAAGTTAACAATATACCATGCTACATTTCATATCTTTCTATCAAAATGTGCTCGTGTCCACAGCAATGGTTTTGATAACGTTCGAAAGTACAAGTTTATTATCAATATTTTTTGAAAAATTGCATAGTGAAAACAATGTATCATGCGCCTGGGTATGAAACAAAACCCTTTAGGCGGATCTACATTTTGTTCTCGTATATATTTTCATATTAAGATATTATTTTAGCTATTTTAAAACCATTTTCGGTTTTAGAACGGTTAAAAACGTTGAGGCCGAGAAAATTAACTGCAAAAATAGAACTTACATTGTGAACATACATTGTGAATGAAGAGAAAACCAAGAGACGGCGATTGTATGTAATGCACTATGTTGTACTTTGTATGTATAATGTAATAATGTGATAATTATGAAAATGAAGATGTAATTTATCCAGAAGAAAATTGTTAGATATTTCTCAGAAACATTTCATGTCATGACTCACTTTATGATAGAATACAAATATTAAGTGCCAAAAACTTATACATTTTGATAATTATTTTTAATGAATGATTTTTTATTGTTTCTATCAGATTTACTCTTACTTAAAAGTTAATTAACTGGGTACTATGAACTAACAAATCGAAATCAATTTTTACATTATTTCGGTTCAATTTACGAACGAAAAATTCAAAATAGGGTGATTAACGCAATTCACCAAACGCTCAATCAGGGGTTAATGATCTCAGAAATGGCTCAACTAGAACTTAATCGCGACATATTTAACAAGTTTTAGCTGAAAAGCTTCCAGTCTGAGATATGTAACACATACATTCATAAATGCGTAGATACATACGAAAATAATTTTCGAATACATAATGACGTTCATTTCCTCGTTACCTACACTAATCTGAAACGCCTTTGAGACAGCACTAAATGTAATACAGACGTGTATGCAGTTTAAAACAGCATTAAACGAGGAAACTAACAAAGAAAATGGAGATCCTATTGTTTAGGCAATTTTAGTTGCTTCCTTGCCTGCACAATCATATAGAGCGAGAAAATAAATATTTCAAAACAAAGTTGATCAAGCAAGTCATTGGAAAGACCGGCAACGGTGGCTCAGGGCATCAACTGATGACACTGCAGTGCCTCTGACCGGAAGGTTCTAGGGTTCGAACCCAGACGTGGCAGGATTTCAACACTACCAAGATAGCAAGGTAGAATTCTCCCTCCCTCTGGAGGAGAATTATGGCGGCCGGATGCTCTGATCGGTAGTTTTCCGTGGTTACTTTGATCAATACCAGGCGAATGCCGGAGCAGTACCCAACAAACGGGCCATGAAACGCGCGCGATCTTTCCTTCATTTTCCTTATACTCACATGCACAACTCCATCACATTTGTCGAGAGACCAGTCGGAAGCTTACAGCTTGTCCCAGCTGGAGAGGAGCCACGCTGGTGGGAGATACCTGGTTGAGGAAAATTCTCACTAGCCGACGGTAGGTCGGCGTCGAATCTCGCCATCCAGGGAGGAAAGATTACTGCAGTTTTTCAAGCAAAAAGCATGTACTACACTTACGGGACTAATCTTATCAGTTGACGTACCCGGAATCACTGATCAATCAATCAATCGTTAGGCGAGATTATGGTGGAACGAAGGGCTGGAAAAAACGGAGATGGAAGGCGTGCAGACGTCAGGTTCTAAGGAGAGAGGGGATGCAGGTGGGGATAAGGTTTGAGTGGAGATGAAGTGGACATGTAAGGAATGTAGGCGAGTCTGGTGTTTCGAGGTATAAGAGGTATTAAACAGGGGTGTAGGTGGGTGGGGCGGGTGTGGAGGGCGTCATTAAAGATCAAAGGGCTTGATTAATTTATTGATTAGTGATTAAGGGCATGCAACTACTAAGGTCATTAGTCCCGTAAGCGCAGTGAAGGTTTCTAACTCGGGAAGTGGCCGGGATTCTTCCCCGCCGGATGTGAAGATTCAGTGCCTACCTACGTCGTCTTGGGATTTTCCTCAACTAAGTATCTCCCACCAGCGCGACACCCCCCAGCCGGGACAAACTCTAAGATCCTGACTGGTTACAGGGTATATGTAGTGTAGAGCTTGTAAGTGTATGTAAATAAGGGATAAATAAACAACCCAATTTACGCAATTCAGCTGCTTTTTGATTTCTGGATTAATTTTTCTTTCTGAACAAATATACTCATTTCTTTTTAAATAATAAACAATTTACTTGTTTATGGAGTGTTTCTATGCTTCTAAAATGCAAATTTTACCCTAGAAAACATTTTTTCAAACCAACTTGTGGGTGCTTATGACGGCTCAGCCATTCAGAATATCTAACTAGTAGAATAGATAAAACATGCTTTGAATTGTCTTAAGAGCTTTTTTCCTAGTTTCGACATATCCTCCCCGCACATCCTGTTTAGAAGCAGGGTGGATATTGTTGGTTTGTTGGTTAGTGATTCCGGGTACGTCAACAGCCTAGGTCATGAGTCCCGTAAGTGAAGTGCATTTTTTCATCGGGAGAGGCGGTGATCTTCCCCCGCTGGATGGCGAGATCCGGCGCCGACTTACCGTCGGTTGGCGGGGTTTTACCCAACCTGGTATCTCCCACCAGCGGAGCACCGCCTCAGCCGGGACAAGCTCTAAGTTTCCGACCGGTCTCCCGAAATTTGTGGTAGTGTAATGCATATTAGTGTGTGTGTGTGTGTGTGTGTGTGCATGTGTGTGTAAGGGGAGAGGATAGGACAAGGAAGAGGAAAGCAGGGTGGAGGCAGAGGATACGCACGAATCGGTGCGGAGGTTGAGGTTGAAGTTGAGGTGGACTTTAGGCGTGTTGCGGCGAATGCTCAGCTGAGATCGGTCCGCGAGAGAAGCATGACAAGACTCTAGCGTGAGCAAAGATGCAACGGGGGGCGTGGCCATGAAACAGGGGGTTGCAGGCAGTGAGGGGAGGGCAGATGTTCGTGTGTGTGTGTCGTGAGAGAGCGTAGGACGCGTGTCGCGTGTCGCTCGCAAATTCCCGCGCTACCAGAGAGATGTTCGCGTAATGGAACAGCAATCCACGCAGCCGCTGTCGACATTAAACATATTGCAAATTGCATTTGCGTGTATATTGATATTACATTTGTCACAACACAGCAAACACTGCACATCACACAGAGAGGAAGGGATTCATACAGAAAAAAAAACACGTATTTTGCGATCGCATATCGTCGGTGCACGGGAAAAGTGACAGATGAATAAATATGTTTAGAAAATAGCCAATTTTTACGAGTAAAATTTTCATAAAGATAGTACTCAAGATGGAGTTAACACTTTTCTTTTGATGCGAAATAAACGATTCCGTTCAGGTTAAAATCGTTCTCGAGCGAAATGAGAATTTTTTATGTGTCACTTTTTTGTGTACCGACGATATGCGAAAAGCGCGATTCGCGAAATTTAATATTCGACGTTCTTCAGAAGAGTGGGGCCTGGTGGCTGTAGATGCAGCGATGACGTGCTGTCTACCGACACTGCAAAATCTCCAGACTTTCAAATTCAAAATAGCTCGAAATGATGACTCTCCGGTTGCCCAGAAAGCCCCGAAATAATTAAAAATTATAAGAGTTTAAAGCAAAAAATTAACAACAAAGGCTTTAAAATTTCTTCAAATGCGATTATCACAATGTGAAATGGATTAATCGTTGCTATTTTAAAGTGTTGAAAGAAGAAGAGCGAAATAATTCTGGGAATTTGCTTTACAAAATACAATGCATTCTCAAAATCAAAATAACGAGATTACCAGGAAGGAGGAAACGCACTATGAAGTTAGCACACAGCTTTGAAGGCCATGATACAAACGATTTAATTCAAAAGAAGAAATGTAAACAGCGAAAACCATGTAAGCAATATAAATTAGATGAATTGACCTTTCATATTTCTATTTTCGAAGACGACTTTTCCCACGAGGTTCGTTCTTTTCCATTGCCTCGAAGCACCTATAATCTGCGGAAGTAACGTGAACCGTGCAGCGGGGAAGACCTAAAGAGCCCTTCACGTAAATTCGCGGAATTTCGGAAATCCCAGACGCCAGAGGATTTTGCGGCTTTGCCCCCCGCCGCAATTCGCGGAAAACGGACCTGGTGGGCGAGGCGTTCCTTAGGGAGAGGCCGCGATTGCGGTGGCGGCGGCGGCGCGCGCCCGCGACCGCAAGCACCACAGACGCGCGCGCGGGGCTCGCCTCCGCGCCCGACCGCACCTCGCAGGCCGCTGACTGGGCGGGGCGGGGCGAGGAGGGGGAGGGCGTTGTGGTAGTGTATATTACGAACGTCAAGTCTCAGATGGAGATACTGGAAGAGATGGAGGATGAAGTGATAGCGTTGCAGAGGTGGGAGCGGAAGCGAGGCGGAGGCGGGGTGTGTGTTTTGAGCGGTGGTTAGGATGCAGGTGGAGGCGGGAACGAAGATGGTGGCGACGGGGGTGTAGGCAGTGGCAGAAGCAGAGACGGCGGCGGGGGTTGAGATAGAGGGGCCGCAGTGGGCTAAAGGTGGTTGGGACTTGAGTGGAGGTGGGGACAGACGGGGAAGCAGAGGGGGTGTAGGTGGAGTGGAGGCCTGAAATGTTGGGGCTGCAGGTGGATAAAAGCGGCTGGGTTGGGATGGACGGGGAGGGCGTGGCGGCGTAGGGGGAGGAGCCCGAAAGGGAAGGGAGGCGGAGATGGGAACTGAGCTGTAGGGGAACTGCAACGGGGCGGTGACGGCGGGGGCGAGGGCGGAAGCGAGAGCGGAGGCGGGGGTAAAATCCGAGGCAGGCTTGTTGGCGCGCAAGCTGTGTAGTCTGTGGCTTCGACGGAGCGTGTGAGAGGTGAAGATGAGGTGGTGGTGGTTCGGTCAGAGGTGGAGATACTGAGAGAGATGGAGCAGTCGTGAAGAGGCGAAGGTTAGGACACCAGCGGGAGGGTGGGGGGCAGTGGGTGACCAAGCATCGCTGACGAGGCGGACAGAGAATTTTATATCCGGATATTTTTAACATCCGTCGTTCAGGAACTATTAGGGTACTCTACATGCGTATCCTCTGGAGGTGAGAGAGACCCTTGCAATCTACCGCCCCCTGACGCCCCCGGCATCGTTGATTTGCAGGCCCGCCTTCCAGCGCCATCTATCCTTGGGCGCTATTACGCCCGCCGCTGTCGCAGTTAGCGGCCGCGCCTCGCTTACACAACACTTAGGGCGGCGCGCGCGAGCCGCCACACATCATTGGCATCTGCCTCCGCGCGTTGACGCATTGCCCCGTTCATTCCCGCGCCGCCCCCGGCTCCAATCTGGCCGCGCACGGGCACGCCATTCAAACGCGCAGGCACTGCGCGAATCGGCGCTTATGTGGGACAATTGTCAGAAACCTTCTTGCATCTTCTTACCAATGACAAAATTAGCAACGATAAACGAAGTATATCTCTGAAAATATGTTTGAATAACGTATTAGTTCTTACTCTGAAAAGATTAAAGTATAACTTACTCTGAAAGAGCCGTTTTTCCCGCATCATTACAATATTTTGTCTTTACCGCTTAAGCAGTTGGCGAGAAAGTAAAAATGGTTTCATGCTAGAAAATCATTAAATTACAGCGGGGCACCCAAACCGGAAATGGTCATGAGGCTTCAGAAGCCGATGAAACATTGTTGTTTTAAAAATAGTAATAATTTTCTGTAGAAATGTGTCATTCAGTAACTCAAATAAATACGATGCAAAAAAATTTTATATATTAAAATAAATGTTTAAATTCAGAAAAAGGAAACATTTTTATAAAAATATATCTAATATCCTGGAGGCTACAACTATAGTCCCCCAAGAAATTCTAATTGAACCACTAATTAAAAGAAAGTAAAATTGACTTAGGAGGTAAAAGCGAGATGTCATTCAATTTTTAGGTTTTGACCTAGGAGCAAAATTCAATCAAGTAAAATATCAAAAGATGGTAATGGAAAAAATTAATTTAATATGTAAAGTTTGTCGTGTAATAAAACTCACACTATTGCAAACAGTTCTCTCAGGCAAATCTAAAGAGTGTTAATAATTATAAGAATTTTTTTTCACTGGGCGTTTCTTGAACGGACTATTTCATGATTTTGAATACAAACGCCATCATAACTGTTAATCGTATTGTATTGACTATTCATTTCAATATTACCATATTACAAATAAACGCAACCACAAGCGTAGAGAAGAGCGTCCCAGTTTGAAACGTTTAGTACCCTCACCTTTCCCCACATGAATACGGCTTCAAATTCTAATTGATCCACATGGATTTTGTGGTAAGCAAAGCGGATTCATGGCAGTTTTCTCGGAGTACTCTCAAGTCCTCATTACACCATTGTTCCGTCGCCAATCATATATCATCTTTATAAATATCTACCAAAATCACTCATTCATTCCAGATATGGCCGTAAACTTTACAGAGTCATCGTAATAAAGAATTACAAATAAGAGAGCGTTATACCTCCACCACCGTATCATTCCTAGTCCGGTTGTTTATCCCATCCACAGGGATACAAAAGCGCAGTTGCGCGGCCGTCGGGCAGTGTTCCAAGCGCGAGACAAATGCCAAATCGACGGCGGCGGCGGCGGCGCGCCGAAAGCGCGCGCTTCTGAGAGTCTGCCGCAGATATCAATCTCGCCGGCGCCGGCCGGGCGCGCTCCGCTTTCGGAAACGAGTTGACGGCCGCGCCGCGCCCGACGGGAGGCGCGCGCGTTAATACATCTTCGTCACAAAGCGGCAGGGACGTGACCAGACACAGCGACTGACGCCCGCGCCGCCCGGGGCGAGCTCACCGCCCGCGCCGCCCGCCCGCCCTCGTCGCCCGCGCCGCCCTCGCCGCCCTCGCCGCCCTCGCCGCCCTCGCCGCCCTCGCCGCCCTCGCCGCCCTCGCCGCCCTCGCCGCCCTCGTCGCCCTCGCTTCGCCCTCCGCCGCCTGCCGCCCTCGCCGCCCTCGCCGCCCTCGCCGCCCTCGCCGCCCTCGCCGCCCTCGCCGCCCTCGCCGCCCTCGCGCCCTCGCCGCCCTCGCCGCCCTCGCCGCCCTCGCCGCCCTCGCCGCCCTCGCCGCCCTCTCGCCCTCGCCGCCCTCGCCGCCCTCGCCGCCCTCGCCGCCCTCGCCGCCCTCGCCGCCCTCGCCGCCCTCGCCACCCTCGCCACCCTCGCTGCCCGCCCGCGTCGCCAGCTAAAACCCCCCGCCCGAAGCGCCGCCTCGAGGTAGTAGCTAAATGCACGTGGCATCTAATTTTCGTGACCGATCAGCAGTTTCCAAAATGTGGCACTGATTGTGAAATTAAGAAGATGCTAGCGTACCCGTTCGAGAACTCTTCCACCTAAATTTTTCCTAAGGGTGTCGTGAAAGCAAAGGAGAGTCGCAATAGGAATGTATATTACTGAAAATAATACAGGAGACGATAAAATTGATATTTGTCTGTGATGGATTAAATGAGATGAGATATAGGCCAATAAAACAGACATACATTTCATAATACATTTCTTGATGGTTTACAAAGTTTACGTTTCGATCCTAGTTTTGGGTCTTCTACAGGTACAATATAAGTCGATCTAAAATAAAATAACACAACTATGTAACAATACATATGAAATAATGGACGTGATTTCTTTCATAAAAGAAGGAGGCTTACTTTGTTACGGCCAAAAAAGTTCATATAGAATGTGACATCAAAATACTCATCGTCAAAATAAAATCATCAGAATATACTGTTGATATAAAATTATGATTTGGAAGCCAACAACTTCCAAAATGTAAAAGTGATGCCGAATTATAAGTGTGGAAATTAAAGCGCAGCGTAAGCTAACTCAAAGACATTGATCAGTCGTACAATCAAAGGTGAAACGAATATCAAGTGTAGTACGGGGTACAAGGAATGTATACAAACTAGATTGTCAAAGAAGTTAGAACGCAGTATTAACTAAGCATGACATAATTTGAAAGAGATTAAAATCTCTTTACAATCAAAGGTGAAACGAATATCAAGTGTAGTACGGGGTATAAGGAATGTATACAAACTAGATTGTCAAAGAAGTTACAATCCAGTATTAACTAAAGCATGAGATGATTTGAGAGAGCTTCAAAATTATGAAAACTGAATTAAGAAGTTTATTGAAATACATTAAACCACGCGCCGTCCGCGTCACCTCAGGGAAACGCCCCCGAGCTGAAACTGTGTGTCCGAAGCGCCGTATCGTGGTAGCAGCTACGGAACCTCGCGACCGTACAGCAATTCCCAAAATTTAACATTGATTGTGGAATTAAGGAGACATCTTCATTTCTTCAGATCTAAGGTCGAAAGAATAATTTTTAAATTAAATCTATTAAAATATTAAATTTTAGTTTCGTTAAACCTTGAGTCCTAATTAACAACCTTATTGTTCCTGTGATCTTAATTTGACGATAAGCAAATTCCTTGCCTTTTAGAGTAAAAAAAGTTAAATCAAACAATTAACACTTGGTTGATAGTATTCTTCAAATTGGCGATACCAGGTACGAATATGTACGTGTTTACGAATTGTTAAATCTAATTTATACATCATAATATATTTCATATCTTACATTAGATTTTTTTCTATTTTCGCAATTGCAATTATAAACCCAACTTTCACCTTCTATTACACAGACTTCCAGAATTTAGCTACACCACCAGGAGATGGATTGATTGATTTATTGATCAATTATTTAATTATTTCATGTTTTCGGGTGCATCATTACTACTGTAAGTGTCGTGGATGTTGTTTATCACAGGAGGTAGCAGTGATCTTCCCCCGCTGGATGGTCATATCCGGAACCGATCTGAACATCGGCTTGCGGTGGTTTCCAATACTAGGTATTTTCCACCGGCACCGCCCCAGCCGGGACCAGCTCTATGTTCCCGACGCGTGTGATAGTGAGGGGTACGTATCGCTCGCGGCACCGCATCGGCTTGCGGTGGTTTCCAATACTAGGTATTTTCCACCGGCACCGCCCCAGCCGGGACCAGCTCTATGTTCCCGACGCGTGTGATAATGAGGGGTACGTATCGCTCGCGGCACCGCATCGGCTTGCGGTGGTTTCCAATACTAGGTATTTTCCACCGGCACCGCCCCAGCCGGGACCAGCTCTATGTTCCCGACGCGTGTGATAGTGAGGGGTACGTATCGCTCGCGGCACCGCATCGGCTTGCGGTGGTTTCCAATACTAGGTATTTTCCACCGGCACCGCCCCAGCCGGGACCAGCTCTATGTTCCCGACGCGTGTGATAGTGGTGGTACGTATCGCTCGGCACCGCATCGGCTTTGGTGGTTTCCAATACTGGTATTTTCCACCGGCACCGCCCCAGCCGGGACCAGCTCTATGTTCCCGACGCCTGTGATATAGTGAGGGGTACGTATCGCTCGCGGCACCGCATCGGCTTGCGGTGGTTTCCAATACTAGGTATTTTCCACCGGCACCGCCCCAGCCGGGACCAGCTCTATGTTCCCGACGCGTGTGATAATGAGGGGTACGTATCGCTCGCGGCACCGCATCGGCTTGCGGTGGTTTCCAATACTAGGTATTTTCCACCGGCACCGCCCCAGCCGGGACCAGCTCTATGTTCCCGACGCCTGTGATAGTGAGGGGTACGTATCGCTCGCGGCACCGCATCGGCTTGCGGTGGTTTCCAATACTAGGTATTTTCCACCGGCACCGCCCCAGCCGGGACCAGCTCTATGTTCCCGACGCCTGTGATAGTGAGGGGTACGTATCGCTCGCGGTCCGTTTGTTAGGGTACTGCTCCGGCATTCTCCTACACCACCCGCACCACCTCCAGAGAAACGCGACTAGAATCGAAACACCCTTCCCGAATCGCTGCGTCGAGGTAGCAACTGAATTTAGAAACTCTCGTACCCTCACAGCAGTTCCTAAAATGTAGCCTTATGTTCCTTATGGGTGCAATTAAGAAGCGATTTATTAAAATACATTAAAATCATTGAACTGTGCAAACATTATGTATTTTTAAATCATTGTTCTAAAATATAAATAGCTTTAAACTGGAACCTAATTTCGAATGTTTCATCGTATTTTCAACTTTAATTTATTTCGTCTTTCATCTGGTTGAAAAACGTCATCGTTCCGTAGAGCCGACAAGTTTATTCACATTAAACGCGAGCATGTTGTGGAGAGATTTTCCCATCTTCGGAGGTTAAAAGTAGGTTTTAGAAATTTAAGCAAGAGGTATTTTGTAAAATCGGAGTTAAGTCATCTTATAAACCAGTAGCGAAACTTTTAACGAAATTAACGTCCTTTGACAGGGATAATAAGCTATTTTCTAATTTAAACTTACGCTAAAATTAAAATATATATATTTTCAAGACAACATTAATTAAAAACCAAATTTCGTTAAGTTATTACACGAAAAAGGTTGGTCAAAAAATAAATTACGAGAATAAAATGTTGACGTACAAGTAAAACTCCCGAAGTTCAAAAATCCGTTGAGTTAAATCAATGAAAAGTGCCCTTTAAATTTAATCGCCACAATGTTTGTGGCTATATAGAATATAAACCGTGGTTACTATTTTAACACACATTCACGAAAGATAAATAGTATACGCCGAGACCGCCCACTTTCTCGCATAATTATGTTCATTCATTGCCACATGACACTGCGGCTCTTTGCATGTGTTCTATAGATACGAACGTACTCGCACCTTCACCGCATCACAGAATAAATAATATTCAGAATGGAAAGTTCCCTGCATTCCGCACGCTAGTTTATGGTTTGTCTGCCATATTGAAACCGAGTAAAGTGCTGGACGAATGCCATCTGGGGCACATGTACTTTAGATGGCCTTGGCTGCCTGGAGCTGTTGCTAAGTTTCCGTTGCTGACTTCCTTTTGCATGCATTATTTTGTAGTTCTTAGTTCGCCAATGTTTTGTTTAGTGACCGGTTCATTGTTAGGTTTATTTCATTGAAGATATTAAATTTTTAAATATTTTAAATAGTGAATGGGTAAGAGGAAAGGTGATCGACGACGTATTTATTATTTCTTGTCCATTGTTACCTATTTCCCTCACTGCAATGTACTTTAGTGCTTCCTTTCACTATAGGCGCACAGTACAATATAATAGTTCCTTAATAGGCCAGTAGTGAAACATGTTTCATTGATTATGGAGGTAAGTTTTAAGTATCCTACGCATGTGCAACTATTACTGGTATGAGTAGTGGTATTACGTATCCTGCGTGTGTGCAAGTATTCAATATGTGCGTATGTGATTATTGGCTTTCAATATGTCGACCAATACAACTTCGCCACCTCTTAAAGACCAAAGAAACCGCCGTCAATTTTTCCTTTCTGTATACTTTCTATTCTGTGACGTCATGACGTTTCTATTATCTAGAGTATCCAGGATGAGACTCTACAGAGACGATTCTCTGTAGTGGTGGCTGACGTTTCGGCCAACAGGCTGTGGCCTTCTTCAGAGCGTCCTGCTACTTCCACAGAACAGTACGCTCTGAGAGAGACCACAACATGTTGGCTCAAACGTCAGCCACCACTACGGAGACGCGGCTCATCCCGGACAGCCTAGATAATACAAATTCCGGCCGCGAAAACCTACGCAACCATATCATGGCGTTTCTGGAGATCCAGGGACGTAGCATCTAGTGCAGTCAGCGCAACGCAACGGGGCCCCGAAGTCAGACGTCTGGAGAGAGGACCCCACGCCCACTTCCCGTAGGAAGAGCTTTTTATTCAGAAAGAGTTTTTATGTATCGAATAGTAAAATTGTCAGTAGATCATTGCACGTCAAACGGATATTTAGTTAAGGCAATTCGTCATTTCTGCTGCAGTTGATTGTGAGATAATTATTTTGAAAACAACGACAAAGAATACATACCGGCGGGACAGTAGGGGACAGCGCATCCACTGCGTCACGTGCATGTTTAGCTAATTTTCTTTCGATAAACGTCCGTCGAAGAATTACACATACATTGGAAATGAATTTCTAACGTTTTCGTTTCTTCAGGAGTATGATATAAATAATAATGTATATATTACATTCATTAAAGTATTAGTATTTTAGTTTGAGAATACTTTGAGTCATAAATAGCACTTATTCGTTCCTGTAATCATATTGCAACAAGTGAGTTACGTGCTTTTTAGACAAATCTAAATCAAATAATTAACATCTCATTATTTGATAGCGTTCGTCAAATTGGCAAAATCGTATTGGTTTACGTATTTGCGTTTGTTTATAAATAGTTAATTCTAATGTATAACGTGCATAATATAATGTTTACCTTATAATAAGTTTATTTTTTTAAATTTCAGATTTGGCAAACGCAGTTAGAAGCTCCTATTTTAAGCTTCTACGCTGCAGTCTCCTTGAACCCAGCTACGCCAGTAGAAGAATGAATTATACGGGGATGCATAAGGATGGGTGTACAATAAATACGGTGTTGATGATCCACTGCCTGGCTGGGGGGATGAAAGCTACTTAGCTGTGAAACAAAATGCATCATCTTCGGGATGAGCCTTTGACCCCCGAAATGTACGATGCTTTGTTAGCAGACTCTCTATTGGAAACGCTAATGAATTAGAATAAAATGAAACTAAGTGTGACAAATCTCGTATTTCTGCCTATGCCTTGGAGCATGAAAATTTTCAATTTTTTAAAGATTTATCACAATACAATTCAAATCTAAGTTTGAAACGAAATATTCAGTAAATATATAATACTTGCTAATATAAACAATAAAAACTAGGTCATTGCTACACTCATATAATAACAAACTTCAGTAAGTGAAGGTATCTCTGAAGGTATTTTCAATATTTTATTTCGTCAATAACAATGAAAGCTTGTGGAATTGTAAAATGTAACATGTTTGGACATTTTTCTGCTAACAAAAACAATTCAATGCAAGGTTGACAGTTATATGGACACTAAAGAACATCACTGCACTTTGTAAATCATTGTTTTAAAAGGGAAATAGCCTGATGTTGTAAATTAACTTCGAATCTTTCTGAAAACCCGTGCTACGAAGTGAAGGTACTTTGACTATAAAATAATAGAGAAGCGCCTACATACTTATATTGAAAAAAAAAACTAACTTTAAAAGATTAAAACGGATACAAATGTCGCGTTCATGAATGATTCAGTACGTTTTTACAATTTGTTTTACAACAAATCAACCAAATCAAATCATATATGATATTTATGTGCCAACTTTCAGAGTTTGCTCCGCGCGTCGACACGCTAAGACGATCTGGACTATAAAAGAATAGAGAATCGCATACATCCACAAATACAAATAAACTTGTTTTAAAGGCCTAAAATGGATTAAAATGTCACATGCATGAATGATTCACGACATTTTTACAGTTTTTTGACAAAAAATCAATAAAATCAAACCATGTTTGTGTGCAGGGTCTCGATGTTCCCCCACGCATCGACGCCCTAACTCGACCGCGCCGGCCCAGCAACGCCACTCCGGGCCAACGGGCGGCGACAGAACAAGCGGGCAGGGGCAAGAAGGCATGCTGACTTGGCTCGCGTACAGCAAACCCATTAGAAATTACAGTGCCTCGTTAATTATTAGATAATTGTTTATTTACAACACTAGATCGTAGAGAAGTGCCAGGCAAAGCCAGCAACATGAGAAATGGTCCCTCTCCCCAGAAACAGCTAGAGCAGAAATAAATGTCTAGCGATTCGCGAAATTGCGCGGTTCGAGGTTCTAAACGAAACACAAAACGTAAAACGGAATTTCCGAATATAAATTTGAAATGGGGGTTTTCGTTTCATTGCTTTCCCTTTTTGTAGCTTAACAAACAAGGGAAAGTATTTTTGGGGTAGGGATATAAAGGATTTTCTGGGTCTCAACAAGACGTTTATTAATGAATTAAATTAATCCACACAATTAACATCAAGTACTTTTTCAGTTACTTGATATTATTTATGCCCGTTTCAGTGAATATATTTTACGGAATATAATAGTGTATTTGAAAACAATGATGTAATAATGGGTGTAAAAAATATGAAAATATATGTGAAGTGAAATACCTTGAAAAATATGAAAATATATGTGAAGTTGAAATACCTTACTGGAATGATGGAACATTACGTACGCACCTTTCCGACTCTTTGCCCGTTGCATGTGGAGTTCCTCAAGGATCGATTTTAGGCCCTATTCTGTTCCTACCTTACGTAAACGATATGCCCTCGACGATTCGAAACGGAAGAACGGTTCTCTTTGCGGATGATACGAACATCCTTTGCAATAAAGAAACCGTAAATTATACAATATCAGATGTTTCAAATTAGTTCCGAAATAACAAATTAATAGTAAACGAAAAGAAAACGGTTTTAATGCAGTTTTCCATTTCAAATTAACCATTCTGTGCTCCATTGAAAATGAACAGTGTACCATTGACTGATGTTAAGGCAACAAAATTTTTAGGTCTCTCAATTCAGTCAAACCTTAAATGGAACGTCCATTTGAATGAATTGAACACAAAATTAAGTTCATTATGCTACGCGTTCAGAATTCTTGCAAATTCAGTCAGCCTTCATACTGCTCGTTGTGTATACTTCGCGAATGTTCATTCCCGCCTGAGATATGGCATAATATTCTGGGGAAATACATCTATAGCTCCCAGACTTTTAGATTACAAAAACGAATTGTACGAATAATAACCAAATCCCACCCACGTGATTCATGTAAGCCTCTCTTCATTAATCTAGGAATTCTACCATTACCGTGTCTTTTTATTTACGAATCAGTGGTTTTTGTAAAAATGACTTGCTTAAGGGCGGGAATATATTTTCAGAAAATGCCGAAGTCTATTACTATAACACTCGACGTAGAAATCATATTCATCAGGTGACAGTATCAACAGCTCATTACAAAAATTCACATACAATACATGTACATTATTTTACAACACTTTGCCAGATGACATTAAACGATTAAATTCAATAGAAAAGTGTAAATCCCAAGTGAAATCGTTTCTGCTGCATAACTGTTTCTATACAATTAGAGACTATACTGAGCATAACAAGAAAAGTAACATTAATTTTAACAATGATACATAATGCATTAATTACCATTTGGACTGTATAAATGAGTATAAACAACCTGTAAAAACTATTGTAACACAGCTTCCGGGTCAATGACCCCCATCTCGATCAGGTTTTTCGTCCAGTTTCCTTGATCCATTGAGCAAATGCTGAGATGGCCCCTTGTTTTGCTTCTGGACATAAATGTAACTTCATTTTCTGTGCACGTCTTCTAGAATTCAGTGGGAAATACACTTATTCAAATTATCGTTTCCATGTTGTCGCGGCAGGAAGTATTATTCCGAAGGACAACATGGATAAGAGTCAAAATTTATTGCTTATTTATCCTTGAAAATATATTTTATTACATGGGAGGGGTTTTTTTTTGTTTTTTTTCTCCCTTTCTTTCAAAATTAAAAATTTATTGCTTGTTTATCCTTGAAAATAGATTTTATTACATGGGAGTTTTTTTTCTTTCTTTTTTTTCTCCCTTTCAAAAATTCAAAAATTTAAGTAGTATATGACTTAGTGTAGGGATCACAGAATTTTGAAAATGTGCACACAATTCACTTTTCCCCATAGCACGTCATACGCAGTTTTTAACTGTTTTTTTGACGTAAAATAAATAAATAAAAAGTTATATTACGATAGTATCGTTAGCTTCGTACGAGTTTATAAATAACCATTACATCGCGTTTCAAACAGTACTTTTTCTACAACTAATAATAGCTGTTATAAGTTAAACTTTTACATTGAACGTTTTCATGAGAGCTGACATACGGTGTTCATATAACCTCACATAGAGGACGGTCACCTAGCTCTTCCAAGTGATAATCATAAGCGCAATACGACTTTAAACGAGCAGAACACGAGTCAAGCTAGGATTCAGTTTATTGAAAAAATGATAACAAAGTTCAGTACCTCTTCTTATTTCATATCAGCATAACTGACACAGCCCTCGTAAGGGATTCAGTTTTCTTAATTTCTTCTAAGTTTTGAAACAGGACATGATGTGCGGTTTACCTCCCCCCCCCACACACACACACACCGATTGTCTCGGCACAGAAATATACACAATCCAACGAAACATTTAATAGAATTATGACCAAAGATTGATAACTTCTCAACTCTAAACTTCTGTGGGATTGGTCAAACATTTGTACTACAGGATATTCGTAGACTCCGCGCCGAGCCGAAACAGGGCCTCCCATTAAAATTTGCGTTTATGTTGGTAGCAAGTGGAACACTTGAAAACAAGTGAAGACGTCAACAATTACAGCATTTATTATGATTGTGGTGAGTACGCAATTTACATTTTCCTTTGTTGCAAGCTGCAGCTCGTGCTACCCACTTAATGTCTATAGTAAGCACTCTCTCCAACAAGAGGTGTCTGCGGAGATTCTTCTGGCGCGCTGTACCGGGTGTCTCACCAACTATGAGTCACCCCCATAACTTCTAATCCGTTCACGGAATCGAAATGCAGTTTTCTCTCAACAATGTGGAATCACGGGGCAAGTAATATGCCGTAGAGATATTGTTTGAAATATTTTTCGTTTTCGAGAAATTTAATCTTCGAATTTTTAAATAGAATTACATATTTTTCTCATCAGCAGTGGTTAATACCTCAAAAGAGGAATCCAATGATATATCATATGTAAGTATTTTGATAGAAATTTTAATACAATAGTAGGCTTTCTGACATACTTGATATTGATACTGAATATTACTTGACCCGTGATCCTGCATTGTTGAGCGAAATCTACATTTCTATATCGCAAACCGTTTACAAGTTATGGGGTGGCCCACAGTTGGTGGTACATCCTGTATAATAAACCTGTAACATAATGACTATCGTAATACAACAAGATGCAACCATCTAACAAGAGAATTATACAAAGACAGTAAAAAAAGGGATTACCGTTTCTGAGGTAGAAGTGTTATAATGCGTCGTGGATTCAAAGGCACGGATCTGGCGTTTCCAGCACGAGCAACGCTCCTAAGCAGCACGAGCCGCGCCGTATCCCGTCACTGGCGACGAACTTTGCAACTCCCGAGGTCAACGCAACTCGCCACTTTTTGATTCCAATTACTACTCGCGCGCGGGCGGCCTTCATTGTCCCGCCGTCTCCTCTCTCGAATTTTCCTTCATTTTCCAGGCGTCACAAATTTTAATTAAAATCTCTCTCCCTTGGAAGATGCAATTAACGATATTACACGCCCACCACTTGTCGCTGGTGGCTGTAAAGTCCGGGTTATGCTCCGCAGGCGACTGTCTGCGCAGGGAATAGCCAGCCGCCAGGGCGCGAGGGGGAGGCGGCGCGCCGCGGCGGGCTCAAGCTCCTTGAGTGCGAACGCCGTCTTTGCTGCGGCCCATGAAAGGACGGCTACATGCGAATGGGCCAGTTAGATAAGGCTCCCACTTGCGGGGCGTTACACACGCGAAAGGAGCAGCTAGCGAGGGGTTTATCCTCTTTCCATGGTCATTCCTCTGAACTTTACAGCCACATAAAATTAAACAGTCGTTGTGTTATGAAAAGATTCTATCCATCAAACTCTTTATGTTTGGAGTGGATTCGACTCATCTGAGCACTTCTTTAGTATTTTACACCAGATTTGTATGTATACTAACATTCTCTATAGTTTTTAAATCAATTCACTTTTTTACAAGAATCAAACAAGTTTGTGCTAATAATAATAATAATAATAATAATAATAATAATAATAATAATAATAATAATAAATAATATGCAACTTGTAAAATTTTATTGTTTAAGTACATGTTTTGTAAACGAGCGAAATTCGGAACGAGTTTTCAGATTCGTACGAATGCAATAAAGCAACATTGTAAACGAGTTGCATACGTTACTTTTTCGAATAACAGCATTATAAATGTTTAAGGGGATCAAACTTAATTTTTAGAAACAACTTTATCGTGACGTCACTGGTAAATGTGATCTGTACAAAAAACGGTGGTGGGCTGCTCGGTTTACCACTACCAGCTCACGATTCTCTCGTTTCGATTGGCTGAAATGTGTAATGACGAAATTAAGTGCGCCACAAACGACAAATGTGTCATAATATGTGCCTTATGATGACATTTTATGAACGATTTCTTGTAGCGAAAAAGATCATTTATAATTTTAGAATACAAAAAAGTAAATTATGAAGCACTTTTTCGCTTAGATTAGTTTTGAAGCTCTCCAAGTGTAACTTTGACAACACTTTTGACAAATTGTCATAAATATATTGATGACAAAGATACATTCAATGTCGAACTCAACTCTTTATATAAAGATACTTATATAAATACTTATGTGTAACTATTAATGTAATTAAGAAAAGTAATTTCTTGCAGTAATGTAATGATATATTCAATCAAATATTTGATTTTTAATGATTTGTCAGGAGCAAAAATATGACTTTCGAAGAAAAATACATCAATAAAGAAACTACTCTGTTTCCTATTATTAATATAGGTAAGTATCTAATTGTTTCTAGTCGGAAGTTCGAGGTATACAATGCGAAATTTAACATTTTTTACCCAAAGCAAACTATTTTTACGATATGCAATGAAAGAAGTGAAGATACACTATTCCAAAAACATTTATATACGAAAGTGTCACCTGAAAACTTGCTAGATAATTAAAAAAAGAAACAAGCATTTCACGTTTCACTCAAATACATTATTTCTTTATATACCGCAAAATTGCTTGTGTAATTTTACATATAAAGATATGTCATACAATAATTTAATAAATATCACAAATTTAAAAATCACATATTTGATTGATATGTCGTTAACACATTATGTTGAAATGTTCGACAGGTTTTTCACTGTCAATTTTTTATAAAAATTTTCGTATCAAAAAATAAAAATCTATTGTTATACCACAATACCGGCTTTGATGCAATTCTCCCTTGAATAATCCCGCTAACATCATTACGAAAACAACTTTCAATAGAAAGTTATCGAGCCTCCTCCCGTTATTGACTCCCCCGAGTAGTTAATGACGGAGCAATCTTCGAAGGGAGGGAAAACCTCGTACCAAGAATACTTTCAGGACAATACAGAGCCGCTTCATTACAAAACGTCACTCACCCTACACAGTCACGCCGAAGATCACGGCCTGTATTGCGCAGCAGCCCTCATTTCAGATTCGGGGTCACGAGTGTTTTAAGGCTGATAGGAAAGAGGCACCCCGGCATCTCACCACCGCGCCATACTGTTTGACAAATGAAGGTCTGACTCCGTAATCCATCAATATCTAACTGCCAAAACTTGGGCCAATGGGGGCGAGGTGAAGCAGGGCGGAGGAGGGGAGGTGGGTGATGGAGTGGGATGGAAGGAGGCGGAAGGGGGGACGGGTGAGGGGGGGGGGAGTCGAACCGGGAAACCGCCCCCGTGCTATCTATCCATCTTATTGCGCGGTTCCAGAGATGAAAATAGCTCGCTCATCGCGTCGATACGGCCTCCGCGGCGCTATACATCAACCGAGGGAGAGAGAGCTGCGGATGGCCAGGGGAACTGAGTGCTGAGGGAGCCACGCAAGGGGCGGAGCTGAAGATTCGGTAGTCGGCTCCCAGTGGGATCCGATTCTTCGGCGTCAGCGTTCTGCAGCGAGCCGCGGAAGCTGCCGGTTCAACGATTCCTTCCAGGGGTAGTGGAGGTGCAACTGGAAACTTGAAAGTATGCGAAACTTCTCAATTCAAAATATTTAATTCATAATAATTCATTATGTTTACACTGATAAGTATTGTGCTGTAAATGTGTTCTTATAACTATAATTTACTTTATTTAAAATCCAAAATTATGTTGAAGTTGGACAAGAGGGAATGCACCCCACAGAGAACCAAAAATTTTACTTGAATGATAAATAATAAAAACTGTAAATGAAGGGTATATTTAAGATGTTTCTGCACCCTTAGATTATTCGTTTCTCTATCTGGATACGCGGGTTATCTTTGGAATATATTTTGAAATTAAACACTTCGGTAGAGATTGCCATGATGTAAAGTTTGGATGACGGAGATAAAGTGAGCTCTTTACTCTGGATAGGGAGCCCGACAAAGCCACAAAGGTAGTTAAGACGGCAAAAAAGGAGAAAAACAAATACATACGTAAACATAATACATAATTATTTTTACCATTTGTCAATCATAATGAATAAATTCGTTTTCTTTTCTCCATATAGCTCAGAAATAAGATCTACAAAAAAAATGTTACGAATAGAATACTCGTTTCCAAACTACACGGAGAATTCACGAGAAATTCACGTAATAATTTGTAGAAGTTTGAATATGAATGTATACCTGGGTCGGTGATATGTTTTTAGAAATGCTCTATTACGACACTTAACATTCATAGCTGAAATTACTGCTTTGACGGAGGACTCTACGCTGCATTTGAGAATACGGCGTATTTACTCTTCGGCGAGCACGTTTACATAAATTTCTGACGAGGGAAGTTTGGAGAAATTTTGCAAACTAATGAGCAGCATTTACCAAAAGTCAGCAATTTTGTGAGGCGTAGAACTTACACGCTATGCACTTCTTTACGCCCTAGTGAAAATTACAACTAAGAAAGTTTTATCTCACCCACGCAGAATTTAATGTTACAGAAAGATATAAATGTTATTACACAGAAAGTATCTTTGAAAATTGTGTATGATAAGCCACATTAAAGAAAAAAAAGCATTATCGTACATATTTTCTCACAATAACACAGTGGTAATAAATTGAAGATGCAAAATCAACTAAACCTAACTAAAGTTTCACAATGAGCAAATTCAACAGAACTCTAATATTACCTCTCAATATTATTTTGTCTTAGAAGGCAACATCCGAAGAGATAATGTAAATTCCACTAATCATTGAATTTATTTGTGAGACATATAATTAAAATCCTTATTTAATGATCTTTGGGGCTGAAATATCATGTGTCAGGATTTCAACGTGTGGAAAAAGAACACTATAAAAACAATACACTAACAAAAACTATTCAAACCCTTATTTACAAAATAATAAAAAAAGTCCATGTATGTTTGGAGAGACTTCAAGTCATAAAAAATGTCCATCTCACTCTTATGCATTAAAGTGCATATTCCATTACTACACTTGGATACTACATATTGGACAGAATCAGTGTTCTATCTAATCAAAGTTCCCGTATCGTCTAGGACTTCTGACTTATAACACTTTGATGAGCAATTCTTTTCGAGTAACTGATGACACCCCGGAATGAAAAGAGCACACAACAAAACCTAGAACGTGAATAGAATGAAATGTATGTAAAGAAGGAGCAGTAAGTGCGACATGAAAGGGAAAGAAGCTATAAAAAGAAGATGAGAAACTAAAGTGAAACCACGACCGGACTGAAACGAACAGGCCTAATTTCATTACATTCGTGCTTCAGGCATCACAAATGCAAATTTTGGACAATGCTCTCTTCAGTGAGCACAACAACAAATGAGAAATGAAGCAAATGACCCAAGAGAAACACGCGAGAGGAAATGCTTAAATCAAGGATCCAGAGAGACAGAGAATCCTAGCTACGAACGAATGAAAAACAAAAGCCACAAGAGAAACGTGAAATGATCTTGTGTTATAAAAAGAAACAGACTCCACTTGCATTAATGCTTATTGCATCTGAAAAGCATACCTAGAAACTAAACTGTTCCTTATTTACATGAAGCATTTTATAAAATATATCAATTACCATTGCTGTTTGTTTGTACTGACGTGAATCAAAAATTCGTTGGGGAAACCAGATTTTAAATGTTTTTTCATTCAGATGTGAAATTAATTAATATAAAGATAGAATAAAGAGAACATTGCTCATTCATTAATATAAATATTAAACATTTAATTCAATTATTAAAAAGCTTAATTACAAATGATTAAGAGCAGGTGATAAAGAAAGAATTATAATTACACTCTACTAGTAAGTTTGATAACATGCAAGACAAAAAAAAATTTAGGAGCTCATCAAAAAATGAATAGCAAACAAACTAAATACATATTTTTTCTTTGTATAATATTGTATTTTGATTGTCAATTGAGACAGAAACTAAATTAATATATTACTTTGAAACCATAACTTTTGAATTTGGATTTCACAGCGTGGTTTTCCACGTTAACTGGAAGCAAAGAAAACAAGAATGCTCGAGACGAAGTTCATCAACAAACCTCATCTGTAACGGCCCGGACGCAATCGCATGTATTTTGGCTAATGAGCAATCAATAGTTTGTACTTAGTACGTAAGTGGACAATAGGATATCACGCATCATTTTGTCGTAATTCGTAGGTGTACCTTTTACGGGATGTCGTAGAATAAATTATACAAACCTTTAGGGAATATGAAAGAGTCAAAGATGACTTGTTTCAATGAACTTACAGACAGAAATTGAAGAACGAGACCAGCCAAACATAAGTGCATGTTAATGAACAATATCACATGTGTAACTTTGATGAATGAAATGGTCGTCACATGTTCATCGAAAACAAGTAATTATCTTCTA
Organism: Teleogryllus occipitalis; assembly: GCA_011170035.1. NCBI lineage: Eukaryota > Metazoa > Arthropoda > Insecta > Orthoptera > Gryllidae > Teleogryllus > Teleogryllus occipitalis. The sequence continues at coordinate 181,219 of BLKR01002384.1, forward strand.
ACGATTGAATAAGAGGGTGAAGAAAACGAACAATGAATTTAGTTTAATTGGGAATAATCGTGAAGAAACGGAAACAAAATGTATTGTCGTGAGACAAGTAGAACATCGTAAGACAAAATTTAGAAATGTACAATTTGTGTAAACAAGACTTTAAAACATTATTTATGAGTTCAAGAAAAAGATTTTAGGATTAGATAATAGTTTTAAATGTATTTAAAATGCAAATTAAAAAATATTCAATTTGATTCGTGTTGTTTCCTGTAAAAAGGAATAATTTAATAACGGTTAACGGAAGAAAGAATTGCAAACACATAATCCTGGCGGTATGTTGGAAACGTAGGTATAATCAAACCTAGAACTAAATGCGTCAAACCATTACTGACCGAACAGACCTCTTGCCTGTAACGCTAGCTAACGCCACCTGCAGTAGCGAGGCGGAAGCCAAGAGCAAAGCAGCGGACGAAAGGCGGAGGCCCAGCCGACTGCGACGGAGCGCCTGAGTTAGCGCCGGCACCGCGCGGCCCCACAAGCGAAGATGAGGAAGAGGAGGACGGGGGAATCCACTGTGGCGTTTGCGAGGCCCCAGAGAGTTCTCATTTCTGCGGTTTCGCGGCAGGTTGGGTGGCCGGGGGCGAGGCGGCGGGGAGAGGGGGCGGAGGAGGAGAGGGTGCGAGATTGGCGTTTCTCTCGAGCGGCCCCTGAGCCCGGGGCGCGCCCGGCGGCGGGCGATGAAGGCTCTGGCGGTAGCGGCGGCGGCGGCAGGGGCGGTAGGAGAAGTGGTGTAGGTGGTGACGGTGGTGTGGCGGGAGTGTCGGTGTGTACCGTGGTGGCAGTGAAGCGGTGGAGATGGCGGGTTTTGGTGTGTAAGACGTGGTTGAGGTGGTGGCGTGTTTGTGTAAGGGGCGGTTTAGGTGAAGGCGGAGTTGGGGGATGCAGTTGAGGCTGTGGTTTCAAGTGGCTTCAGTGGCGGCGGGGACGGCAACATCGGTGGCGGAGGCGGGGAGGTTAGCGGAGGGGGGAGGGAACGGAGGGGGCGGAGGTGAGGGCAGAGGCGGCGATGCGGACGGCGGCGGCGGTGGGGGCGCAAGCGGTGGGGACAGAGGCGGCTGCAGTGACGGCGGTGGCGGAGTGAGCAGTGATGTGGGTGGCGGAGTGGGCAGTGATGTTGGTGGCGGTGTGAGTAGTGATGTAGGTGGCGGTGTGGACAGTGATGTGGATGGCTGTGTGGGCAGTGATGTGGGAGGGGGTGTGGGTAAGTGCTGTAGGTTGCGGTGTGGGCAGTGATGTAGGTGGTGGGGTGGGCAATGATGTGGGTGTCGGTGTGGGTAGTGATGTTGGTGTCGGTGTGGGCAGTGATGTGAGTGGCGGTGTGGGCAGTGATGTTGGTGGTGGTGTGGGCAGTGATGTGAGTGGCGGTGTGGGCAGTGATGTGGGTGGTATTGTGGCGGTGTGGGCGGCGGCGGTGGTGTGGGCGGCGGCAGCGGTGTGAGCGGCGGCAGCAGTGTGGGCGACGGCGGCGGTGTGGGCGACGGCGGCGGTGTGAGCGGCGGCGGTGGCGGTGTGAGTGGCGGCGGCAGTGGTATGGACGGTGGCGGTATGAGCAGTGGCGGTATGGGCGGTGGCAGTGTGGGCGGTGGCGGTGTGGGCGGTGGCAGTGTGGGCGGTGGCGGTGTGGGCGGTGGCAGTGTGGGCGGTGGCGGTGTGGGCGGTGGCGGTGTGGGCGGTGGCTGTGTGGGCGGTGGCTGTGTGGGCGGTGGCTGTGTGGGCGGTGGCGGTGTGGGCGGTGGCGGTGTGGGCGGTAGCAGTGTGGGCGGTGGCGATGTGGGCGGTGGCGGTAGCAAAAGCGTGAACGCTGTCCGGAGAAGAGATGGCGGTTGAGGAGGCGGTAGCGGTAGTGGAGCGGAGGAGCGGTGGGGGCGACGGAGGCGACGGAGGCGTCGCGGCGCCGGCGCCGTCACCGAATCATTTTCTGATTAACGGCGTCCGTCGTCCCGAGACCATATTTCCGGAGGATTGCTTTCGCTGTCGTTGTCGCCCGCGGCGAGGTGGAGCGGCGCTCGCTGCGGCGGCGGCGGCGGCGGCGGTGGGTGAGGACTGATGGCGTCGCGACGCCGCGCCGGAGCCCGAGCCGGCGCTAAGGACGAGAAGAGGATAGCGGTTGCATCCGCGGAAGCGATTTTTACGTGTTCATTCCGAGAGAGAGACGTCGCTCCTAACATAATAATAAACGCAAAGGCGATCAGCGTAGAAATGAGGTGAGGATGCTCAGATGCCAACCAATCTACTAAATAGAACTTTAGCTTATGAATGAATGAATAAAATTAAAGTATTTGTGTGTTTTTTTTTCCAAAATCAAAATTAAAGAAGGATAAAAAATGAATAAAAAATTACTAGTATAGGAGACTTTCGGAAATTTGCACAAAGTAAAACTATATTGTCTTTATTGTTAGAACAGAACAAATTTTAGACAGTAGAAGTTTTTAAATTATCTTATTTCATATCACAGGATATCCTTGTCTATCGATATTGCATTTCTCTTCGATCTCCCATTAGTGGAAGTTTATTCATTTTAAAATTTTCCTACTTCATTTTAAATTTTGAAAATGAGAGATCTACTTTTAGAAAATATTCATTTTTCCAGCCTATGAACGAATATAGAGCTCATCTGCTTCTTACGAACAGACATCTTGCCAACTCACACTTTTATGAAGTTAAGTTTTATCAATTGTATAAAACTGCAATGCGAGGAAAGCACTTTCTCTCATACATTTCTCATAAATTTAACATGTTTTTGGTACGAACGCGACATCGACAACCGAACATCGAAGTTTCTTTCATTGATGCTCAGTATTAAATCGATTACACCGATGTTAATAAATCTTTGACCCAAAGCCACCGACGCTATTAAGCTTCGATTTTTTAAAATCTAAATAAGTAACCATTGAATTTTACGTGGGAGGGAAATTTAATTTGAAAGTGGAATTTAATTTGAAAGTGATCTCTTTTATTAATTTTTAATTGAGGTTTATTCGACAAAAAGTTAAAAATATCATGAATATTAATTATAATGAGAATGAAAGAAGTGTATGTAATGAAAAATGTGAGTAATGAAAATATAATAAAACATGTGTATATTAATTGATAATTAAAAATAATGTGGGCTTCTTTATTGACAAAAACTCGATTTTATGTATTTTTCACCCTTTGTTTCTTTGGTCTCAGGAATATTCAATTTATCGAAATCAAAGTTATTATGGATGTTTGTTATGATGGTATTTTTTTATTAAAAAATATTAACCACGTAGAAACATCGAATACACAACACGATATTAAGAATCATCGACTTCAAAATATCGATATTAAATACATCGGTGATTTTAGAAAAAACGTCAATGTTTTGAGAACATCGATGAGGCATCCATAGATTGTAGGTTAAGAATGATCTACAGCGCGAGCGTTTCCGCTCCGCGTCAACGCCATCGGAGAGTTTACGCCGGGTGCCGCCCCGCCCCCTTGGCCTGCGTGGGCTCATGTGTGGCCGGCCGCCCGGCGCTGACAGAACAAGCGCCGGCCGACACGCGGCGGTCGCACGCGCCGTCACCGCAACGCGGAGGGCGCGGGGAGGGGGCGGGAGCGGGGACGCGCGCTGGCCCTGCACTGGAGAAGAGGGCGGAGGTGATTTGCGAATGGTGCTCGTCGTATGGGGAGGGCAATGGTGGGAGAAGTGTCGGTGAGAAACAGATTGGGAGGAGAGTAGGAGGAGCGGGGTGGAAGCGGGGTGGGAATGGGGTGGGAACGGAGTGGGAGCGGGGTGGGAGCGGGGTGGGAGCGGGGTGGGAGCGGGGTGGGAGCGGGCAGGGAATGGGGTAGGAGCGGGATGGAACTGGGAAGCGAGTGGAGTAGGAGCGAGGTGGAAGCGGGGGTGGAGCGGGGGCGGAGCAGGGGCGTGTAATGTTCTGTTACAACATCCCACCGCTGTCACCAATTTTATTCCGTAACGTATTTTATGGGGTAACGTTTCGCCACTAACTCCGTTTTTCAACGTTATAACGTTCTGTATAATTTCTATCATTCATATTTCTTTAAAACAATATCTGTAGATTCCTTTTCAAAACAATTTATTTCATAACTTTCTCTCATTCACAAAATTCTAGGTCTGACAATCTTTTCTTACATCAACTTCTCCGTTGCTATTGTAACTCTAAAATATATGAACAATTGTTCCAAATTTGTTTACAAACCAAATCAATAAACATGTGTAATAACAAGTAAACGTATACCTAACGTTACAGGTGGATCGGGGGCGGATCGGGGGTGGATCGGGGGCGGATCGGGGGTGATCGGGGCGGATCGGGCGGATCGGGGGGATCGGGGGGATCGAGGGAGCAGATCGGGGGCGGATCAGGGGGCCCGGATCGGGGCGGATCAGGGGCGGATCAGGGGCGGATCGGGGGCGGATCGGGGGCGGATCAGGGGCGGATCAGGGGGCGGATCAGGGAAGCGGATCAGGGGGCGGATCGGGAGCGGATCGGGGGCGGATCGGGGGCGGGCGTGGAGGCGGAGCACGTGGGCGGGCGTGGGCGGAGCGTGGGCGGGCGTGGGCGGGCGTGGGCGGGCGTGGGCGGAGGCGTGGGCGGGCGTGGGCGGAAAGGCGTGGGCGGAGGCAGGCGGAGGGGCGGAGCGTGGGCGGGCCCGGGGGCGGAAGCAGAGAGGCGGGAAGCGAGGCGGCGCGGGGTCGGGCGGGGTCAGAGCAGGGTCGGAGGGTCCGGAGAGGGGTCGGAGCAGGGTCGAAGCGGGGTCGGAGCGGGGCCGAAGCGGGGGGCAGGCGAGAGGGGGCGGCGGATCGGGGGCGGATCGGGGGCGGAGCAGGGGCGGATCGGGGGCGGAGCGGGGACGGAGCGGAAGTGAAGCTGGAGTGGGGTGAAATGTGTGGGAAGTGCTCGGGGGCGTGGCCAGGAGACAGGGTCGGTGACGTGTGAGTAGAGGTAGAGTGCTGGCAGGAGGTGCATTCCCTCCTGTTTTGCTCCCTCACGCCTGCTGTCCTCGCAGGCAGGCGGTATACGCCTGTCGCCCGATGCCGCCCCGTGGACGCGTTCGCCGGAGATAGACATTGGGGAACTGCGGAACATCCACTTCGCACTTCACGTTTTACAAGGAAGAAACATTCAGATTTGCTTCCGACAGTACTGAGAAGGAGAAACTAATGTATATGGGCGCCCTTGTAATCATAATTACCTTTAAAATAATGCACAAAAGAACGAATGAATCTCATGATAAAATAAGTATTTCATTTTATTTCTAGTCGATTAAACCTTTTTACAATACTTAAAAGATTACAATACTTAAAAATAAATGTTTATGTAATTTTGTACATTTAAAAGATGTAACGGTAATATTCGAGAGGATCTTAGTAATATGAGTCTGTACTTTTGTAAATGCAGCTAAATAGTAAGGACAAGTGGGATTCAAAAGAAGAATTGAAGCGCTCTTGATACTCACTTTTTGAGAGCCACCGATCTCCAAATCCAGATGTTATTCGCCTTCTTTCCAACATTATTTTATCACCTATTTCCACCTTGCCAGTCTGTTGTAACTTCCTACTGCAATGCTCAACAAGCGATATTACATTACCATTAATGAACACTACTTGTCACTAGCGCTACTCTCCAGATTTCCCAGTATAACCTCCCTTAGCTATAGATTAGTCCGCGCTCATCCGCTCACGCCACTGACCACTGCGGGGTGAGCACGAGTATGACGGTCGGCAAGGCCAGCCTTGATCGTCCCACGTCCAAAGCTAAAGCCACCATCAATCTCTGCCGCGCCGGCCCGCGATAGCTCTCACAACACGCTGCTGCTGACGCTGCCTTTGGCGCCACCGCTACTGTCAGCGACGGCCTCATCATCACCGCCACAGCCCGCTACCCATTGCCCCTCGCATACCACCACTCACTGCCTTTCGGTCCGCCACCCACTGCCCACCGTCCACCACCCCACTGCCCCCGTCCATATAAGGATGCCTCAGGCATCCTTATATGTAGGATGATTATATATGCCTTACGATCCTCCATTCACTGCCAGACGTCCGCCACCCACTGCCCACCATTCGACACCCATTCCCCGCCGCCCATCACCCACTCCCCGCCGCCCATCACCCACTCCCCGCCGTCCGCCACCCACTACTCGCCTGTCTGTCCATTGCTGCCCGCCGTCCGTCACCTCCTGCCTTCTCTCTCTACTGCCTGCCGCCACTCAACTGTCGCTACTCGCAGTTACTCGCAGCTCTCCTACTCTCTCGCTTCCTTCAATGACACCACCATCCGCCGCTCTCACCAACGCCATCGCCGCCAACTTCTTCCTGCCGACGCCGGTGGTACCAAACACAAACCACCTATCCCTCCCACCATCACCACCGTCACCACTACCACCCGCCCGCCCGATCCTCCGCCGTCGGCGACTCCCCGCGGAATCAATCAATGGGTAATTGATCCGGGGAGGTCGGAGAGAGGCCCGCAGCGGCGACACCCGTCTCCATTAGGCCACCAGAGCGCAGCACAGCAGTGCGCCTCACCCGCTGTACTCTGTGCGGCTCTCGCGAGGAGCGGCGGCTCCGGCTTTGCGCCCAGCCGCCGCAGGGGAGGCCACTAGAGCCCGAGCAGAGCGTGCGGCTTCAGGACGCGCGGTCGGTGGATGCACCACCAGTTCTATTGGCATTGTCATTGCTTTTTTACCCTCCTCGTCTTAAACACTAGTGGCTTAGTTTCATTTTATATGTAACATTCATATTATTATTATTATTATTATTATTATTATTATTATTATTATTATTATTATTATTATTATTGTTATTATTATTACTATTTATGTTCTTCGCTAGTAGTCAAGTTCCCTCAGTCCGTTCGTTCGTCACTCAAAACAATCTTCCCGCCCCCCCCAATCCAAAAAATGAGATGTCATTCGACGCGCCTCGGGATTTTGGTGGGGAACTGATAATTTTTTTGGCGAATCCATACAAATTGTATTAAGAATTTTATCGTTTTGTATGTGGCAGTTTCTCTCAAATTATTATTATTATTATTATTATTATTATTATTATTATTATTATTATTATTATTATTATTATTATTATTATTATTATTATTATTATTATTATTATACAAATTCCATATTATCAATGAGATAAGCCTCTGTAAGTAAGAAAACTTTGCACTGTCAACCAGAATGCAGAAAAATTTTGCACTATCAACCAGACTGTTTTCTCTCTCATAGAAATACACAATGTGCTGGTGTAATATTGTTAACTTCTAAATAGAGAAATGCGAAAATTAAACGTTTTATGTTCCCGGTTCATTTGGGCACATCAATCAATTTTTATACACTGTCTGAGTAACAATGCAAAATACAAAGCTTTGACACTGCAATTGATTTATGAGTCAAGTCAGTTTCTTCATTTTGGCGAAGAAACTGCATACGAATCGGTTTATGGTTCTCTTAGCATAAGAATATAATCCATAAAATTTCCACTTCATGGCACACTTGACAGATCTAAGAAGTTGTTCTTTTCATACCGCATTCTTATGAGGTTTCAAAAATAGCAACTTACTTCTGACATTGGTGATATTTTGGTGCTTTAATTCCAAATATTGGATTTTTATGGAAGAAAGTATCGTATTTAAGTGCATCGACACCGAAGTCCTCATAATTGTGAATTTTATTTTGCCCTCACTACATGACATTCCTGGAAGGATCCCTTTAAACAAGAGCTTTGAAGAATTCGATTGCAGTGTACAGAGGAGACGCCATTTACAGGCATTACGTCAATTAGCTTTCATGAATACGCCACTGATCCGAGGAAGAACGAGCAATCTCTGGTCCTAATTTTCTTTACAGACGTCTGTACAAATACCGCAGAAATACGCAAAATTTTCATTGTGAATTTTTCTTTATTTTTATGTCACAGTGATACTTCACAAGAAGATGTGCGCTTTATAAAATGTCTATTTACTTTTCATTCTAACATTGTATTGCTTGAAGGATTAAATAAGAACAAAGCACAAAAATTGTGTATTTTTACTGGCGAGAAAGAGACAAAACAAAGAAAGTGATGCATAAAAGGAAAATGAAAACTTGAAGAAATTTAATGTAAAAACATTTTTGTCTCTAGTTGAAGCAGCGTGTTAAAATTGTAACAAGGCGTCTTTTTCAAGAAAATACAGAGGACAATGTCACAAGACTCTAGTTAATCCCATATTCTTTGTATCAGTAAAAGCATAAAATTTGCTATTGCAAAAACCTATTTTTATCGGATCACAAATACACCACATTAAGAAATTATTTTTGACCCATATTTGTTGAAAAGTCTTTGCAAAACATCAAAAGAACTGACATGAAGATGTAAGCTTTTCGATGATTCTTTTGTCGTATGTAACCTTAAGTTTTAAAACTATTGGTAATGAATGTCATATTCATACATTCGAAATTGTGAATGATAAGGTACATACATGAATGAATGAAATTCCTTATTTTACGTGGCTAGACTCAGGCCATGAGGCCTGCCTGCTCTTCCGTCTAACCACGCAAATTTCGCTACGCTCTTTTCACCCACTAGGTGAGAAAGAAGGTGCGACGAAACAGGCAATTTGAATTTGGCTCAGAGGCTTCATTTAGGCTTGAGGATCTTTTACATGCAGTAAATCTACTAACATGGGACAAGCCAACTTTACTTCCCCTCCGAAGGAAGGCGTACAAAGGATTGTTTCGCCCTTAAAAATCCACGACTTCGATCGGGCTTGAACCTGCAAACTTGAGTATAACAGCACGGTACGCTAACCGTTACACCATCGCCGTCGCTAATATTCACATGCTAAATGCCAATATTCACAAAACAATTAATATAAATACATGAATTTAAAACGATTATATTATTAAAGCTTAAATATCAAATAACTAATAGTAAATATAATATTTTATTTATACCAGAAATTGTTTCCACAACAAATCTGTGAAAAACTCTAGCTTCGATATGCAGAGATATTTCGGGGGAACATTTTGGCAGATAGCTTTGAAAAAATTCAATTAAAATGCAATCCATAGATAGAAGCAACGATTATACGAGAGATGCACGGAGCTTTATGTATTATTTAAAAAATAATTGAAGTTCAAATATTTGTGTTTTGAACAGCATCATAAAAATACCACCCGGTATTCTTTTGTTAACTTCTTCCTTCCTGTGATCATTCTTCTAAACCTTGTTAGCATATAAAAAGGAGAACATATTTTCAGATTACTCCAACACATCCAGTTTCTATATGTATTCATTTACCATACAAACGTTTCGTAAAATCTGGCAAAAAATCCTCCTTAAGGCTGAATAAGTACGCAATAAACACGCATGACGCAAGGAAGAGAACTTTTAGACCGCCATTTTGGGAGCTCGAAAGAGTCCATCATGAGCTAGTCGAGTGCTCTGAGAGCGTAACCATTGCGTAAGGCTGACGGAACCACGGCGTCTGTTACGACGCATAACGACCACACCGAGTGTCAACACGTCCACCGCCTCCGTCGCCACCACCGTCACAGCCGTCGCATAACGACGAAAACATTTTATCCTCCGCATAAAATACCACCCAAAACTGCTCCATTTTTAATATGCTCTCTTCCGTCGTAATCGCCTTTTATTGGGTCTTAGACGCCAATCAGAGCCTGTGGGAACCGTAAAGGGTCCTTTTATGGACGTTTACTGCGCATTCTCGGGCACTTTAATTCCTTTACTACCGGCTCTAGGGGGCGGAGAAGGAAGAGAAGGAGGAGGAGGAAGGGAGAAGGTGGAGGAGAGGACATACGAAATATAGGTGGAGGATGAAATGGGGGACGTGAGATCTCCCAGGGAAAGTGGATTCTTGACCTTGTAGAATCGCATTAGCTTTCCCTTTGGATGACAAATTTCAATGGCACGTTGTGAAGTCCCAATTACTTTTACTCTTTTACCTATTAAATCGTTCTGGGGAAATTAAACAGTGCTTCTTCAGCGTAAACGCCTGTTACCCCTAATTTTCCTGAAGTATAATTTCTTCATTGTTACTAAACGCATTCTATGTAGATTTTATTAAATTTGCATTATTCAAAAGTGGTATGTTTTTCGATGAAATATACGAATGCATGATTATATGCCAAGATTTGAAGTATACTGACATAAGTAGTTGTTTGATTACACAGTTCAATTTTTAAATGATATTTTATTTTACATTTTTATGTGATAAAATTGCGATTTTCGACTCTTTGTTAACCGTGCACTTCTGACACTTCACGTGAACTTATTTTATACCTCTAAACGTTTCATGTAACGCATTCAAACTCACAATACTTTGTAGTGTTCTTAAATCTTTTTGCAAACCATTACCACTGAAAAGTTTGCAGGAGGAGTCCTGTAAAAGGAAGGAAAACTCAAGACAGTCACAAGATACACACGCACACGCTCGTACCGTAACCGTAACACAAAGCAGAGAACTTCTACTCGCCTCGAGAGCGTAGGTCTGACCCGAAGTCGTCGCGCAGCAAGGACGCCGTAGCGTGGCGTGACGTGGCGTGGCGTGGCGTGGCGTGGCGTGGCGAGGAGAGCGTGGGCGGGGCAAGGAAGCATAGGACTGCTGCGGGCCGTTGCCTTCCACGGTGTCGCGCCACAAGGACCGCTTTGCTGCCAAGCAGCAACGCAGAGGAGGCCAAAATGTCTCCAAAAGGACTCGTAACAAGTATTTAAACAAAAATAAAATGTTCTGGTGTCTCGTAATGAAAATTTTTATGGTGGGTGGCGACCTAATTTTTCTGGTAATATTTTTTATTTCGTCGTAAAAACAAATGCATTAAGAAATTTTCATATATTGTATTTTTCGTTTTGTTAAGTTAATGTCAATAAATATATAATTGCGTTTATTTTATGCATTGATGTTTTTATCTGTCTTTTTATGAGTGCGAAATAATCAGATTGAAAATTTGAGTACCACAAGACTTAAAAGAGTTTCTTCTTGTCCAGAATTCTCTCTCTCATATTTTCTCATTCCAGAGTCTCTATCTCTCATATTCTCTCGTTATAATCTCTGTGTCTTTCATATTCACTCATTCCTTTCTCCTTGCCCTTTCACATTCTCTCATTCCTGGCTCGCTATCTACCATAATTAAGTAATTACGCTGTAACTGGTATTTGGGTTATGACTTCATTCCCCGAGTATTCTCGTGTAGATATATTGGTATTCGGATAGATAGGGTGGGAGAACCAAACCAAAGAACGAAAAAGTCGCGAAAGTCGTTGCATTGTGTATTGCAAACATTAAAGAAATGTACGGGGTGCGTGAAATAATTCGTAATACATCTCGTGATCGCCCTATTATGAAATGAGCGGCGTTTTGGGATCCCTATAGACTTACTCAAAAAGAAAATTTAGAAAAAATTCAAAAACGTTTTCAAGTTCACATACGGGAAGAAGTCATTAAAACTTTCATGAAAACCACTCGAAAAAGGAAAGCGAGACTTTTCACTTTGTATTAATAGTACATAGGCCAACTGAGTAAGCAGTACATGTAGAATAGATTAGATACACCAACGTATTTCTGCAGAGAGAATCAGAATCACAAAATTCGGACAAAGAAGTAGAGAAGAGATGTGGGAAAATTTTCATTCATTGCTAGAACTACAGGAGATCGCTAGAACGGCAACAACTTTCAAATATTTTCCTTGCAATGTTCGTAGTCTTACATACTTGTTAGAATTACTTCAGTATCAATAAAGTTAGCAACTTTGGAATCCCATAGTAAGTTAAAACTTTAGCAAATTGGATCGTGGAGCTCAGTGAAGTATTATGAATGGTGTCGTAGGACAGTGCAGCGCAGTGCAGTGCAGTCTTTGAACTTCAACTTTATATAGTGCTGAGTATTGCGTGTGCTCTAGTGGTGTAGTAATATTAAGTTGATAACCATTACTATAATCATTAATAATATATTATACTTATTTTTTCTGTGAATTACAGCCACTGAGATTTTTAATCAATTACAATTAAATACATCTTATATTATCCTCTCATTTCCGTCTTCTCTCCATATTCTATCATTACTATCTCTCACATTCCCTCCTTCCTTTCCATTATTCGCTCTTATTCTCACTCTGTTTCCATTGCATACTTTCACTTAAGTTTGGGACGTGACATACTTCAGGATTAAGTAGTTTTCAGCTTTCAACTTTGAACTAAGTTTTATTACGAGAAAAAATAAGCAAAGCTATTTTTGGGACTACTGTCGTTGAAAAAGTTTTTGGAGCCATGATAAAAGCACGGAGTCTTACATAGTCTGTGGTTTAGTTGCAAAAGGTTCGTATAATTCCCTCCAAAAACGAAAACGTCTAAGAAATCTAAATTGAATTCTACAATGTTTCAACGAAGCATTAAGCAACTCGTTATTGCCAAAAATGTCTGTAGGAAGATTAACAGCGTCCCTCATCCAAACAGCGTCCTTCATCCGAACAGCGTCCCTCATTCGAATAGCGTCCCTCAGCCGATCAGCATCCCTCAGCCGAACGTCGTTTGTCATCCAAACAGCGTCCGTCATCCAAACAGCGTCCGTCATCCAAACAGGTCCTTCATCCGAACAGCGTCCCTCATTCGAATAGCGTCCCTCAGCCGATCAGCATCCCTCAGCCGAACGTCGTTTGTCATCCAAACAGCGTCCGTCATCCAAACAGCGTCCGTCATCCAAACAGCGAAGATTGCCAATTATCGCTATTTATTCGTCATTCAAACGTTCCTCTAACTCAAACATAAAAAAGCAGAAAAGTCGCGAAAACGTCCGTAGCCAGATTTGTTCGCATTTCGAACTGTTCCTCAATCGACCTCCCACTGAATCAAACGACCGCCGCCGCGCTGCAACGCACATCGCGTCGATCTCTCCCGCTTGACTCTGCGTGCAGCCGTAATCCCGGCGGGGGCGGCGGGGGCGGCGGGGGCGGCGGGGGCGGCGGGGGCGGCGGGGGCGGCGGGGGCGGCGGGGGCGGCGGGGGCGGCGGGGGCGGCGGGGGCGGTGGGGCGGCGGGGGCGGCGGGGGCGGCGGGGGCGGCGGGGGCGGCGGGGGCGGCGGGGGCGGCGGGGGCGGCGGGGGCGGCGGGGGCGGCGGGGGCGGCGTGGGCGGCGGGGGCGGCGGGGGCGGCGGGGGCGGCGGGGGCGGCGGGGGCGGCGGGGGCGGCGGGGGCGGCGGGGGCGGCGGGGGCGGCGGGGGTGGCGGGGGCGGCGGGGGCGGCACGGTACGCTACGCTCTCTAGCGTCGTAACGCCCCGGGCAGGAAGAGGCTCTTCGTCCGAACGCCCGCGCCGCTTCGCGTTTACGCCGCCGACTCCCGGCGAAGGTGATGTCGCCCGCCGATAGCCCCCGCGCTTCGTTCGCCTTCCAGGAGGAGCCCGCGCGCAGATAAAGCCACCTCCCTCGAAAATAAAGTGGGCGGGGCTTTGCTCTGACGTTACGTCACGACGTCGCGACAGCCTCCCGAAAATACGAGGGCGACCTCGAAGAAGTTCGTGGCGGATGGGGAAAGAAAAGGTGATTGCTCTGTGCGTGTACGGGCGTCAACGCTTTGTGTAAATACTCAGCGACTCAAAAGAGGTGTTCCTAAAAACGGAAAGAAACTTGTAATTTTCGGTGTTTAATTATTTTGTAGTTCCTGAAGCGTCAGTTGCTCCTATTACTAGTTTTATTAGCATGTTGTATCCTGGGAAATGCATGTGCTCATCCTTTAGCAGAATGCGAAATTCGGCGCCGACTACTGATCGGCTTGAGAGGTCCGGGAAGGTACAAGCTCTAAGTACTCGACTGGTCTCCCAGTATGTACGGTGAGGTAGTGCAAGTAAGAGTGTGTGTGTGTGTGTGTGTGTGTGTACAATGAGAGGTGGGACAAGGATGAAGAACGAAAAATACCGCGCGGCGGATGACTAAAGTCTTAAACATTCTACTGCTTAAGCGTTCACCTGCTATTTTTCGGGGAAATCAAAGAAAACTTCCTACCAGAAGAGCCAGCCTCTAGAATTCTGTTCCGAACTATGTCCACATTGACCTAGTTATATAGCAAGTCTTGAAAATGCTCCTCCGTTGGGACTCAACCCGAGGATCTCAAGGTCATAGACGTTGCATTTACTACAACTGTCGCCTTGAGCCATCTCGATGATATGGTTTGCTAATTTTATATTTGCTGTTATTACAAACCCAATAGTCAATCCTCAATACAAGCTGTATTATTGAGAATTTATAATTTGGTAGGACTGTGAACTAAATGGTAAGGAGCCTATTGTTGGCCCCTTAAGAACCAACACGTCAATAATTTCAGTCATAAATTTCCAAAAAGAAAAATGACCACAATTGATTAAAAAAATCACATGAAGATGAAAATATATACAATATTTAATGCATTTTCCAGAATGATGATTTTTAACATTTTTTCATAACTAAAAAGCACCTGAAGCCACAAAATAATTCTTAATACGTGACATTTCTATCAACATGTGGAGAGCGCTATTGCTGGCTGTTTAAATTACACATATCAGACAATATCACAAAGGTAGCTTCCCGAAAGAAGAACAAATGTAAGAACAATTTAAAACTGTGTAAAAAATAAGATGTATTCCGATACAATATAATGTAACAAAAATCCATTTATTTAGGCTGTCAACACATAGATCTGACCAGCATTTCTATCCTTAATCGAATACACCACTGAACCATGGTACCGTATCTGGGATAAGGGAGGATAACATCAATGTTAAATTTTCCAAATCACAGAACCGCAGCTATCAAATTCACAAATAAATTGAATGGCATGGATTCGGCGAGATTACCTAAAGTTAGTGATCCTGACGATATGCGGGCCACAAATGACCAATGAAGACAAGCCTATCAATTCCACGCGACTGTGTAAATTCCCGCCTTGCAGCAGCACGAGAGCGAGCGAGCTAAATCTCGGAATCCCCAAGATCACAAGCGGAAGCAGCTCAGGAGATTGGTCATTTGCCTAGCTACGGCCGCGGAAAACAAGACGCCGCATTGATTTATGGGCGGGACGCCGGGGCTGGCTCTGCCGCCTGCTCACCGCCACCGGCGCCATCTTCTCCTTCACTTCCTCTGCCATTCCCTCTATGTTTTCTCACCGCCGCCGCCGTTGATTCCACCGCCGCCATCGCCTCCTCCACTCCCACCGTCGCCTGCGCCCCCACACTCATTGCTTCTGCCTCTCCCGCCATCACCACCGTTTCCGCTTCTGCTGCCAACGTTTCTACCTCCCTCTCCGTCGTCTCCGTCCCTCGTCATCATCTTTGCTTCCCCCACCATCGGCTACGCCTCCATCTACTCCGCCATCGTCTTTGTCTTCCCCACCATATTATTCGTCTCTCTCGCCATCGCTCCTCCTCTCTCGCTATCGCCTGCGCCTCCAAATTCACCGCCTTGGCATCTCCCACCGTCGCCTTCACCATCCCCTCCATCGTCACCGTCCTCCGCTATCGTCTCCATCCAGTCCAAATCCCGCCATTACAACCACCATCGTCTTCACCTTCTACATTGCCTCCACCTCTCACCATCATCTCCCCTCCACCGCAATCGTCTCCACCTCTACTATAATCGTCTCCGCCCTATCGTCCCCCGCCTCCATCTCCAGCGCCTTCCCCGCCGAGGCCGCTGCCTCAGTCGCTATTACCTCCGTTGCCTCCTCAGCCTCTGCTTCCAACACTGCCAACGCCTCTGTACCGCTTCCTCTACCTCCAGTTCCCCTCTTGCTGCCCGTCACCTCTACCAATGCTTGTGTCCCGCCGCGAGCCCCCTCTCCCACCCGCAGGCACTCCGGGCGCGGCCGGCGGCGACGTCCGCTCAAATCGGCGCGCCCTTATTAATTTCTGGCGGCGCCTCTCCGCCGCTGCCATTCCGCTTGATCCTCTCTCCGCCCGCGGCGGTGCGGAGGGCGAGCTCTCAGTGCGAGTGCGGCCCGTCGCCGCACCCGCATCCTTGCGCCGTAATCTCGGTGTTATCCCGCCCTGGGAACGCCATCACGTGATCCCGCCGCCGCGGTGGAAGAGACGGGCGAGCACTGCCGGCAGAGGCGGCGGCGGCGGGGCGGACGGGCGTGGCGAGAAAGGCGGCGGCGGCGGGGAGGCGGGTCGTCGTCGGGGGCGCTAATCTGCGGCGACTCTCGGCTGCCACACCCTTCTCCGCGAGAGCGCATCCGCACACTCCGCCTAGGCCCCGCCCCCTGCCCCCGCCGGCGGCGCGAACGGCCCCGCCCACAACTTGTCGCCGGCCGGGGGCTTTACTATTCGCTTCGCTCAGTAATGGAGCGGGTGGGCTTACAGGGAGCGCCGTTATTAGGGAGTTGTTTCGGTAATCATAGACACGGCCCCGCCCCTTTCCTCAGGCTCCGCCTGTCCCTCCGCCACCCTCGTGGCCTGATTTCTGGCGGCGGGCCGCACACCCGCAGCGCAACCGCTGCTCCTTGGGTTGTGCCACGCGGTGTTGTTTCTGACAGAGGGACAAGGAGTTCTAATGAAGCCGTTTGCCGGATGAAGATGACGACGCGACGGGGCGGCGATGGCGGCGGCGGCGGCGGCGGCGGCGGCGGCGGCGGCGGCGGCGGCGGTGGCGGTGGCAGAAACTACGGAAACCGCTGCGAACACGCGGGTGACAGCGGAGACGGCGTGGGTGGAGTAGACTCAGATGAGCAGCGTGAAGGGTGGGGGGACAACGAGGCGGTGAAGTCGCAGTTGGTGGAGATGATTCGGAGGATACGAAGTTGGTATTAACGTCCCAAAGAGGTCTAGGAACAATGGTGAAGAAATTCTTAGATAAGGGTGGTCATTATGGAGTACATGTGTAGGAGTGAATTGCCTTAAGAAATGAGGATGATTACTACATCTGTAGGAAACCTAATTTCGAGGAGGTATGGGAAGAGTCATGAAAGGAATTGTAATGACGAGAAAGGAACAATCGTTAGCAAGTTGTGAAATAGAATGAAACGTTTAAAATATATTCCTGGTTCCAGTGTTTGCTTCATCTGAAAATGCTTACATCAAAGAGGACGGCACATTAAGATATTTCCTATATTTTCGTAAAATAAATGAAAAAACAGGATATACAGAAATTATATTTCCACATTATTTCACGAGACAACTATAAATCTCCGAGCTCTGGTGACCTACAAAGCCATGTATCAATACAATGGCAATAGAACATTAAATTTAAATAGTGAATTGATTTCTGACAAGAACATTGAGTTATTTTCAAAAAGAGATAACGAAATTTCAAAGTTTCTAAAATTTTAACATAAAATAATTTAAAACACAATTGTTTAATGAGAAGAATAGATTCCATTAAACACATAATTGACTGTGCTGTGTTATGTGCTTATGAGCTTCAATACACAAAATACGAAAATCATATATCGGCGAATAACGTGTGAGTTCAATCCCATAACGAAGTAACACGAGTAACATATTCACCTTTTTGATAGGTAACTCATCGTGCTGGTGTTTCGTAGGTACGGGTTCTATTGCAAAAGAAATTAGTGTACCTGGGAAATATCACTGGAGGAATTTCCTACCAATTAGGGGTAAAGTCACATTCGTAACTTTGCTACGTGAGATTTCACACTACATATTCATTGCCAAAAAAAGAATCATCTTCAACCTCTTTATACGCCTAAAGAGTTTATAATATTTATTCTGAGACACCTATAAAGGGCATTTCATCTTTTATTTTTCTTGTACTACGTGTAATAACAAAGCACGTTCAGAAACCTTGCCTGAAGATTGAAAACGTTAATAATTTGTGTACTGTTGAACGCCATGAAAGATAATATGCGGAGCCGGTATAAGTTAATTTTACAAAAAACAAACAAAAAACAAACAAACAAACAAACAAACAAAAGGCTTAAAAGAAACAAATGGAGGAGAAACGGTGCACCAACAGCACAAGTTGTGTGGACAAAACTCTCGGCAATTGAGCGACAGTCACGTGACATGTACGGCGCTGCGGCTGCGGACACTCCAATGAGGAGATGGCGCCCTCTGCTCTTGACTTCCCGCGGTCGCCCCCGCGCCCTTGAGGCAGCAGAAGGCAGAGCCCCGCAGACGCGCGCGGCCGCCAGCAAGTGCGTTGCTCTTGTCTCGCCCTACATCTTGGGCCGTAAAACTGCTGGCGCAACACGGCGCCCCCTGCCCGACGCAGCCTCGAAACAGCCTCCGCTCACGGAAATCCCCCTGATCTCGGGCGCGCCCACAGGTTCCGCCCACACACTATTTCCAGGCGAGAGCGAATTAAGTCAACGCAGGTGCGGTGTTGAGTTAAAACAGGGCTACCTGAAGCTACGCGTCCTACCATCAGGGTCGGAAAAGTGTCTGCGAGGCTCCAAGCACGGCTAACTACAGGCCCCGTAATAATATCCATCAACGGATCAGAAGCATACAACTTGAACGTGAAAACGAACCTTTGATATAGTGACATACCAATATGGGGACGTTTTATTACAGAATATTTGTCGTAAATGGGCAGGGCAAATAATAGGCAATATGGCGCCTTAGTAACGACGTCGTGGTTGTCAGGATAAACAAACATTCATCTGACCGTGGAGGCAAGGCGAGGCATTATGGGTTTTTAAAAAGGGAGGAAAAATTCATTCGGTCGCATGTCGTGACGGTGAGCAGTTCGCTCGAAAATAGATTAATTTGTGCATGTTAGGACTTTGCATATTTTCGCTATAAACGGAAGATAGAACTGAGAGATTTTTCTGTGCGGTGTAAGCATAAAAGCACTAGATATTTATACGGTGAGAACGGGTGTCAGACCTAATATAGTGGAGCTGGAACAAATATTTGAGTGGTGCGAAGCGGTGAATCGGCGGTGTTCGTCAAGAAAGAAGAGAAGAAGATTCGTGGTAACTGGACTGCGGGACTTCGGAGCTTCAAATACAAGAAGGGAAGGCGTGTTTTCGAGGGAGTACCAATCAAGAGCATGCGAAGACCAGAATCGCCGTATAAGGTTCGAACCAAGAAAGTTCTTCAATGTAATTTTTTTTTCATTTTAATTTGCTGCATTGATAAGAAATAAACATTAAGTTTCTCTTGAAAGAAAGATAAAATGATTTTCATTGGCCAATTCAAGCTAATAAGTAGCTAGATCAAATAATCTCTGTTTTCAGATTCCTCGCCATTCTGTATAGATGGCAGATCGGGTGATCGGCTATTAATAGATAATAGCGATTATTTCTGACGTGACCCATCGACCCAGCTAGCGGGATAATATTCAGTTTTTATCAGAGTAATAATAGTTAAAATATTATCGTAACCTTTTTCCTGGCGCCCATGTTACTAGAAATTTGGAAACTGGTTACGACGAATCGCCCAATAATTGTACCAGTTAGGGGCATGTTTCAATA
>BLKR01002385.1:0-200410 GCA_011170035.1 Teleogryllus occipitalis
CTCCTCCAGACAGCGACTGGATTCGACCTAGCTGAAAAGCTAGTGTCGAAAATCCTGCCGCCGTCAGGACTCGAGCCTAGGACCTCCCAATCAGAGGCGCTGCAGTGGCATCAGTTGATGCACTGAGCTACCGCTCCCGGTTAGATGGTAGGATCTCCGTCACTAGCTACATAGCTTTGTGGAAATCAGCCGCTGTCTGCAAGACAATTCTAGCGGTCGGCAGCTCTGATTAGTAGTTTTCTGAGGTTTCTCCGATCAACACCG
Source organism: Teleogryllus occipitalis (assembly GCA_011170035.1). Lineage (NCBI taxonomy): Eukaryota > Metazoa > Arthropoda > Insecta > Orthoptera > Gryllidae > Teleogryllus > Teleogryllus occipitalis. The sequence continues at coordinate 265 of BLKR01002385.1, forward strand.
GGCGAATGACGGAGCAGTACCCTAACAAACGGGCCACCGCGCATGGTATTTCCTACCTCCTCCCTGTCCTATTCTCTCCCCTTACACACACACTAACATGCACTACACTACCACACATGCCCGGAGACTGGCTGAGAGCGTATAGATTGTCCCGGGTGGGGCGGTGCACCGCTGGTGAGAGATACCTTGTTAGGGAAAACCCCGCAAGCCGACGGGTAGGTTGGCGCCGGATTTCGTCGTCCAGCGGGGGAAGATCACCGCCACCTTCTGCGATAAAAACTCACACCATACTTACTTACCTTAGCAGTTGACGCGCTCGGAATCACTAATCAATGAATTAAAACAATGGGGCAGGGGTCGGGTTAGCGACGGACCCAATCGTGTGTTTCGCGTCTTTGTTCAGGTAAGAGGTTGCAGTTTCAACCATTACGGCTTGTATTAATAGAACCTTTATTGACATTTGCTGATAGTTTCTAATTTCAAGGCTTATCTGATGATTACAAAATAATTCGAACCGTCGCCATTCGTAATCGCTTCGTGGAAATGGTGGCGTCCTCTTACTGGCACACGAGCTCGTAAACATCATTAGTATCTGTCGATGTAGATAACAATTGTGCTTTCGAAGCAAAATAGTGAATGTTCGACTAGTTCTTCAATAAGAAAGGTCTTGGATATTTGGACATCCAGGTGCGACCGCGCACGACCGCTTCAAAATACTGCATGTACCGAAGTATTCAAAGATATATGCCCTTGTGCACCTCAAGAACTAGAAATATTTTAACATAATTATTGTAAAATGTTGCTAAAGACATGTGGTATTACTCATTAATCATTATTTTTCCTTTAATTGTTTTTCAATTTATTGTGAGGGCCGCCGTGGACTCTACATTGGCGTTCTTCGGGTAGAGGAATGGCGTTGCAATGCGACTCTCAATGTCCTCTTACCCGGGAGCTCCGAAGCGTAGCAGGCAGGTGTTGAGAAGAAGCGATAAGAATTGAAGCCGTGACGTATATTTTCGAGCACATTACTTGTATAATTACTTTTCGGTAGATTGATATTTTCCATTAAACACATTACCGTACATTTCGAATTTCTCTGATATTTGTAATTAAAAATACCGAACGGTGTATACCCATATCTTTTGCTTTTTACCTTTCTCATCCAATTATTTTACTTTAATAGCCTTCCTAAAGCATTTTAAAGCCATTTCACATGCATGTTTAAATATCATTCAATCTATATAAACATTCAAATTTTTCTGGTTATTTATTACTATACTTTTAACGTCTTTTTTATACTAATCATTTAATTTCCTCTTCAATTCATACCTCAAGCATTCATAACTTCATTGCCTATTCTTATACAGATTTGCCTGTTCCTCCAACACATCCTTTATCTTTACCATTTTCCCTTTCCTTTTTGCAAGTCTTATTCTACAATACCCCAAAAAATCTTAAGTATTGTGACTCCTGAGGAAACTAAGCCAATGAACGTCTTTACAAAACAATGAATGATATAAAGAATGATAAGTATTAATAATTATAAATGAATAATAAATCTTGAAAATGAAAAGTAATTTAAAAGCGTGAAATTTAATATATTATTTAATTTTTATTTTTAACGTTACCCATTTAGAATTTGTGACCATTAAAGATGTTGATGGGAGACAATTATTGAAGTATTCAATAGAACAAGGTGCAATTCCATATTTTTTGTTAAATTGAGTTACGAGTATTAAATACTACTTTAAACATTATTATTTTAGTGTAATATGTTCTTGATATCCAGTATGAACATATATTAATGTGTATTGCGTTAAAAAAATTTAAAAGTGTACTGATTTACATTATGAAAGTGATAGAAAAAACCCTCAATATCCCAGAGATAAGACAGGATAATAAGACAGTATGGGAGAGCCCCTTGTTCTACTGAGCCCTTCAATTATTAAAGACACTTTCGGAGTCATTTCGACCCAGTGTGCTACGTGGTGCGGTGCGGCTCGTCGCGGCGCCCGCCCCTCGCTGTATCGATTCCCGCCTGGGCCGCTTTCCCCACCCCCACCCCCGCCCCTGCCCCCGCCCCCGCCCCCGCCCCGCGCCGGTGACCGGCGGCCACCGCTAACTGACGTTGAAAAATGAGGCGACTTCCCGTGAGCGCATCGCCGGCCAAGGTGGAGGCGGTAGATGCCGGTGCGTAATCTGCCCGACTTGCCGCGTGGCGCCCCACCCACGACCCGCGCTCCCAATCCCACCCTGTGGTACCCCTGTCGTTTGTGTTCGATGCCCACGCAGCCGCCACTCGCCATGGGGCCCCTCTGCGCTACACGGTGGGATTGTAGCGTCGTGATAGAAACTACACAAACGAATCGCATAATACAGAGAGAGTCATTTCGTGCGGCACAAAACCCCACTGTCTTCTCTATTAGACGAACAAATGATTCGTATGCAATTTTGCTGAGAAATGGATTATTAATGCACAGCAATTTCTCGACGATTTATCTTCTTCTATAAAGACCAGAAGGTTGCGTTTAAAGTGAGTTGAAGTACTGCGGATATTTTTAAATATTATAAAAGAAAAAATACTTTTTGGGAGTTAGAAAGGCATAAAAACGAAAATGTACAAATTAAAGGAATTTTGGTGCATAAGATGACAGCCCTGAATTGTGCGCGCCCCCACGATTGCATCGGACATTAGACCGTCAGAATATTTGCCCGACAGCCGTCCATCAGAATAATAGTTGTTATTTGCAAATGAGTTAACGATCTCCCGAGACATCAAGCGCGCTTCAAGTCTCAGAAATTCACAGTATGTTCCGATGACACAGAGGTTGCGTTGAAAATGAAAAATTACAAAAGAAAATAAACAACGGGAATATACGGGAATGGGGGCGTGAATATTCTTCACTCCCAAAATGGTAAAGAAAATATCCATTTCTAGAATTATAAGTACCGCCGTCGTCACGTAAAATGGGCAAAGCCAATTTCTGAAGTCCCAGTACTTCTGCACATTCTGGCAGCACTGTACGGAGAACAACGCCATCTGCTTCTTTCGTAATTAACTATTACAAAAGAACAATCTCAACCAACTGCCAACGACTGAGAAGCTGATAGGCCGGATTTCGCCCAATCAGCATATCTAGAATCAACGTTCTGTATGATAGGTGTATTTATCCTAAGGGTTGAGAGTATTGGCGCAGAAGGCACAAGGGGCGGGAATGATCACATTACGTCATAGTGCAAGCCATTCGATGGCCTACATGAAATACATCAATAAAGATAATATTATACATTACGACATAAATATATTTAGCACATACAATAGAATTAGTGGATTTGAAAAATGTTTAATTACATTTTTCACATGATCTAGATTTACTTGCGAAAAATCAATTGAATTAATTTTAATGCAAAACAACTTAAGTATATGAACGAATATTACGAATCCGGGTCGAAGAAATGAAATGTGCGAAGGCGGCTCCAGAGTCGGGAAAATGTTTGGGGGTGGGAAGTTTTGGCGAAAAAATAGTATTTAAGTATCCGGTTTTACTAAATTTAACATTTTTGCAACAATTAAACTAGGTATTTAGTAATAATTTAGCATCTCTTGTCAAAATTGTTATTTTGCAATATTCAACTCTGAGACAAATTGAGGACCCTCCCGGTCCGTACAGCACACGTTTCGAAATTGTTTATAAAATGTTTATTTGTTGCAAAATTGTTAATTCGTAGATTTCGGTTCTGGGACATCAGGGAACTCTTCCGACTTCAGAATTGCAAAAATTGAACATTGTTTATAAATTTGCAAATATTGCAATTTTTTTATTTTCTCTAACCTGTCTTTAAACGAAATGCAAAATTCCACAATCCGATCGGCGGTATCTCCTTTCATTATCGAGATACGAGTATGTAATTGTTTATAAGAAATTAGTTCGTCATGACAAGTCACATTTGTTTGAGAGTCAATCTTTTCGCAGTTACCTCACAAATCTGCTCTTCAAGTCGTTTTGCAAACGCAACGTACACTCTTTTTCCATCTGACCCTGTCACCACAGTGCTATTTGAAACTACCTTCAGAATGTAAGTCGATTGAGGTCATTGCTTATCGAGTCAAAAGCATGGAAACTTAAGTTCTTTTGAGTACAATTGTTCCCTAAATACGTAAATGCCAAGAAGGTCATCTTCTGAGATCGCACAAATTCTCCGAGCATATAAAAGAATCAGTCGATTCAACTAGGAACCCGCTACACTATAATAGTCATAACATTCACAAATTCTTTAATTTATTATGTTCTTCAAATGCTCCCGTGTCTCTGGAAAGCAAAAACCATACACCACCATTTCAATTAATAATAACCATTCTTAGAATGAATAAGTTTCTTTTTAAATTTGTTGTGCCTTCCTAACGCGTCTCCAAGCCCTTTTGGGGGCATTGGACGCTTAATATAATGCTCTTTGAAATATTTTTTTATTGTAGTCAGTCATTTACTTTAGTTCCTTCGGCCAGGGGCATGTTCATATCTCCTTTTAATCGTTTGTAGAAAATCATTTCAAATTATATTATTATCAACGGAATTGTAGAGTTTTATTGAATTTGAAATGACTGCTTGGATTATTTGGGACTTAATGAACAAAATATAGCTACCTGAACTTGACGCTATGAAAAGTAAACGCAAAATGCGACAAGTATCAGTATATTATCAATATTTGGGCAAATGTTATGAATATACCGAAGTTAATAGAATTTCTAAACTAACACATGTATTTAAAGGAATTCACAAATCAAATGCATAGAGACCAAGTAAAAATAAAACCATACACAGTACTGAAGACTACAGAAAAATAACTAAAGTACTGGATGAAAAAGATATGGGATACCACAAATATCAAACAAAATAAAACAGAGTATTCCGTGTAGTACTTCGTTATATTCACTGTCTGTGAACAAAGAAGAAGTCAAAGATGAACGTAAATCTCAGGGCCTTCTTGTTCGTAACATACAGAAAGTGCGATACAGAAAGTTCACATATAGAAAGTTCTTTTTGTGAAAAAAAGTTAAGAAAATATTTGAGACGGTTTTTGAGAAAATGTTTTCATGTAAAGTGCTTAATTTTTTAGCACAATTCACGGAAGAAAGTTCTTATTTTTCAAACAATTTTAAATTATCTCTTTTAAAGAGCTGATTTTTAGAACAGATTCTGTTTATGGAAAATATTTCTACCTTCAATTTTGTAGTTTTGAAATGTTAATATATAACAATTTTCGAAAATTCAGAGTTTGCTGGAAATGAGACTAACACTCCTTTTTTTCTGTCGAGAAGAAAATTTAAAGAAAAAATTGGAACCGGTTTTTTAGAAAAAAAAATGCTTAAAATATGTAAAAACTGTCTAAATTCCACACAAAATTTGCGAAAAACACTCATATTTTTGATAAATTGTAGTACATTACCTTATTTCAAAATTTGCCTTTAAAGAACACTTTCCATGAAGAAAAAATCTCTAACTTCAATATTGTAGATCGAGGAAAGCACCGAAAACTTTTTGAATATTTTATTTTTCGAAAAATTAGATATTTCAACGAAAATGTGACCTACGCTAATCACTTAAGCGTTCTTCACGCGGTTCGAGGTCAAAGTTACATCAAGATTTTTGGAGCCATTTTTGAGAAAATTTTGAAAATATAGAGGTTTTTCCTAAAGAACTCCCAAAATAAAAGTGTCCGTTTCAAATTCATGGGGCCTTGAGTTCCTTTAAGTCGATCAAAGTATACCGATTTTGGAAAAAAAATCGGCACTACGGCTTAGGCACTAGCGTTGACCAGAGACTGACGAACGGTTGGACAGACAGACGCTTTGCCGTCAATCGATTTTCTGTATCAAGGACCCATAAGCATTGTTTCTGATTACACAACGTGTCAGAGGAAGTATTTTCGTATATTCTCGAATACAAACACGTTTTACCCACTTTTTCGTTACCAGGACCTGGCAATGAGTTTTTCTCTCAATTCGCCGGCCCACGATTACAACATTTTCTCTTGTCACGAAGTACGCATGAGAAAGTAAAAATGTGATATAGACGCCAATAGGTAGTAGCTGGGAAGAGGATAGGGAAAAATACAAAAGCTAACACAGACTAAACGTATTAAGGGACTTACGAGTACGAGAAAGTCTGTGCCATTTTGGAGCAACACTAGATAAGTTAACCTTTGAATCTTAGAAAGGGGAAAGCAGAATATACATAACAAGGAAAGCTGAAGCCACAGCGAATAGCTGGGAGTTTTAAACTGCAAGATTTTTTAAAAAAAAGTATTTTATGGAAATGTTCATAAGACGCTAAATAAAACTTTAATCCGTATTTTATTTTGTTGTAGATTATGATCTTCCTACTGAGTTAGTCAAACAATCTTGAAAAAATATTCATTTTTTTTGTATTTTTGTATCGAATACAGTAAATTGCCATTGAGAGATTGTTTGGTGATTCCGGGCGCGCTAACTATTATTAGTACTGTCAGTGTTGTGCATTTTACTCCTTGGGAGGTGGTAGAATTCTTCCCTCGTTTAAACGGTTGATCCGCCGTCCATCCACAACACTTCGGTTTACAGTGTTTCACTTTCAGATATCTTTCCAAGCGCGGTAACACTACAACCGCGCCATGAACTATGCTCCAATCTGGTCTCCCGTCATGTGTGGTAGAGTTGGGCATGTCAGTGCGTGTGTGTGTGTGATTGTGTGTGATTGGTGTGATTGTGTGTGTGGTGTGTGTGTGGTGTGTGTGGTGTGTGTGTGGTGTGTGTGTGTGGTGTGTGTGTGTGTGTGGTGTGTGTGTGTGGTGTGTGTTTGGTGTGTGTGTGTGTGTGTGTGTGTGTGGTGTGTGTGTGGTGTGTGTGTGTGTGGTGTGTGTGTGTGTGTGTGTGTGTGTGTGTGTGAGAGAGAGAGAGAGAGGAGACAATAATTGAGGCAGAAATGATCCGCTGTCCGTAGTCCATTTGTTAAGGTATTGTTTCGGCATTTTTACTATCTAGTATACATACGTATATACGGCGTATAGACATGTATACGTAGTATAGAGGTAGTTGTGTAATGCTGCGCAAATAATTGGCGGATTTTTCTGGTATTTGTCGGAAAAAACAGAGGAAACTGCCGGATAAGAGCAGGCAGCAGCTGCAATTCTCCTCGAATCAGTAGCTAAATTCGACCAAGATATGTAACTAAACTCAAACATCGCTCACTGTCGGGTCTCTTTCGGTCAACGACGTAGTATTGACATGTGAAATGATGAAACTGAATTATTGCAACCTGTGCAAACAGTCGTTAAAATCGTAGTGAAAGTTTCATTTTCGTTACAAAATTTAAAATTTTCAACATTCAAGTATTCAATTTTTCAAATATTTCTTGTAAACATATCTATAACATGAACCTCTTGTCTGATTAACAAATCAGGCAAATAAATAATAACACTGTAAGCCAAAGTGTTTTCAAAAAACTACTCTCTTTTTTTTTAAATGTGACTTTCAAGTTTTTTATAACACTGGATTTCTCTAATACGTATTCGAATGAGTTCTTTGGTTAATTTCTAAAATGAAAAACCGGTATAATTTTGTGGTTTTTATAAAAACTAATGTGTCGATTTCGAAACTAATGTCGAAAAAATGTACCGATACGAAATAAAAAGGACCTTTTTGTCGTTCTGCAATTAAACGATTAGGAACCCCCGTTCTCTACCATTTGACTGAACTTCGGGATCGTGAACGGCTTACTACGTAGTAAAGAGGAAGTAATTATCCAAGATATTTTTTCGACATTTTGATGAAAATGCTCAACCTAACTCGTTGCGAGTCGAATTTGATTCGGATAATATAATTTTGAGGGGCATTTCATATAAGTCAATACGAAATCTTTAAAATTTACTCACAACCTTCTCCAATTCTTTTTAACTGTGAGCTCAATGTGAGTAAAATGTTCTTACAATTATGATTTATGTTCGATTATTAGTAAATTCTCTGTAATTCGGAAATTTTATTTGAAGTTTTTTGATCCTGACTTACATCATCAAAATTGAAAACAACTTTTCTTAGTGAAATCTATCGCCAGTATACTATAAAATCTTTCAATTTTATAGTGTACAATTTTCAGAATATTTATATTTTTCGCGTATTTTTGAGATAAATAGTAGCAATGTTTCAAAAATATTAAAAAATATTTTCTCGAAAATTAATTTAATGTTGTATTTGCCGAGTTGATATTCCTCGAAAAGTAATCTTTGTAGAAGCACTCTCTTAGGCGAACGGTTAACATCGCGGCCAGTATGGTAGTCATAACTTAGTGAGTTCGAGCCGTACCTAAGATTTTTTTTGGTTTTTTTTTCATACATGAGAAGTAGCCAGGTGTAAGATTCATTGTCATATTATCAATTTTTGTTTCAATGTTTTTGTGGCCCTCAAAAGGACCGGTCTTCAGGCTATCCTTCAATAGGATGACCAGAAGCCCTCGTTCTCTACTACCTGACGCATTCGCCATGGTAGAGAACGGACGAGATTAGCAGCGCAACCTTCACTGTTTGCTACCCCATCCCTCATACCAGTTCCCACAGGGCATCTGCATTTGTTGGCTGCGGGTTGGGCCAATTTTCAGAAAGTGTTCTTTTTGTCTCGGCCCACACGTTCTCAATTGGGTTCATATCGGCGCCACAAGGCGAACAATCGAGAAGCTCGACTTGTTCCTGCCTTGCAAACCATTTCTGAACCAACTGAGATTTATGGACTGGAGAATGGTCCTGCTGAAAACGTATTACACCGTCAGGATAAAGCCCCCGTACGGAAGGGACCATAACATTTTCTAGGATGTGCACATATTCCCCGCCGGTCAATCCTCGCCCATGGGGGCCTTGGTCTATTCTGTGCAACATACCTAAACCGCGCGCGCTCATCCACCCCCAACATGCCACGGATACGCGACCGGAGCGGTAAGCTCTCCTCTAGATAGAGACTGAATTCGACTTAGCTGACAAGCTAGTGTCAAAAATCTTCCTAGTCGGGACTCGAGTCTAGGACCTCAGCAATTATAAACATTATTGTAGTACTTGCGTGTTAAAGTGCTTCAAATGAAGTTTTTGAAAATTGAAAATTTTTTGTGAAAACGAGCTTCCAAATTTTGCATTTACTGAAACGCTTAAACGCTATTTTGTTAAAAACTGCTCTAAATTTTTCATTGAATTACTATTAGGACAAAGTTTTACTCTTCTTTAATAGTCTTAATGTAATATTTCGATTGTACTATTAAGAAACCGAAAAGTTGACAATTTTTTTAAAAAAAAGTACTTTGAACGGCGATTGATGACAGCTGGCAGAAGTATGTGTCAAGACAAAAAAGCTAGGTTACAGCAAAGAAAGTCTGTGCCATTAGTACCACTCTTGTAATCAATATTGCTTTCAAGTTTCTTTAATATAAAATGTGTTTTTATAAAATAAACTTTAAAATAGGGAATGGGTGGCTCTGTGTCAATGTGATATACCATTATTCGGAGAGTAATGGCTTCGATTTCCTGTCTGCGTAGATACTTTTATCCATTCTATTACCAAAACATCCACTAATTTACAAAATTCTACATTTGTCTACTCAACGTTAGGCTTGAAACGGGCAAAATTCGCGAAAGAGAACAAGGAATTTAAAAAAAAATCGTAATAGATGCGCAGCATTGATATCAAAATAACACGATTTTAAATCGGGAATAACAAGTATTTTAAAATATTGTATTGTTATTTTCATTTTTACACGAACAAAACTTACCTAGAGCACAAACTTTACTGTGAAATTGCGATCTTAATGCTTCGGATACCTCGAAGATACACGTAGTACTTCGGAAAGAAATTCGTTTAGCAAGAAATATCTCAGAATTCTACCTGTATAACGAAGAAATATCATGGTTTTATTGTATCTGTATGTAATTCAATAAATCCCGTCTGGACGTCTCCTGTCTGCCTTGATACGAGTTTTATTCTTACTATAATGTTTGTCTCCTTTACTTAGATAGAAACAAAATAGTAAATGCATGTACTGATTCACAAACGCTTTTCATAGATAATGTGAATAAAGATTATGGAACTGTTGGTGTTACAGTTACAATTATTCTTAATGTGTCAAAACGTATTTGCAATGTCTTACTTTGAAGTTAATACGGTTTCCAGAAAGTAGGTCTGATAAATATTTCTGGAATCCCTTGTCTTCGTGGTAGAGGCTTAGATTGTAAATTGAAATTTCATAGCTTTAAATTAAAATTAAATAAATTTCAAAATTAAATTTGTCGAAAAAGGGTTTTGAATGTGGAAATGTTCCTGAACATTGATTGCTATGGTGTATGCTATTGGTGTTAATTATGTATGTAGATAGATCAGTAGGTATAAATATATTTTGTGTTTTCAATTTTGTAAAATACAACAAATATAATACAAATTTTTAATAAAAAATTAACAGTGATTTTTTTCATTTCAAAAAAATATTTCGACCAAATTTAACAAAAAAATACTGCTTTTAGTTACACACAAGGCGACAATATTAATGACGTCTTTCTGTTTTCTAGGATATTATAGTTCAGAAAAGAGTTGCATAAAATCATCTTTGTTGAGAGAGATTATCGATTTTCCCCCATATTCCTGAAGCTACTTCCAACCTGTCAATTGTCTTTGGAAGTACTTTCGACTCCAAGTAAAATGAGATAAGACCATATACAGCGTTGCCACTAGACAAGATAAGAAAAATCAATATTTTCACTCACCGCTGAGAAAACTGAACTACTTCCTATTCATTATACAAAGGGCTCAGAAAAGCAAAGCCATACAAGAGCTAGTTATCTCAATAGAGGAAGGGAGACCTGTCTGTTTCAGAGGCGGAAAATACTGTTTTTTAGAAATAACTAGCAGTTTATAGCTCACAGCAATTCGGTATTGCTCCAGCTTTTCTTGTTATGAGTATTTTGCTTTCCTCTCTCTCAGATTCAAAGGTTAACTTACCTACTGTTGCTCCAAAAATCACACAGACATTTTCGTACTTGTTAGTCTCTTCATACATTTAGTGAGTTAGATTTTCCGTTTTCCCCATCCTCATCCCAGCTACTAACTATTGGCGCCTGTGACACATTTTTACTTTATCATACTTCGTGACAAGAGAAAGTGTTGTAACCGTGTGCCGACGGATTTTATACTGAAAACTCTTATTAACAGGTCGTGGTAAGGAAAAAGAGGATAAAACGTCTTCGTATACGAGAATACAGCAAATTACTTCCTCTAACACGTTGTGTAATCAGTAGAGCCCGGACGTTTGGCAAAATGCGTATTTGTTATTGTTACTATTTTACAGAGTTAGCATACATTTTTTTCCCAGCGCAGGACATTTTACCCAAAAACAGAGGACATTTCAATGAAAAGGAAGGCATTTTACATTTTTGATAGTCCACGATGTATAAACTATGTACTCAACAATTCCAAACTAAATTAGTCTTTGAAAATCACATTAGACTTGACGTCATTAAAAATGATAGCTTCCGACGGGATAACTTCGCCCTCGCACCCACCTTCGTTATCCACCAAACAATAAGCATCAATTATACTTATATCACAATAAGCCTAATGATCTATTACGAAGGCCATTTATTTGAGCAAAATTCTAGATATTCAAGACATTAAGTCCCTTGAATTCATTTAATTACTTTGAAATTATGCCAGTAATATTTTCAATTCAACAGAACAAAAGAAGAGAACATTCCATGAAATTTTAAGAAAGGAGGGAGGATAGGAGGACAATGTTAAACTAGAGGTGCTACTGAATGGCACAGACTTTCTCGTAGTAAAGTTTTCTAATTTCCTTGGTGTGCTCTGGCTTTAATGTCTTGCTCTTTTCTCTGGCCAGTGGCCACCTATCGTAGAGCAAAATTATTTTTTCGAAATTTTCCCAACTTTTCTGTTTTCAAATAGTAGAACCGAAATATTATTTCAAGCATATTAAAGAAGGCTAAAAACTTATCGTAAATACCAATATTCATTCAAAAATTTTGATTAGATTTTAAGAAAATGGCGTTGAGGTCTTTCCGTAAATGCAAAATTTTAAGCTCTTTTTTACAGGAATCTATTGAGTTTTCAGAAAAGTTCATTTGAAGTGATTTAAAGTACTTATACTCGTAAATGTAATAATGTATACAAATCGATGGAAATGTCTATATTAACGATGGTATTAAAAAATTACATTTGTGTAATTTTTGAAAAAACAAATGAATACACTGAAAAGAACTTTACGTTATATTAAACAGTGCAACTAGCACTACCAATTGCAAAAATTTCAAGAAAAAATTTGGAGGCATTTTCGAGAAAATGGCATTTGTGCGTTTCTGAACATGCGGAATTTTGAGCTCATTTTTACAGAAAACTGTTGAGTTTTTGAAAAACTATATTTGACATTATTTAAAACACATGTTCGTATATATCTAATAATGTGAAGAAATCCTTGGTAATGTAAATATTAACGACGTGAGAGACAAGTCAAAATAATTTAATTTTTGAAAAATTTGAAAAAACGAAAGAATAGAGCAATATGGCGTTTATGTCATCGGATAGGGTGCATTTGGTACTATCCCTACCAAAAACTTAAAAAAATTTGAAACTATTTTTGAAGAAATGGATTTGGGAGTTAAAGTGTTTACAAAATCTGATGAAACTAAACAAAAGGAAGATTTTTTTCAGAGAATTAATATGTTCTTATTCTTTCAATAATTGTATTACACATTTTCGTAAATTTATGAAGGTTGTATAACTCACTTCAGAACCAGTTATCAAATACTCATTGAACTGGAGATGAAATATTATAAGAATGGATCAAATAAGTGCACTTCATGTCTAGGCAATTGCGATTTTTAGACCTTTAGATATCTAAATATAATACTACATGGATAATATATAATTGTCATTGCTATTTAATGTTTTTTTGCAATTATGTTTTTCTTTAGAAATAAGTTGAAGGGAAATATTTTCAAGCTCTTCTCTTTGTTTAAATATTGTTGGCACCATTAATTGCTTAGTTTCTCTGAATGTTTTGTTGAAAATAAAAGATATCAGTCCAAATTTAACTTTCGGTAACCAACAAAATCAAAAATAAAGAAAAATAAATTTCATAAATTTTGTTAATTAGATTTATTTTCTCCTATTTGATCTATTTCGAGAAATTTTATGACATTATTTAAAGCACATGTACTCATAATTATAATGTAAACAAATTTTCGCTAATGTAAATATTAACGATGTAACAAACATGTCAAAAACTTTACATTTTTGTAATTTTTTAAAATAAAAGGATAGAGCAATATGGCATTTATGCCATCTTATAAGGTACATTTACCACTATACCTTCAAGAGTTTAAAGATAACTAGAGGTGATACAGAATGGTACAGACTTTCTCGTAGTTAAGTTTTCTATTTTCCTTGGTGTGGACTGGCTTTACGTCTTCCCTCATTCTCTCGCCAACTGCCATCTATCGCCGCCGAAAATATATTTTTTTGACATTTTCTCAACTTTTCGCTTTCTTAATACTAGAACCGAAATTATACTTCAAGAATATCAAAGAAGAGTAAACCCTTGTTCTTAATAACAATTTTGATTGAAACATTTGGAGTAATTTCTAAGAAAATGGGGTTAAACGTTATTGCAAATGCGAAATTTAAAGCTCTATTTCACAGGAATCTATTGAGTTTTCGAAGAACTTCATTTGAAGTCATTTGATCCACTTCTACTCACAAATGCAATAATGTATACAAATTGATGGAAATGTGCGTATTCAGGTAGTGAGAGATATTTCGAAAAAATTACATTTGTGTACTTAAAAAAAACAAATAAATACACAAAAACTAACTTTACGTCTAATTAATAATATATTAGCACTATGGAGTCGGAAAATTTGCAGAAAAAAATTTGGAGACATTTAAAAAAAATTGCGTTTTAGGGATTCTGAAAATGCGGAATTTTGAACTCGTTTACATAGAAAACTGTTGAGTTTTCGAGGAACTTTGACATTATTTGAAGCACATGTACCCATATATATAATAATGTGAAGAAACCGTCTATAATGTAAATATTACCGATGTGGGAGATAAGTCGAACAAATTACATATTTTAATTTTTGAAAAAAATAAAGGACTAGAGCAATATGGCGTTTATGACATCGCATAGGGTATATTTGGCGCTACCACTACCAACAATTTAAAGAAACATTTTGGAGCCGTTTTTGAGAAAATCTTGTTTTTATAATTTTTTAAAATTCCAAATATTTTACGCACTATTGCAGGAAAACTACTAAAATTTTCAACTTTTGGAGCCGTTTTTGCGCGCAGCATAACATAACTTTCTCTTCACTACGTATATTACTCCGTATATACGTAGTACGTATACGAGAAAGTAAAAATAGCCAGCATTAGATCACAGCTGGGAAGAGGGTGATGCAAAACCAAAAACCTAACCTAGACTAAAGAGATCAGAAGACAACTAGTACCGTACGAGGGTTTGTGGAGGGTTTCGACTACAGATGAGTATGATCGCCTGGTCTCCGAGGCTCGATCGCTAACTTTCGCAAATGCCGTGCAGTTGCAACGGAGTGTCTCTTTTCCTGGAAGCTCTAGAACTGTGCTGAGACGTTTGAAGGAGGCAGGACTAAATTTTCGACGCGCCGCAAAAGAGGAGAAGCTCAGAGATGAGCATAAACTGTACCGCCTTGCGTTTGCTGAGGATAACATAAATCGTGATTGGGAAGATGTTATCTTCTCAGACGAGTGTGTGTTTTCTTCTGCTAACGATGGTTCGGTAAGCGTTTTTCGACCACCCGGCACTCGACACATTGCGGAATATGTGGCTGAGGCTTACCGCTCCGGTCGCGTATCCGTGGCGTGTTGGGGGTGGATGAGCGCGCGCGGATTAGGTATGTTGCACAGAATAGACCAAGGCCCCATGGGCGAGGATTGACCGGCGGGGAATATGTGCACATCCTAGAAAATGTTATGGTCCCTTCCGTACGGGTGCTTTATCCTGACGGTGTAATACGTTTTCAGCAGGACCATTCTCCAGTCCATAAATCTCAGTTGGAAGTTCTTTAGGAAGAACCACTATATTTTCAAAATTTTCTCAAAAATGGCTCCAAAAATCTTGGTGTAACTTCGACCTCGGACAGCGTGAAGAACGCTTAAGTGATTAGCGTAGGTCACATTTTCGTTGAAATATCTAATTTTTCGAAAAATAAAATGTTCAAATTTTTCGGTGCTTTCCTCGATCTACAATATTGAAGTTAGAGATTTTTTCTTCATGGAAAGTGTTCTTTAAAGACAAATTTTGAAATAAGGTCATGTGCTACAATTTATCAAAAATATGAGTGTTTCTCGCGAATTTTGTGTGAAATTTAGACAGTTTTTACATATTTTAAGCATTTTTTTTTCTAAAAAACCGGTTCCAATTTTTTCTTTAAATTTTCTTCTCGGTGGAAAAAAACGAGTGTTAGTCTCATTTCCAGCAAACTCTGAATTTTCGAAAATTGTTATATATAAACATTTCAAAACTACAAAATTGAAGATAGAGATTCTTTCCATCAACAGAATCTGTTCTAAAAATCAGCTCTTTAAAAGAGATAATTTAAAATTGTTTGAAAAATGAGTACTTTTTCCGTAAATTGTGCTTAAAAATATGCTTTTTTTCACAAATAGAACAATAAAACCTTAAGAGAATGGCCCAGATGTAATTTTCGTCAAAGTCTCAGAATTTTCGAAAATTTCAAAGTTTCATTTTTAAGTGGTGGTGATATCTTACTTTTCTCTGTTTCGTTTATTAATATAATTTTGGTATACTTGACAACCATTGTAATTTGTTGGCTGGTTTCGTGAACTCAACATGCATTTAGCCGACTGTGATTTATCCATTCGACATTCATTTGGTAAATACTCAATGCCGCATTTTACGCATCTACGCGTGACTTTACAGTAGTTTGACCGTATTTTTGGCACCGATGGCATTGAACTGGGGTTTTCTTTTTATATTGTGGTTCAAATTTGATGCATGCATTCAAAAGTTTGTCAATTTTGTAAATTTCTTTGTTGTGAAAGTTCTGATTTGGTGTTGTGACGTTCTTTTGAGAAGAAATAAAAGAGGTCATCTTCGTCAACATATTATGTTGACGAAGATGACCTCTTTTATTTCTTCTCAATTTCTTGGTTGTTTTTGTGTGGTTCTAACTCCATAATGTGGAGGTGGAAAAAGGGTGGTTTAAAATATTCTAGGATACCCGATATCGCACTTTCTGTATGTTACGAACAAGAAGGCCCTGAGATTTACGTTCATCTTTGACTTCTTCTTTGTTCACAGACAGTGAATATAACGAAGTACTACACGGAATACTCTGTTTTATTTTGTTTGATATGTGTGGTATTCCATATCTTTTTCATCCAGTACTTTAGTTATTTTTCTGTAGTCTTCAGTACTGTGTATGGTTTTATTTTTACTTGGTCTCTATGCATTTGATTTGTGAATTCCTTTAAATACATGTGTTAGTTTAGAAATTCTATTAACTTCGGTATATTCATAACATTTGCACAAATATTGATAATATACTGATACTTGTCGCATTTTGCGTTTACTTTTCATAGCGTCAAGTTCAGGTAGCTATATTTTGTTCATTAAGTCCCAAATAATCCAAACAGTCATTTCAAATTCAATAAAACTCTACAATTCCGTTGCTAATAATATAATTTGAAATGATTTTCTACAAACGATTAAAAGGAGATATGAACATGCCCCTGGCCGAAGGAACTAAAGTAAATGACTGACTACAATAAAAAAAATATTTCAAAGAGCATTATATTAAGCGTCCAATGCCCCCAAAAGGGCTTGGAGACGCGTTAGGAAGGCGCAACAAATTTAAAAAGAAACTTATTCATTCTAAGAATGGTTATTATTAGTTGAAATGGTAGTGTATGGTTTTTGCTTTCCAGAGACACGGGAGCATTTGAAGAACATAATAAATTAAAGAATTTGTGAATGTTATGACTATTATAGTGTAGCGGGTTCCTAGTTGAATCGACTGATTCTTTTATATGCTCGGAGAATTTGTGCGATCTCAGAAGATGACCTTCTTGGCATTTACGTATTTAGGGAACAATTGTACTCGTAAGAACTTAAGTTTCCATGCTTTTGACTCGATAAGCAATGACCTCAATCGACTTACATTCTGAAGGTAGTTTCAAATAGCATTGTGGTGACAGGGTCAGATGGAAAAAGAGTGTACTTTGCGTTTGCAAAACGACTTGAAGGGCAGATTTGTGAGGTAACTGCGAAAAGATTGACTCTCAAACAAATGTGACTTGTCATGACGAACTAATTTCTTATAAACAATTACATACTCGTATCTCGATAATGAAAGGAGATACCGCCGATCGGATTGTGGAATTTTGCATTTCGTTTAAAGACAGTTTAGAGAAAATAAAAAAATTGCAATATTTGCAAATTTATAAACAATGTTCAATTTTTGCAATTCTGAAGTCGGAAGAGTTCCCTGATGTCCCAGAACCGAAAACTACGAATTAACAATTTTGCAACAAATAAACATTTTATAAACAATTTCGAAACGTGTGCTGTACGGACCGGGAGGGTCCTCAATTTGTCTCCGAGTTGAATATTGCAAAATAACAATTTTGACAAGAGATGCTAAATTATTACTAAATACCTAGTTTAATTGTTGCAAAAATGTTAAATTTAGTAAAACCGGATACTTAAATACTATTTTTTCGCCAAAACTTCCCACCCCCAAACATTTTCCCGATTCTGGAGCCGCCTTCGCACATTTCATTTCTTCGACCCGGATTCGTAATATTCGTTCATATACTTAAGTTGTTTTGCATTAAAATTAATTCAATTGATTTTTCGCAAGTAAATCTAGATCATGTGAAAAATGTAATTAAACATTTTTCAAATCCACTAATTCTATTGCATGTGCTAAATATATTTATGTCGTAATGTATAATATTATCTTTATTGATGTATTTCATGTAGGCCATCGAATGGCTTGCACTATGACGTAATGTGATCATTCCCGCCCCTTGTGCCTTCTGCGCCAATACTCTCAACCCTTAGGATAAACACACCTATCATACGGAAAATTGATTCTAGATATGCTGATTGGGCGAAATCCGGCCTATCAGCTTCTCAGTCGTTGGCAGTTGGTTGAGATTGTTCTTTTGTAATAGTTAACTATGAAAGAAGCAGATGGCGTTGTTCTCCTTACAGTGCTGCCAGAATGTGCAGAAGTACTGGGACTTCAGAAATTGGCCATACCCATTTTACGTGACGACGGCGGTACTGTAGGGAGAAATGTATTCTGTGAACATTTTCTTAAATGTTGGTATCCCCGTGCCCTAACTCATATACAAGACGAATTCTGAGTACAGAAAGAAACTAGCGTTTATTTTTCAAATCGCACGAGCGTTTGCTCTTCGAGTTGCATTGATTTAATTGAAATTATCTCAATGAGGTTTTCTCTCTTAATAATAGTATTTAAATATAACATGAAAGAAAAACAGAAAATACCGGAATTTTGAAGGAACATTTATTACAAAAATTTGATATTTTGTTGTTATAATATTCAACCATGGATATTTGAGATGTGTTTCCGAGAAGTTCATTGTTGGCGACATGAATGGGAAAGATATAACATACGGCGGCTTTGGCCGGTATTACACTATAAAAGTTATATGACATATCTTTGATAAAGAACTTTGTGGCAGTCTTTGAACTTTGATGAGAAAACTTTGACAAAGAAATTTGATGAGCGTATTACATTTCGTCCAAATTTTATGTAGGTTTGCTCGCGATTTACAATCAATTACGCACAAATAGTTGTGCTTTGCTACTTTATGTTTTATTATAACTAATCTATGTTTAATGCTAATGTAGTAAAAGGTAAATAAGAAAACGTTTGAGGGTGAGGCTTTAGAACAACGCCATTGTGAGGTTATGGGTCGCACATTGTGAAGCATTAATTAAAGACCTTCGAAATGAAGAATTATTTGAGGATGGATGAGGAAACATTCAATTTTCTTTGTCGTTCTTCCTTCTTTCGAAATTCAGTCCTCTGATAGGAAAGTTTAAAAAAATTATCTTCCTGAACTGGGCATTTTCCAAACACCATATTTTCCACTCCCCGGGAAAATGTGTCCTACAAACGTTAATTCGTTTGGTTTTACTTTTGTAGTTCGGATGGACAGTATTATATAAACATTCTAATTACTCGCACTCAGTAATTATGACTTTGGTTGAAGCAATACCCCTATATCGGACGCCATGTTACCAAATATGATAAAACTTGGAAGCCGGAGACTACATTTTATCCAAGAAATTTTATAAAAGAAATCTTTTATAAAATATTGGCTATTACACTGTCATATTTCTTTTATAAAATACCTTTGACAAAAATCTTTTACAGTGTAATACCGGCCTTTATTTACTTAACGTTAATGTTAGAATATCTCTACGTTCAATAAAATGTTGTAATCAAGTTTAAAGTCGAGAAGTGTGTGTGTGTGTGTATATATATATATATA
The DNA here is from genome assembly GCA_011170035.1 of Teleogryllus occipitalis. NCBI lineage: Eukaryota > Metazoa > Arthropoda > Insecta > Orthoptera > Gryllidae > Teleogryllus > Teleogryllus occipitalis. The sequence goes on from BLKR01002385.1 coordinate 19,871, forward strand.
TATATATATATATATATATATATATATATATATATATATATACACACGCAGATATGCATTAGGTAATACGTATTTATAATAGTATTCATTCATTTACTTTCCAAATTATTTTACCTTTTTCACTAACTAAAGTAGCAAATTAAAATAGATTTTAAAATAGAGTTCGCAGCGAAAATGAAATGTTTTAGCGGGCTTACTGCTTTCCGGGGCATCTATATCTGTTTAATTTCTTAATTATTTATGAAGAGACTAATTATGATTTGTTTGGTTGTACTTGTAGGTCATCATTTAAAAGAAAATATAATATTTAAAAATGATTTTAGAATATCTTGAGATCGGGCAAAAATGATTTTATGTATTCGAAACACGAATTAGTGGTCCATAAACAAGACTTATAAGAACATTTAATCACAGCAATGCTAACTGAAAAACAAAACAATTTTAACAGGAATTGCAAAGCAAATATGTGCCCATTGTTGGCAGCGTCCGTTGTTGCTGCCCACAGCATCCATTGTTGCGCTCATTGCCGACGCTTCTGAGGTTGATGCTCTCTTCAGCTGCCTGTCCCAGTTGGGACTCTACAGCCAGGTGTTAGTGGTGTGGGATTTTTCTTCTCCTAGTTTTGCCTCCACTCCCCGTACTGAGACGGGGATTGGTAAACTAGGAAAAATAACATAGGGGTTAATACATTTTATGTTGGACAGGTTATTTTATTAGGCCTTTAGGAAGACGGAAATGGGGGTGGAAAAAAGGATTTAATGTTTTTATTGATTTTTACTTTCTCGCACTTACTGTCGTAAGAAGAAAAGGTATTGTAATCGTGCACCAGAATACGGCGAATTTTCGGCAGAAAAACCGTCCCATCCTGGTAACGAAAAAGTGAATAAATTTATTTGCTAAATTTAGGGGGAAATCCTTTAACGCGTTGTGTAGCCAGAATTCATGTTTTGTGGATCGTTGTTACCGAAAAATTGAATGACGGCAAAACGTTTGTCTATCAGTCTTCCGTCTGCGAACAACGCTAGGGGTTAAATTGTTCAACCGATTTTGTCCAAAATTGATAATACCCAATCGATCTTGTTGATATCACGGTCCCATTAATTCGAAACCGATATTTTAATTTTGGGAGGTACTTTACATAAAGCCCCAGAGATATTTTCAAAATTTTCTCAAAAGCAGTGTCATCGGTTTTGATTAATTTTCCCATAATCTCATGAACGTTTAAGAGAATGGTGTAGATCTCATGTTGGCGTCTGTCTGTTCGTCTGTAGTTAACACAAGCATCTAAACGCCGCACGTTCTTTTTTAGTCAAATCTGTGATACATGACAGTTTAAAATCATCTTTGGGAGAGACAATAGTCATAAGAATTTCTGTGGTATAGCGGGTAAGCGCACTGTTGGAGAAGCTTAGGCACGTAAGATCGAATCTCATCCACGGCGAATAATTTTTGCGGGTAGAAACAATTTTGCGGTTAATTGTATAGTTATAATCATTCGTATCCATTATAAATATCACATAAAGCATGTGTTTTGAGGCGCCACTACTTATTTTAGTGTGTTAATGTCTTTAAGAATCACGTATAAAAATGCCCCTATTGCGATTCTGGCTTCAGAACGTCTGCATGCGCGCCTGTGTAGAGCTCTAGCGTTATCGCAACTTTCATCTGTGACGTAATTCAACCTTGGCCATAGTCGCCGAAAGATAAGACCGGGAACGACGTCCACAGAGTGTTCTAAAGACCACGGCTTCTGGTTGAAAATATTTCTTAGTAAAATGAGCTATGTAGTTGCGTGGGTTGTAATCGTTTGAATTTTTATTGCGAATTTGATACCTTTGACACATGTAGAACATTCCTCTAATAAAAAATCTAAGTGCAATGAATATCACGTAACTATTCTTTTCGTAATAAGTGTGCTTGGACAGCGGGTAGAGAAATATCTGTGATAGCACAGTGCGGTCGAGCCAGACCTACAGACTACAGGGATCCGAGTTCAAATCCCAGTAACGCTGGAATATTTTTACCTCCACGTGTAAAGAGAGTTACGTTATGCTGTAGGAGGAAGTGTCGAAATTTTCACAGAAAACACGTTTTGTAAGTAGCTAGTTCGAAAAAAGTGGATTGTTGGTATTGTTCTTTTATTTTCTATACACAAGGCTGTCAAAACGCTTGTTTTTTGAACCCGAAAAAGTGATTTTCCAAAAAACCTCTTTGTGAATCCGTCTTCGTGTGAGTAATTCTAGAGCCTAAAGTAAACACGATTTTCACCAAAATGGATATTTCTTGAACGATCTGGCTAATATTACGAATCTTCGAATTTGAAACGAATCTTTTAATTTTGAAGGTACTTTACACCAAACCCCATCATATTTACATAATTTTCTCAAAAGGAGCTCCAATTTGTCTGTAAATCTATTGCTCGAAGCACAAGATGTTTAAAGGTGGCGTACGTTCAATTTTGGGCGAACGATCTGAATTTTCGAAAATTGCAAACAAATACCTATTAACATTGTCGAAAACAAATATTAACGCTAGAGATTTTTGTTTCATGAAATCTCTTTTTAAAAATAGATATTAAATTAATGTAAATTAAACACTCCACTCTTCACTAGTAATGATTGCTGCTATTGGGTCTAACCGCTTCCTTATTCTTTGGAGGGCTACTGTTTTTTAAAATTTTTTTCCAACAGTATTATCTCAAAAGTACAAAAAACTATATTGTTAATAATAAATATGTTACATGTTTCTGGGGTGTTTACATGATTCTAGAATGCAAAGTTTTGCGTAGAAATCATATTTTCAAACCAAAATTTGCGTGTTTATTGCAGCTCAGCCATTCAAAATATATATGTAGTTTATTAGACAAAGTATGATTAAAATTGTTTAAACAGCTTTTTTCAAACTTTCGACGTTTCCTTCTCCGATACTCTGTATATCCATGCTTCTTTAAAACCAAAAACAATAATTTGCGTACTGAAAACTAATTAATTAAACCCATGGCAGTAGAACTGTTAACATAAGTACTGTCACACATCTTTCGCAGGATAAGGAGTATAATTTAAAGAAAAATTATAGTTCACATGAATTTTGACAAATTGCGTCTTACTTTCTACGATATTCAAATGGTAACATTATATTACAATATTCAATTGGTTAACAATTTCGGCTAAAGAGTCTTGTATGATAATTCTCCAATTTCGTATTGTAATAATATATCTTATGATACTCATGTCGTAAATAACTATTTGACAACTATTATGTTTAGTGTATGTGTCTAGCAGGTTTTGTATTATTCTGAGAAACTGGATCATACGAATCACGTTTACTACGTTATTCACACAGGAGCACATGAATCTCAAAAAAGTATTTAATAATATCATCCTTGCTGAGGAATCAACGTTTTATTGATGATTTTAATTTTGAAAATTTTCATTAGCTTGGATGTTTAAATATAGATATCACATGTAATTACATGTCTGTTAAACACGATAGCATTATATGAAGCAAGAAACATTGTTTTTCATTTGATCATTCAACTTCATCAGTCACTCAAAATTACTTTAATTTTCTCTGCTGATCAGTTTTTTAATCTCAGATCTTCGATGAAGACATGAATCAAATAACATCGTAGATATTTGAGTGTTTTAAAAATAATAACGTGAATAAATACTTATATTTATTGAATTGGTTTTTATATAAACCTGTAAAAACATGGGTTTTCTGTTGGTTTTGGGGATGTTGAAAACATGCAAATAGTAAAGGTAATGTTAAGCTGCTGACATTTAACATTGTTTATTTGATATTTTTCTTAGGGATAGTTTATAATTGTTAAACGTTTTAAAAGAGTGCACATTAGATATCTCGAATGGCCCGTTTCCGTTTAATAAACCGCTACGTTCTCCCTGTACAGATGGTCGTGCAAAATTCAAGGTTTTGATAGATTCGTAGAATGGCGGCCATCAAACCACCTTCGAACTCTGACGATATTGAAATGTAGTCTGTGTTGGGAAGGTCATATCACTTGATCACCAAGTTCGTTCTATGTATTTTCACTGGGAAATGCTAGAGCATTGATATTTACTAAACTGTAAACAAACACTAAATCTCTTTGAATTGCTATAACGTCTGTTTTGCTTTCTTTTATTAATATCAACTAGTTTTACCAAATACGTGAGTTTGTTATATTTTTACACGCTACAATAATTTAATTTTACAAGTATTTATTTTCAAGCATTTAGGAATTCATGAAATTTCATTGAAACGTTCGCCAATCTAAAAACCTTTTAAATGTATATATTAATGTTGTTTAAAAGTATGTATTAACAATGCGTAGATTTAGCACATAAAGCTCTGATTTGAATATTATACAAAGAAATCATCAGATTAACAGTTTTAGAAAGGAATGATAAATTGAATTGAAAATATTAACTTAAAGTTTATATACGTTTATTTAGAAATTTCTGTACTTGTGTAAATATTGTGATGTGTGATTCTACTCATGTGATCTTTCAAAACACAAAATTGAATATTTCTGTATTTGAAAACCTTAACACTACATTCATCCAATCCAGTGCAGTTTATAGCAAACAGCTAAGCAATATGTTTTCCTATTTTTTAATGGTAATGGTTAAACAAGAGGAACAAATAGTTTCTGACTCTCGGTGTTAACAGGGGACTTAAAAAAAAATAATAATACAGTTATTCGGTTGCTCAGCATCCCTTTGATAGAAAACAGAAACAATTGTTTGGGCGTAATGCACCTTGAAAAATATTTTTTTATAATCAATTTCTTTCACATTTGATAAATATATCGACTTGCAAATTGTAGGACTTAAAAGAGAATATAAAAACCAAATAAAAGTTATGCTCATACTCGCCGTAAAAATACGAATTTAGCATAATTAAATTGGCCACAGAATGTGTTTACAAGCAAGTGCATTTTAAGCGTATGTGGCATGCAAAAGCGCGGCATTGGAGAACTGTTTTTTCAGTATGCCCATCCCACGCTATTCTGCTAGCGCGAATGAATTAAGCGCAAACAAATGGGGTCTACCAAGATGTTAATTTCTTATAAACAATTACATATATCTCGAGAACGAGATATAATAGCACCGAACGGATTCTGGAATTTTGCATCACATTTAAACGCCATTCAGATTAGACAATAAAAAATTGCAACAATTGCAAATTTGTAAACAATTTCCAAATTTTGCAAATCTAAAGGGGGAGAGTCTCCCGATGTCCCAGAACCAAAAACATCGAATTAATAATTTTGCAACAATTTATAATTTTATAAAAATATTCGAAATATGCGTTAGAACGGCCGGGAAGGGTCCGCAAATTGTGCCTGAAATGAATATATCAAAATACCAGTGTGTCAGGAGTTACAAATCGATTACTAAAAGTTAGAATAATTGTTGCTAAAATGTAAATATTTACTGGTCTATAGACAATCATTCTGGACGGAAAACCCCGCTTAGAAATATTTTTTTCGTCGTGGCGTACGCGCAGGCAAACTATCTCCTTCGGCAGGGAAAAATAACGATATTTCCGTCCCGTACGTAAACGAACTAGCCCCCTCTCCCTGAGACAGTGTTCTTTCTGCCCCTTGGGATGTTGCACCAATCACAGACAACTGTGGTTCTACCTGCTAGCGATTGGTCAACAAGTCCCTCCCCCTGCCCTCCCAGAGGCCGAGGTGTGTCCAAGTTTGTCGGCGCGGTGTGGAAGATAGAATTTTGAACGACATTTTTTCTGAGGGAGAGGGTACATGTATTGTATGTCAATTTTTGGCAATGAGCTCTTGATACTGTCACCTGATGAATATTTCTATGTCGAGTGTTATAGTAATAGACTTCGGCATTTTCTGAAAATATATTGCCGCCTTTAAGCAGGTCATTTTTGACAAAAACCACTGATTCGTAAATAAACAGACGGTAATGGTAAAATTCCTAGATTAATGAAGAGAGGCTTACATGAATCACGTGGGTGGGATTTTGTAATTATTCGTACAATTCGTTTTTGTAATCTAAAAGTCTGGGAGCTATAAGATGTATTTCCCGAGAATATTATGCCATATCTCAGGCGGGAATGAACATTCGCGAAGTATACACAACGAGCAGTATGAAGGCTGACTGAATTTTTCAAGAATTCTGAACGCGTAGCATAATGAACTTAATTTTGTGTTCAATTCATTTAAATGGACGTTCCATTTAAGGTTTGACTGAATTGAGAGACCTAAAAATTTTGTTGCATTAACATCCGTTAATGGTACACCGTTCACTTTCAATGGAGCACAAAATTGTTTATTTGAAATGGAAAACTGCATTAAAACCGTTTTCTCTTCGTTTACTATTAATTTGTTATTTCGGAACCAATTTGAAACATCTTATATTCTACTATGTACGTTTTCTTTATTGCAAAGGATGTTCGTATCATCTGCAAAGAGAACCGATCTTTCGTTTCGAATTGTCGAGGGCATATTGTTTACGTAAAGTAGGAACAGAATAGGGCCTAAAATCGATCCTTGAGGAACTCCACGTGCAATGGGCAGAGTCGGAAAGGTGCGTACGTAATGTTCCATCATTCTAGTAAGGTACTTTAACTCTCTGAGATCGTTGTTTAAGATACGAACATTAGCGATCAAAACCGTGGATTTTTATGGGCGAAAAAATCCTTCGTACGCCTTTCTTCGGAGGGGAAGTAAAGCCGGCTGTCCCATGTTAGTACATTTACTGCATGTAAAAGATCAAGCCTAAATGATTCCTCTGAGCTAAATTCAAATCGCCTGTTTCGTCGCCCAAGTAATACCTTCTTTCACCCATGATTGATGAAAGGAGTGTAACTAAATTTGCGTGGTCAGACGGAAGAGCAGGCCTCATGGCCTGAGTCTCGCCACGTAAAACAAGGCAAATTCAATTCAATTCAATTCAATTCAATCTAGAGCAATACCACGGATTCCATACGAAGGTAATTTTGAAAGTAAAATGTCATGATCAATGACGTCAAAAGCTTTTGAAAGATCTAAAAATAATCCAATAGGTGCCTCGTTTTGATCCAATGATGAGGCGACATCTTTAAGAAAAGAAAATATGGCTGTTTCGGTTGATTTTGATTTTCTAAATCCATGTTGGCAATCTGAAAGCACGTCGTGTTTACTGAGAAAGTTTTCCATTCGTACGTAAAAATGTCTAATATTTTTGAAAATACTGATAGAAGAGAAATAGGCCGATAATTTTGAATTTCATTTTTGTTGCCTTTTTTGAAGAGCGGCTTAATTTTAGCTGTTTTGAAAATATCTGGAAACGTTCCGGTGCATAATGATGAATTAAATATGTGAATTAACGAGTGTATAATGGCATACGGATAGGTCTTTAACAAAGCATCCGTGAATTCATCTAAACCGGACGAATATTTATTTTTTAGTTTACCGATTATTTCGAGAATTTCATTTGAAGAAGTTCCAGAAACGAACATCATGTCTAAAATTTTGGGTGAACTGTCTATAATTGAATTTTGTGCCTGACGACCCTTGGTGAGATCGGCAGCAATTCTCGAAAAGTATTGGTTAAAGAGCCACTGTTGCAGGATCGTTCACGTTTATATCGTTATATTTTAAAACAACATTCTCTACAGGGTTTCTAGTTGATTTGGTCGTATTTTTTATTATATTCCACATTGCTTTTGTTTCCTTATTTGAGTTCAAAATATCCTGATCGTGTTTCATGATTTTAGCCTGCCTTATGACTTTTCGTAACAATGTTTTGTATTTTTTAAAGTAGGTAAAGAAATCTGGAGATACGCTATTAATTTTTAGAAATGAAAGAAAGAATTCGCTTGTTTTTACAAGATGTCCTAATCCCTTCTGTTAACCAATAATTGCTTTTCCGTGAAATATTTAATTTTCTTTTTTGAAGAGGAAAGCAAGTATTAAAATGCAATGAAAGTGTTGAAAAAAAAATTATATTTGTCGTTATCAACAGCATTATAAACCGCTTCCCATGACTCCTGCATCGAGTAATCAATGAATAATTTTATTTTACTTTTTGTAAACAATCCAGTCATACGTGTAGTATTTATTGTGTCAGTGATCGCATTTCTTATAATGGTAAGAATTTGTGCATCGTGGTCACTGTATCCTAAATCTTTTGATTCAACTTCATATCGAGTAGTAGTTTTGTTAATTATAATTTGATCAATTGTCTTCATCAAATTTTGTGTTATCCGTGTAGGTTCATTAATAGTAATGTCTAAATTGAAGGAAGTAATTAAATTGAGAAACTTTTCTTTCTCGCAAGATACGACCAGAAAATCAATGTTAAAATCTCCGCATACAACAATGGATTCAAAAAAGCGATTGCTAACTTTGTTAAGTGTTATCTCCATGTTTTCTAAGAACAAAATATAATCTGCAGTTCTCTTTGTTGGAGGTCTGTAGATGCAAAGTATTATCACTTTCAACAACTTTCTTATTATCACCTTCAACAATATTATTTTGTAGGCAAAGATTAATATATATATATATATATAGGAAGTGTATTTATAAGTTCCATTTTTATATTTGGCCGCTAATGCACTGGCTCCCGCGATTTCTTTCTTATGCCTAATTTAGTTTACTCCATATTTTTTGTCGGACCCTGCCTAAATCAGCAGTTTTTAACTCGTATTTAACAATGTATCATTCCTCACATTATTTTTCGGAGAGAAAATCGCTCATTAGTCTAAGCAAATTCTGTCCCTGCAGGGGGGATCACGATGGTGTAGGTTGTCTTGGTCTTTGGTAGAGTGTCGCAGACGACCACCCGGACCCTGAGTCTCGCGTCGCCGCTCACGTTGTTAGCTTGAAAGTGCAGGCCGTGAGAAGCTCCTGGTAGTCAGGTTTGCCCGGCTACCCACCAGTTGGGCCTATGGCGCGTCGACTTTTGGACAGAATTGGGCGAAGTATGCTTTTAGGAGTACTCTGGATCCCACTTTAAAGTTCTGCGGGACACTAGATATCACCCGTCAGGTTGCCTAGTTTCCGGTGTTACCCACGTCGATAGCTGGCGGTAAGCAATGGAGAGACGGGATGGGGACTCCTAGACACCTGGACCTTAGTTCAGGTCGCCCCCAACAGGGCTCTGGGATTCGTCGTGGCAGTGGCCCGATACTCTGGGCAAAGAGGAAGGAACTTCTTCCCAGCGCATATGAGTGGCGTATTGTTTAGACTCCGGTATTAGCTTGGAAAGCAAGGAGCTCTGAGCTAGCAGAGCGGCTTGTATAGTTAGGTTGCCGTGAAGGCAGACTGGGTTCCGGCTACATCCGGATATCGGCCCGTCAGCGTTTTGCGCGTCGGTGGGGGGTGGGGTGAGGATAGACCCAAAGACCAAGGTGCCAACCCCGGGGACTTGTCCCCCTGATGAAGCAAAGACAATGTGGTGTTGTAAACCACATGGGGTTTCATACACACATAAGCAAATTCTGTAGTTAGATACAGTTTTTCGCTTATGTATTACAATTTTGTTTACTTAGCTTACTCGTTTTGTCAATTCATTAGCATAGTAGGTTAGTTGGTTTTCCCAGTAATTTATTTTCTTTAAAACATTTTAAACTAATAAAAGTAAATTCAACAATGTACAAAGATATCCTCTTTCCCTGGCCAATCGGCGACGAGAGAAGCCTTTGTTAAACATTACACCAATATGGCCAAATTCCTATATGTATTAAACCTTCTAGCGACAGTTTGGGCGGGGGAAGGAGGCCACAGGCTATGCCTGAGTGACTTCGACTTATCTTTGCCACGCTGTGATTCGCAGCGTTCCATATAAGAAGAGTTTTATGAATAAACTATAATATTATTAAAATAAGAAAATTTATAATACGTACGTGGACAGACTTGCCCATTCGGGATTTCACGTTGTGAACGTTACGTAGGATTTTCTTATCAAATTTGAACTACTTAAACCAAAACACATTAATCGTTCCTAAATATTATATTTTACCTTTACAATTACAAATGTTACGCATTATTGCAGCTCCACTGTTGCCGCTACGAATAAAAACACAAATAATAACTATAACAATACAACATAATAATGACATTCGCTCCATATTTACAATACATTCACACAAGTTTACCATTCCCCCGATATCTGTTACTTCATTCATAGCCATTCATAGCTCTCTCCAGTATTAATTACTTCTTAATTTTAAATTGGAAACAACTTCGTCTTCCTATATCTATTTCATGTCAATACACTTTCCTTTCCTTAATCATTGCACTCTTCAAAAGTGAAACATTTGTCAGACTCCAAAATCCATTGGATCTACGTCATCTTGTTTGTTTCTTCAGAATTCGAAGTTTTAATTTAAGACTGACGTATTGCGACTTCCATCCTTAAAAATAAATTCCCTTGGCTAATTCATTGTTCGCGTACTTCCATCCACCTTGAGCAACTCTTTATCACTAATTCAACAACTCAACGATGAAATTATTCTCACGACAAACTGTGCAACCGTCTCACGTCCGCCTCCCACCATAGTCGAGCACGTGCTCTTCTTTGCAAATCATATTAACCGCCTTTCAACTGTCTCTTCCTGGCTGACAGTTCGTCAGTTTCGTCTCTCTTTGCTAACTTCTGCGTACTATGTTCATTTGTCATGCACAGCTTATTCCCATTAGTTGTACTTGTCACTCACTACACTCATTATATTGTTTTTCTTTAATAATTTTCCATTTTCTATTTATTATTGTATATTCATACGCACGGAAATTACTGACGTGTCGCATTAAAAAATATTCACTTTATTTTTCACGTAATACTGCCAGCCATTTCCTATTTAGACCTCCTTTTTATCTTTTGGTTTAGTTAACTAAATATGCTCATTAATTCCATGACAGATCGTTGATTATCTCTATGTTAATAGCACGCGTGCAATTAAAATTCAAACGCGCAATTAAAAATCTCCTACCAATCGGAATTCAGAAAAGGAGCCAAATCGTATAATTAAGAAGATATAACACGGACGTAGCCAAGGTGGTTGCAGTCGGCCATGAACCATGAGCAAAAATGAAGATCACAGATTACGTTCCTACAATATCTACGTATAAACAATGATTGGATAAATTGGGGAATTAAACTTTAAGCTAGCTGACTTACAGAACAATACAAAATATTTAACATTTATAAATTAAATGTTTTACATGTATAATATTTGATATTAGGATTACGGATGTAAAATATGTAAAGGTTTTTTTTTTTTGTTTTTTTGAATTTATTTTCTTCCTGTTCGGCAGTTGTGCCTCTCAGGGGTTTGTACATTTTTATTTGTAATACATAACGTTTAATTTTCACGTTTGAGCATATTACCTCTCACTCTTGTATCTTACTACTAGCTAATTTACAGGATTTAATACTTATATTTCTAATACTTACAACTAAACAATACACAATTTTTGACATACAATTCACAATTTTTACATACATTATACATTCTTAAATCTAGATACACTCTATACATACATTGGGATGAAGATTTACATATTTAATACATATTATTATGGGGGTTTAAACATGTCGGGATATCGAGAGCGAATTCTTTTGGGATTGTTTAAAGTTTTTCCCATTGTGAATTTTGTACTGCAAGGAGAGGATGAAAGTATAGTAAAAAAATTGTTACGGTTTTTTCTTATATGTTCTATTATGGGTTCTATTTGAAGTTCCCTTTGAATATGTGTATTTGATATGAACCAAGGGGCCTTTGCACATTTTCGTAAAAACTTGTTCTGTACTATTTGAAGTTTTTCAATGTTGGTTTTAGCTGTGTTATTCCAGACCGGACAGGCATATGTGAGTGATGGTCTAATAATAGATTTAAATATTAAGATAGCACATTCCAAATTTAAGGCTGAGCGGAAGTTAATTAATGGGTATAGTTTTGATATTTTGGCGTATGTTGCATTGGTTATTACTTCAATGTGCTTTTTCCAAGTTAACTTGCTATCAATATGAACCCCAAGGTATTTTACTGGTGTATCGGATGGGAGCCATGGGATTATAGTGTTATTTAATACTAGCGGGCGAGGTAACTTTGGTTTACAAAGAGTAAAAATTTTGGCCTGGGTTTTAGTTGGGTTTATTTTTATTCTCCACTGTTGAGCCCACTCTAGAAAGCATGAGATATCCGCCTGGATGTTATCTTTTGCTATTTTTATATCTCCATGAGTTGTGTATATTGCAGTATCATCTGCGAATAGCGCAAGATTTGAGTCTCCTAATGTGGGAATGTCTGAAAAATAAACATTGAAGAGGAGCGGCGATAGTGCAGAACCTTGAGGTACCCCCGCTCCTATTGTTCTAGTTTGTGAAAGTGCGCTGTTTACTTTAACTCTATACGTTCGGTCTGCAATAAAACTACTTATAATATCTTGTAAATAGAAAGGTACTCCCAGATGTTTGAGTTTGAAAAGTAATCCAGTATGCCAAACTTTATCGAAAGCTTTCTCTACGTCTAAAAACAATCCTATTGTATGCTGTTTATTATGGAAACCGTTAGCAATTTGTTCTACCAGGCGGATGAGCTGATGAGTTGTACAATAATTTTGCCTAAATCCGAACTGCTCATCTGGCAATGCTCTTATTTCTATGAGGTATTTGGTAAGTCTTTTTTGTATCAGTTTCTCAAATATTTTAGATAAAGAGGATAATAAGCTAATAGGCCTATAGCTCGTTACTTCCTTCGGATTTTTGCCTGGTTTACTGATTGGGAGGATAATGGCTTGTTTCCATGATTTTGGATAATACCCAGTTCTAAGTGCTGAGTTGTACTCTGCTGCCAGAAATGCAATCGAGCTTCTTGGTAGTTCTTTCAAGACTCTGTTTGTTATTTGGTCATGGCCTGGAGCCTTCCTAATTTTGAGGTTATTTATAATTGTAGTTATTTCAAGGGGGCTAATAAATTTTATTGGGGTGGGTACTCTGTAGTACGTGTCTTTCATATACTCTTCAATTTCTTTGTTATGCTTATCATCGATCATTGGGTTGGGGGTAAAAGTTTTTTCAAAATTTTCGGCGATATAATCGGCCTTTTCTTGGTCCGTGTGTACAGAATTTCCTGTTTGGGTGTTTAGAGGAGGAATATTTGTTTTTTCCCCTGTTATAGTTTTTATTGTTGTCCACAGCCGTTTTGAATTAGGATGTATTTGGGATAAATAAATTTGAAAGCTTGAATACCTTAAATTATCTAATTCGATTTTGATTATCCTCGCTAGTTTGTTTATTTTTCTTTTGTAATTAGGATTTCTATTTATTTGCCATTCCCTTCTCAGTTTTCGTTTTTTATTTATCAGATCCAAAAGTTCTTTAGGCAATTTCCTACACGATCTGTGTGTTGGAAGGGATGGTATAATACTTTCATTCAAGTTTTTATGAATTGCATTGTTTATTCTGTTTATCTCTAATTCAAGTTGAGTATCATTTTGAATTGAATTTGGAAATTCAAGGTTTCGGGACATTAGATAGCGAAATTTATTCCAGTTGATGTTTGTGTTAGGTGTTTTGTTGGTACTATCTTTTATTGGAATTTTTTCTTGGAAGGAGCAAATAACTGGGTTATGATCCGAATCTAGATCCGGAACAACCGTTTGATAAATTGGGAAGTTGATTTCTTGAGAGATTATTATATCTAAGATATCTGGGATGATTCTATTGTTGTAAGGATAGTGAGTTGGTTCACTGGGTGCTTGGATATCTAAATTCTCGTCAGTTATTAGCTGCAATAGCTTTCTGCCATGTGTTGAGGTTGAATTGCAACCCCAAGCTGTGTTCTTGCTATTTAAGTCCCCTATTATAAGAACTTTTGAATGCTTCTTGAAAATATTTTTATAAATAGCTTGTGGGAAAGGGTGGTTGGTGGTTTATATGCTGATACAATCACAATTTCCTCATTATTCACGTAAATTACAATTGCTACCGTTTCTAGGTTTTTGTCTGATGGAATATCTATTTGGAAATGTTTCATGCTTTTGTGAATTAAGATTGCCACCCCTCCCGAAGCACAGTGCGTTAACCTGTCGTTTCTATATATTGCATATCCATTAACTTTAAATTTTTCACCTGGCAGTAAATGCGTTTCGGTTATGCATGCTATTTTTATTTTATTATCATTTAAAAAGTGAATGAATGAATTTGTTTGGCGTTTTATGCCATTTGCGTTCCAGTTTAATAACCTCGTTTCATCATAATTATTTATATATAATACGGAGTTGCTCTACAGCTGTCGCCGTGTCTCCGCTCTCAGTCTCCATGCCTCTCTATTTGACCATAGATCTTCCTTCATTTCTCTTGCCACCATAGCCTCTCGCACTCCCTGCTGCCATGCAAGTCTGGGTCTTCCTCTCTTCTGTCTTTCTGTCGGTACCCATTGCAGGACTCGTTTTGGCCACCTTTCGTCTGTCATTCGCATAACGTGACCATACCAAACGATTTGTTTTTTCTCTATTTCATCAAGGATAGATTTCTTAACATCCATTTTCTTTCTTATTTCTTCGTTCCTGATTTTGTCACGTCTACTGTAACAGCAACTTCGACGCCAGTAGTCCATTTCAAGGGCCAACAGCTTCTTTCTTGTTCTTTTATCAACTTCCCAAACTTCTGAACCATACGTTGTAACACTCTTGACTAGTGTGGAGAAAAGACGTCTTTTAGTAGTATTAGTGATGGTTTTGTTCCATAACACAGAGTTTATACTTCGTGTCACGTTTCTCCCCAAGCTTATTCGTCTCTCAATTTCTTCTTGACTATTACCCTTTTTGTTAAAGAGTACACCCAAATATTTGTATTTGTTTACTCCTTTCATTTTTTCCCCGTTTTCCAGAAGAAGATCTTCAATCTCATTGTTACCAACTGCCAGGTATTCAGATTTGTTCATGTTGATAGTAAGTCCTGCTTTTAAAAAATGTTCATTGAGTTTACGGATTATGAAACTCAAATCGTCCGCATCTTCTGCAATTACTACCTGGTCATCGGCAAAATATAATGTAAATAATTTATCCTCTCCGATTGTCATTCCCATTATTCTGCATTGTTTCTCCCACTGCTGTAAAATTTGATGCAGATAGACTTTAAACAGTGTTGGGGAAAGACAGCAGCCCTGACGAAGACCTTTACTGACCGGGAATGGATCCGAGAGCCTACTGTAGATCTTAATCTGAGAGGTGTTGTTCTTATATAGATTCTGTATGGCTCCAATTAAATTCTCATTGATTTTAAGTCCCTTCATTTCTTCCCATACTCTAGCGACTGGTACATTGTCATACGCCTTCTGAAGATCAATGAAACCCAGATGAACTTCCCTACCTCTCCTTGTTCTCTTTTCTATAAGCTGTTTCAATGTAAATATATTGTCTATGACCGACCTACCGGCAGTAAAACCACATTGTTCCTCTCCGATTTTACCTTTTATCTCTTCTTCTATTTTATTTCGGATTATTTTACTATACAGTCTACCTATAGATCCAATAACTGCTATTCCTCTGTAGTTCGTTTCGTTGTCTCTAGATCCTTTCTTATGGATCGGTGTTAGGTAAGATGTTCGCCACTCCTGAGGAGGATCTTCTCCATTCATGCACCTTGAAAACATGTGTTTGAGCATTTGGTGCAGTTTATAGGGACCGTATTTCAGTAGTTCTGCCGGAATATCTCCTGGTCCAGATGACTTATTAGATTTCATGGTCTTAAGCGCTTTTTCTAAATCTTCAATTGTCAGATCTACCCTTTGCTCAAATTTCACTTCCTTGTTTGACTGGAAGTTTCTGTTTTCTAGCAGCAGTCTTCCAAAGTACTCTTTCCATTTATTGATGCTGATGCTTGATAATGCAATATTGTTTTTGTCATTTGTTTTAATAGATTTAATTAATTTCCAGGCTTCTGAACTCTGTGCTCCTCCTATGAATTGTTCTATATAATCGCATTTATTTAATGCCATTAATAAGAGCAGGAACTAAAGATTGAATCATTGTTTGTAGCTGAGGAACAATAATTGCTAATATTTGATTTACTATTGTGCTAATGAAATTGAAATTGTTTGCATTATTGGAATTTTGTGTTCTCCGGTTTGAATTACGATTTTCGTAGTTTTGAGAAGGCAAAGGCATATTTACTTTAGGCAGTGGGGGAAAGTTTTGAATGTTATCAGCTGGTGGCGGTCTCCTTGGAGGTTGCTTACCGCCAGTGTTTGAATTAGAGGTTTGAGCATTAAGACCTTGCCATTGCTTTCGTCCACTTTCTGCTTCTTTAAATTTTTTGCAGCCACGATAATTCGCAGTGTGATTTCCCCCACAGTTACAACAAATCGGTTGTTCTCTTTTTGATCTAGTACACTGCGAGTAATGATGTGACCCATCACAACGAACACACCTTGGATTTAATTTACAGTTAGCTTGGGTGTGTTTGAATCTCTGGCAACGCTTACATTGTATCACTTTGTTTGGAGCGTTTCGCATGCGCACTTTAATTACAGAATAAAATAATTTAGTTTCATTTAATATTGATTTAGCATTTTCAGTGTTCGTTAAATCTACAGCACAGGACCATAGAGGTTCTCTATTTTTATTATATAGCCTTGTTACGCTTGTCACTGGGTACGTAAGCCTTACTAATTCATCATATACTTCTTTCTGAGAATAAGCGACAGGTATACCATAAATTATGACTGTGAGCTTAGAATGATAGGGATCTCTGAAAGAATGATATTGGATATTATTTCCATCACAAAATTTTCTGTATTCTCTGTAGTCTTCAATTGTTACAAAGTTCACTTGATAAAAGTCTTTTTGTTGTTTAATAGTAAACTCGTTTTTGGCTACTTTTTTAATACCACTAACTAGAAGTAGATATCCGTTGTCGTTAACATTATGAATGAATATTGGTGGAATTTTTACAGTTATATCACTTGCAAAATTATCACGATTGTCTAAATTTCTAAGTAATTCATAGCGTGAACTTACTGGTACGTTGTACCTAATATTGTCCTCTGTTCCATGGTCAGAATCAAGCTTTTTCCTCTTGTTTGAATCAGGGCACACGTTGCCGTTTAGACTCACGTTCTGTGATGCATTTTCCTGATGAAAGGCGCCCACTGATGACGATGAAAATGTGAATCCCTGCCCGTAGAATTCACCGCCGTTGGAATTTTCATTGGTCATTTCCATTGACTGCACAATTAACCCTGAGGTTTCAAGTAGCCCCCCAGGGGGGGCACTATCTACACTCATTTTTCACAGATAAATCGTTGCACTGTTTGTTGGTTGTTGTTTTACTTAATATCACCAAATACAGAATATCACCAAATATTACTGCTTAAAAAAAACACACAGTTAAATCACATCGCCCAGTCAGCTCGGTCACCACAGTTGGAACTGAAAATATGTAAACGTCAGTTGTGTTTACTAGTTTTAAAAAGTACTCTACAGCAAAACTGTATCAGAAGTGACTAGATTTTCTCCTAATATTTATACATGTTTTATTCCCTCTCACACCTGTCTTCACTTTTCTTTTCATTTTATCCGCAATATGTTCAGTACATTACATTATCAAATAATTCCTGGAGAGCAAAACATTCCAAGACCCATTAAAATAGATTGTTTTCAGAAGCAATACTTTGTCATGAATTGTGTGCCTAAAGATGTGCTATGTTTATGTGATTCCTTATAATTCGAATTATTCTTAAATGGAAACGAAAAAGTATTGAACGTAACATGTGTATGAAGGGAAATAATTACACTCGTGGTATATAAGAAGATTCGCTCCTATCGTCGCTTGTTTTCTTGAACATACCACTCATGCAATTATCCCCCCTTTACACACTCGTTTCGTTAATTACTATAATGATCGCGCCAATATTAAACAAACGTTCTTTTTGACAAAATGATGTTCCCAAATGTCTCTTCCCGTCCGAAATTCTATTCATCTTTTGTGATGGTCTCATTTTAGGTCAGAATAAAGCATCAACGTCCGCCTATTGTGTAAGAGTATTTTGAGACACTTTTCCGTCATGCTGAAACGATGTAAAAGGTACCATTTTTCATTAAGTGGGATTCTGATCCATACGCACTTTTTCTAAACAAAAATATTTTATTACTGCATCATCATACAGAGTCCATTCAAAACGTTCCGGGTTTAATTTTGTATAAAATCTACAACAAGCGCCTTGTATTATCCAAAGGCGAAACTACGTAGTACGAGTATCATTTCTTAGTTCCCCACAAGGAAGAGTTCAGCGCCGTAATGTATTTAGTAGCAGCCTGTCTTCGTTTGAAGTTGATGTGTTTTGTTACTGTGTCACCATTTGCGCGATGGAGCGAAGTGCCACGATCAAATTTTGTTTCAAAATGCGAAAAAGTGGTTCGGAAACATTCGAAATGAGAAACTCTGCGTGTGGTCATTTAATCCTATGGCCGAAGCAAGGATTTTGAGTGGTGGTTGAGGAACGGTTGACAATCGCTGGAAGGTGACAAACAACAGGGGCGCCCTTCAATCTCGATGACCAATGAGAGTGGCGAACGTGTTTGTGCCTCCGGGACAAACATTGAACGCAGCATTCCACAAAGATGTTCCTGATCGACTTTTGAAGAAAATTCGACGCGTGAGACCAGAATGGTACCGCACAGGTGATTGGTTTCTTTTGCACGACAATGCACCAGCCCATTCCTTGATACTCGTCTAAACTTTGAGGTCAAAAGAGAGTCACCATGTATCACCACCCACCGTTTACCAGATCTAGCTCCGGCAGTCAATTTTTTTCTTCCCAAAATTGAAAATCGCGATGAAGGGAGAACGTTTTGAAGATGTTGACGCTGTTAAAACCAATGTATCCAAGGCTCTGAAAGCCATCCCAAAAGAGAAATTCTCCAGGTCATTCCCGGTTTGTAAAAGCGCATCAAAATGTGTATACAACGAGAAGGGAAAATTAAATAAAGCTTTTTTTCTGAAGTATTTTTTTCTTTTCGTAAAAAGAAGTCAGTGCCCGAACTTTTTGAATGGACTGCGTATATCTTGCAAAAGAAACAAAATGTCACATTGTTAAGACGAATCTAATTGTCATGACGATCTTTTCTTTTAGGATAGCTGAAAAAGTCGTATTGACATACGTATTCTTTTCGCGAAGCGAATAAGCTTCTGAGGCTATCACACTCTACTGTGATATTAGTACTCACTTTGTAATCAGGATTTAAACTACAACAAAGGAAACAACTTTGATATAATAGGATTATATTTTGTGTGACTTTTTTCGCAGATGTAATTCCAGGTCGGAAACGTAAAAAGCAGGAAAGAGAATAGCTCTTAAGAAGATTAAATTTGATAAAAGCTAGTTAAGCACTCTTCTGGTTCCATAACAAGTTAAGGTTAATAGTGTTTACACATCTGAAGTGTTAATGGGAGTAACTTGTGATGAATTATTCAGAAAAACCATTAACCATTAACAAATTGACTGTTATATAAGTTGAAATTCACTAAAGATACATTAAAATTTACTTTAGTAAATTATCTCTAATTAGAAACATTATTTATTTATTTATTTAGTCAAAAACAGTCAAAAACCGTATGTGACGTATGGGGGAGAAAATCATCTGCGCACGCTTTCTTGAGTTTCAGAATCCCTTCGCAACAATTTAACTATTAATAGTTGAAAGATTAATAATAATAATAATAACAATAATAATAATAATAATAATAATAACAACCAATTTTAAAAAGTGAGAGATTAACATTCCAAAAACTAGATATTTTCGTTGCCAAATTATAGAAAACTTATTTTTAACGGTAAAGAAGCGAACAGACTTGATTTTTCTGTATTGTTAACAAAATAGAAACTCACCCTAAGCTCTACTACCACTACAAGCAAAGGAAAGTTCAATAAATCGTGCGCATAGTGAAGCTACATTTACGTCCAGAAGCAAATCAAGGGGCCATCTCAGCATTTGCTCAATGGATCAGGGATACTGGACAAAAACCTGATCGAGATGGGGTTATATAGTAAGACAGAAAAAATACTACGAACCAAATACATTTATTACAAATAGAAAAAAATATTTCTGGGAAAAGATTGGGCGCTATACAATGTGGTTAGTAATTTGTACGAATATTTAAATAATTAATAGAAAGCGAGTTTGAGGATTTTGATTGACTTAAAAATGTATCAATAATTCGTCAAGGAAACGGTACAAATTGACTGTCGCATTTTTTCACAATTCCTAAATCAACCGATTATATTTTTTTACGAATACTCATGCTATATCCATTTCATAATTCACATGTTATGAGTTATTTAATATATTACTTTCTGTCAGTTATTTGATATATTACCTAATTATATTACTTTAATATATTACTTTATCCCTATAAAACGTACGATGATTCCATTGGACTCTCAACCTTCTGTAATTCAATGCTATTCTTTTACTGTAATACATTTTCTTATGTTCTTGACAATATTCCTCAAGATCTATCAGATTACTCTCATCACAATTCGAAAATTATTTATGGATTACTTTGTATTTTGTGTTGATAAAAATATACTTTTGTGACAAAGGCGCAAGGCGTACTGGACTTATAAGCTTTAATTTACTCAATAGATGATCTCAATGTAAATTAATTTTCTCGTCATGTTACGTTATCATTAAATGCATTGTATATTATATCATTGGGTTATTGAAGCGATTAATTGTTGAAATAGTGTTCAGTAACTTTTGTTTTATTGTCTGCAATGTTGCAAAATGTATTACCTAAAAATATGCAAGTGCTTTATTGACTATGTGTAGCAATTAATTCTCTGCGACTGATGAATTTGAAGCAATGGTCAAACTATGTGCAAACGATGTACAAGACTGTCTTCTTCTAGACTATGATGAAGATATAAGTGGTGATAATGAATACAGTGATGATTATGTTCCAAATATTGATGATGAAAGTGAAGATCATATCAGGATGACAAGTGAAGTTGATATAGCAAGTATAAATCATAAAAAAGGCAAGTTGCCTCCAATACGCGATATTTGGGAATCAGTATGTAAAAATATGACAAAATATTATTTTTCGAAAGCATTTTTTACTGTCGTTGAACGTTGTCCTTTCATGGACTTTGTCCAATTCGACAATATACTATGAGCTCCAAACCTGACAAGTATAGTAAATATTTTGAATAGTGGATGCTACTTTTTTGGGATTTCCCAAAAAGTTAACATTTGAAAATTATAAAAAGGGAGATAGCAATTTTGCTTCAAATAAACTCTGTTGTAAAGCATCTGCTCTTTAAAAAGGTCTTGTACAATTTTTTGAAAAACGATCTTATTTCGCTTAATTCGAGTCTGAAATTGATGCAATTTCTAAAAAATCATTCTCAAAACTCACACAAATTTTTTTATTAAAGTTTCTCCTCGCATGTAACAAGGTATGGTATATAAATAAACTAATAGGGTTGTAAAACGGCAGAGATTTTCTGGCAGAAGTTAGTTTTCTCAACTCTTTAGCCTCGACTAGTTTTGGGGTCATGCTTTATTCCTTTCCCTGCTGCCACCTTTTGCCGCCCAAACGTTTTTTCATATTTTTTCAATATTTTGGCTGTCAAATGCTAGAACTGAAACCACCATACACTTTTTACTATTATAGAAGTATAAGTAGAATATTCTTCTGTTCTTCCCGGGTAGCCAAAAGGACTTATTGGCAGGTAGGAACTCGGGTGTTTGGAGGGTGGCGAGGAATTATTTGTCACAATTCTCTGTTGCCATAGAAAATTATTGAGAATTCTAGAAATTTTATTGAAAAGCATTTGAAGGAATACTAATCACAACTACCATTATTTTATATATATATATATATATATATATATATATATATATATATATATATATATATATATAATGTGTTCAACTTTTAAACAATTTTCACATCTCTTGTTGGATTTGTAAAACATATGTACTACCATCAAACCAACTGTTGCCTTTATGTGCATGTGGATGTACCGATCGTCTCATATATTATTTCAGTAGTATACATACCTTTTGCGACACAGGCAACCAATATTTATAAGAGAGGTCTCCAAGGAAAAAAAATTCGCGGATACGTGACACATTGTATTTTGACTTTAAAAATGCGAAGGATTTGTCGAAGAAAACGTATCTAATATGTTCATATCAAATGCAACCCGCAACGCTAATAGCATTATCAAAATCTGCGTACTACTCGCGCAACTTTTCTTGAACGATAGATTGAAGAAATGTGGGCGGAGTGGGGGTATTAGTTACAAAGTCGGCCACTAGAGTATTTAGAGTAATGGCAACTTCTGGAAAATCAAAGGCAAACCTGCTTCGTGTGCGGTCGGGTCATCGCTCTGGGTAGGCAACAGCATGGATAGTAGATAGGAGTTTTAGGTGTCTCCCTTGAAGGTCCTGGACCTGCCTCAGACATTTCTTTATATCATGGTAATAAAGCTGAACAGAAGTTCTCGACTATGAAAGCAACTAGCTCTGACTTGCTTCTGTTTCGCGCCAACGAAGTTTTAATGCTTGAAATGTTGTCATCAATGCGTGCTGGGAGCTTTTGCCTTCAACTGTTTATTGCTCAACGGAGGGGGAAGCAAGGTCATCGTTCAAGAAAAGTTGCGGGAGTAGAAGTTAAATAACTCCTAATCGAAGCGATGTGAGCCTTAAAACTTAATTTTGAGACCAAAGGCGTCAAAGAAGCGTGTTATTACACCGCAATCTACATGACAAAATACTTTTGGACATTATATTCCATTTTTGTTGGTTCGGCGCTTAGCGATATATTAGTAATAGCCCGTGTAACTTCCCATATATTGTAAGGGCCTCCTACTTTCTGTAGGATGGTTAAATATTAAGGTATTGTAATATTTTTGTTCTTTACGATTAAAACTTAAATCCAAACATTTTCTTGTAAAACAAGCTTTTCCCTATTTTTCTCTTCTTAATGTTCTTGTTCATTGGTTACACTTTCACTTATCACATAAACTTATACAGTTTATCAGTTATTATTCAAATTCGATATTATAAATATCGATATTTTCCAATACCAACTATATTACTCGGCGCTGGAGGTGATCTTTGTGACGTCACGCTTAGTAAACTTAGATTTCTCCAGTTATAAGCATACCTTCTGTGTATACCGTGGTTTGCGTCGACTGATGAGGTTTATTTGCATAATCATTAATTGAAGATCATGCATATAAACCTAAATGCTCTCGCAGCAACAATTCGAAGTGTTAGTAGTTGCTTGATATTGATGAATATTGCTTTTTATGTGTACAGTACAACCGTTCATTTATCGAATGTAAGTATCGACATTCTTGTTTCTGTGAAAAGTTTGTGATATAACCTACAGTACTCATACACTTGATATGCTACCACATCATGCCTACTAAGCATTAAACGCTCATTTTATTATTATTCAAAATATTTTTGTTCGTTTTTATCGCTCACCCCTCAAATTTCAAACTATTTTCGCGTAATTTCTGTTAGAAGATAATGCATTTTATAAAAAAGAAACATTTTCTGAAAAACTGCTCCAAATTTTTCTTTAAATTTTTCCTCGTATAGAGCAAACAATATGAAGCAAATTTCTTTTCATTAAATATATTTCATTTAGGAAAATTACAAAAGTTAGGAATAATGCAAGGAAGTATGAGCTGTTGCAGCACCAAATTTTTGTTATGTTTCTTTCTTCTATTTTCTGGTGATAGGAATAAGAAAATTACCAATATCGTTTTACACAAAATAATAATTATGAACTCAAAAGAAGTCACTTCTTTAAAAACTATGAAACCAAACACGTGGTGCTACAAATTGGCACAAAGCTTCTCGCATAAGTCAGTCCTGACTCAAGAGAAAAGAACAAAAACATTACGAAGTTATCTGTTTATCAGCTGTTATCTATTGGGAACTAAATGACTTCCAGGACTTCTTCCGATTCCTAAAAAAATAATATTAAGAACTACAAATATTTACTACTAATAATATTACTGATACCTTCGGCCCGCGCTCGGCCACACTGAAACGGTTATCCTATACGGATTACGAAAAATAAAACCCCACAACGAAAAATATTTTCTTATATTTAAACTTTCCCTTGCCCTCAAAACTAATCCGTCAGTTCAGAAATTTCTATTTTCGGTGAGTCCGCGAAGCCGTTTCATACGTGAATCGAGATGTGGTAATCACTATTTCTAGATACGTGGCTTGTTGATTTTATCATTTCTTATCATCTGAAATAAAGAAACAAAATTTAGAATTTTCATATTGCAACCGCAGTGACCGGTTTAATTCTGTATATTTTCAGCATAAAAAATGTCTTGTAATGTGATTCTCTCACTCCATATAAATCTCTATTACAGACACAGAAAATAATAATGACAAAACAAAACGTATTTTATGGGTGAACTACCAGCGGTTTAATGAATTCGCTTATTCGCTTAATTTAAGGAATAGTAGATCGTATACAAATTTGTAGGGTCAGACACGCGGGCGCTCGGCACGCATGTATTACAAATCACGCAAATTAAATCCTTTTCAAAAATTTATACTGTAATCTTTCAAATCCAGGTAAGCCCTTTACATAAAATTCAATGTACATAATAATCTTTCCTGAAAGAAAAATCCTTATACCACTATTGCATACACATCAAGAATTTATATTACCTTTATTCTTTTACAATAAAAGTATTAATGAAGTAATTATTTAATATAATGCTCAAAAACACTGTCCTTCTTTCTTTCCTTACCTTAAGATTTTCTAATTTAATATAGGGCATTCAAACGGGCATAATAATAATTTTATTTTAAAATTAAATTAAAAGAAAAAACCAAAAACTATGATGACCTGAATTAGTCAATCAGGTAGCATATCATTACATTAATTTATACTAAGGAATTACAAGTTAACACAGAGAGTTTACTTAAGAAAACAAATGTTACACTCCTTTCCCATTTCACAATTCTAAATTGGAGTAACACTCTTAGTTTAAGCAGCGACTAGCGTTCCCGTGCGAGAACTCTCACATATTAAACTCCACCCTCTTCTCTATTTTTCCATTAATATATTAAGCCTGTAACATACCTTATATATAGTAACAGCATATTGCTTTATGCTACAATGGGGTCGATTTTATTATAACAAAAAGGTCGTTGAGCAGCAGGGAAATGAATTTTTTTTCCAGTTTGCTATGCCAAACGCCGAGAAGCACCCATGTCAGGAAGTTGGCAAGAACAAGGAAAACTGTGTGTTGACAGGCTGCTAATCTGCGCAGGTAATGACGCCGAAATGCCTACCGGCAGGTATGCCTCCGGATATGAGGCGGGTGGCTCTGTCGTCATCAGATAGGCATGCGAGCGGGCGTGCGTTGCAGCGCCCTACATCACGGGCCATTTCAGGAAGGCGCAGCCAGAGGGCGCCAGCAACGGATAGGGCCACAGTCACGGGACCTTCCATCGGGTACGTGATAGCCAGGGGAGCCATCGCTTCCGTCATGTTCATGGGGGAGGGAACCGCGGAGACCCTAAATACCTGAGACCGTAGTTCCCCTTTCCTCTTATTTTTGAACTGTTTATCGAGCTTATTTTTTGAACTTTTCATCGAGCATCTGATATGTCGAGATTTTCATTGAGATTCTTGTTTGTTGAAATGTTTATTGAGCTCCATGACTAAAACTTTTCCGAGAGTCGGATAAATAATGCTCTCTTCAATCAGCCGCGGTGTTTCCCGTGAAAGCATTCGCGTCCAGCCACTCCAATGGGAGCATAATTGGCCGCAGAGGACTCGTGGTGTCTCCCACGCGGCGTGGCGACTCCCACTTCTCTCGTCCACGCGCCACCTCACCGCCGGAGAACACGAGTGAGGGCGCGGCGCCCACGTGAATCTGCGAGAACCCGGACTCGTGGACGTTCCTGCGCGAAGGATCAACCGATCCTCGCCAATCTTCTGGACTTCGCCGCCTCCACAGCATTCTCACCAAGAGGAACAATACGGTGATATCGCCACGAGAGCGGAACAAATTTTACGAACAGTGAAAGAGAGAATGAATTTATGATAAAAAGGGAATGCAAATGTTAATTAGTAAGTTTTAAATAGTTATTAAATTCGTGTCAACCAATGCACATGTTCATCATTTGTAGCCTTGTTACCAATTCGTGGCATGCATGCGTCCCCTCTCCCCATCAAAAATTTCAGAGGTCAGAAGCAACGCCTGCCGACTGGTAGGCGGCCAAGCTCCATCATCAGCGAGGTAGGTTCAAGCGAAATATATATACACACACGTATTATATATATGACAGGTTGTAAAAATACAAATAATGTAAAATAACATTATTTCGCAGAGGAAAAAGTGCTGTACGCGAACCTGCAGTGACTAAACATATATTGGTGATCTAAAAAGCAATTCAACATTAGGAAAGGAAAAGAAAAAAGTATGATTATATTTTTAATTTTATAAATAATAATTTTATGTTTATTAAATGAAACTAACCTATGCCATGCTTCGTCACTGTATATGTTGATAATATGACCTTACAATTTCTTCATCTAGTAGGATAATCCAACTTCTGAGTTGCTTTCTATACTTTGGTTTGGTCATATCACAGCTCTTGAGTACAGTATTCAATGAATTGAATACTTTATGGCTTATGTTGTAATGACTTCTTCTAATTTGCTTATTAATTATATCTGGAATGACGTTTCTGTTCCTCTTTGTCGAGTCTAGCTGGTGTTATTTATTTTTATTTTATTTATTGTTTTCCTTGATGATTTACATAGCTCAGTTACATTAACTCTACATATGTTTGTTGACTTACTAACTAAACTAAAATTAATCTTACAACTAGCATTGCGGTCGAGGAAATCTAATGGTCACCTCTAATCAGAGTCCATTTCGGAAAATTGTTGTTGGAATATATGGAAAGGGTACTTATTTTTTATTCTTGTGGAATGGGTGGGGTTTCTGGCTAGGTTGAATCCGGTTAAATTTGGTATCTGCATTAGGTTGGAATAGAATTGGGTGGATAGGTATAGAATGTGCTGGGTTATGGGTTGGAGATTGAATTCTTTATGGAGCTGTGCATTAGATATGAACCATGGTGCGTTGGTAATTGTCCTTAAGAACTGATTTTGTATAATTTGGATTTTGTTAAGATTGGTTCTAGCTGCATTTAGCCATATTGGGCATGCATACAGTAGGAGGGGTCTGATTATTGTTTTATATATTACGAGTGCGGTGTCATATGGTAGATGGCTGTTTCTATTGATTAGTGGTTTTAATTGTAATAGTTTGTTTTTTGCCTGTATTACTTTATTGTCAATGTGATGTTTCCAGTTTAGTTTTGTATCAATGTTTAGACCTAAGTATTTTATTGGCTTGTTTGATGGGTACCAGATTATCGTTTCATTGTTTAATGTTAATGGGGGAGGAGAGGTATATGGTCTTAGTGTGAATATCTTAGCTGCAGTTTTAATTGGATTGAGTTTTATTTTTGACTTTGCTGCCCAGCTTTCAATTAGATTTATATATATTTGCATTCTATTTTTGATTGCTGTGAGTGAGGTTCCGGATGAGTAAATTGCTGTGTCGTCAGCAAACTGGGCTATTTGTATGGGGTGCAACTTCGGAATATCTGCTACATATATGTTAAAAAGAGTTGGTGAGAGGGGGATCCTTGGGGTAAGCCTGCGTTTATTGTTTTGGGGTTTGAGTGGTGATTATTTACTGCTACTGAGAATGTTCTGTTTTCTAAGAATTTCTTAATGATTTCCGTTAAGTAGTATGGGGTACCGCTTTTTTTGATTTTGCATATTAATGCTTGGTGCCAGATTCTATCAAATGCTTGTGATATGTCTAAGAAGATAGCTATTGTATGATATTTTTTTTTGAAATGATGAGTATAAATGTTCCGAGATTCTTAATAATTGGTGTTGCGTTGAAGTACGTTTCGTAAAGCCGAATTGTTCTTTTGGTATGAGATTAGTAGAAGCTATATGTTTGGTCAGTCTTTTTAGAATTATCTTTTCAAAAATTTTTGAGAGAGAGGGTAATAAGCTTATTGGCCTGTAACTGGTGACATTTGCCGTGTTTTTATTCGGTTTAGGAATTGGGATAATAACTGCATGTTTCCAGGCAAAAGGGAAGTGACTTATTCTGAAACAAGAGTTGTATATATTATTTATATAAGCTATTGCTGGTGGGGGTAGCTTTTTTAGTATCAAATTGTTTATTTTATCGTGACCTGGTGATTTTTTATTTGGTAGTTTTCTAATTATTTGTGTGATTTCTTTTGGGGAAATGTATTGAATTCTATGATGAGGTCCATATACCGATTGTTCTGCTGCTGTAGTGATTGTTTTATGTTCGGGATGGGGTTTAGTTGTGTTAGTTGTGAATGTTGAGGCGAAATACGTGGCTAATTCTTCCGCTTTTTGAATTGAAGTGTATGCTTTTCCTACTGTTTGGTTTAATGGGGGGATTATTGTTTTTTTATTTAATATTTTTTTGGTAAAGATCCATATTGAGTTGTTTTTGGTGTTCAGCGATTCAATTTTGGTGTGGAATTGTTGGGCATTGTGCTTTTTAATTAATCTTTTGACTATGTTGGTAATTGTATTGAGTTCGGACTTAATTTCTGGGGTTCTTAAGTTGGCCCACAGTCTTCTAGTTTTGTTTTTTATTTTTATGGCATGTAGTATTTCCTGCGGCAATATTGTGTCCTTGTTGCATTTAGGTTGTTTTTTTAGTTTAATTTGTGAAGTTTGTAGGGTGGAATGTATTAGTGTGTTTAGGTAAGTTACGGCATTTTCAATTTCAATTGGACTATTTAATATTTTAATTTTGGGGATAGCACTGCTTATGATGTTCTGAAACTTGTGCCAGTTAATTTTGAGTGTGTTGGGTTTGGGCGTTGGGGAATGAGGTGGAGGCAGCTGATGGGAGGTTATTAGAACTGGTATGGGGTCCGAGTCAAGTTCAAAAACCGGCGTTGAATAAAATTGAGTGCTAGAGTTAGTAATGCCTATGTCGAGAATATCTGGATTTCTGAGTCGGTCGTAAGGGTAATATGTGGGTTCTGTTGTGGATATTATTTTTAAGTTGTTTTGATTTATTATTTTTTCAAGTATTTTTCCATCATGGTTGTTTGCTTGGCATCCCCAGTTAGTATTCTTGGCATTAAGGTCTCCTAATACTAATGTACTTATCTGGGGTTGAAATAAATTTAGTAGATTAGCATCAACTATTTTTGTTGTGGGAGGTTTGTAGGCTGATATTATGTTCCAGTCGTGGCTATTTATAATTAGTCTGATTGCTATGGTTTCTAAGCCGGGTGTGTGAACGGTATTTATCTGGTGGTGCTCTATAGTGGATTTTACTGCAATTAGGACTCCTCCTCCGTTGTTCTCTGTTCTATCTGCTCTATATATTGTATATTCCGGAATGTAAAGTTTATTTCGTGCTTTGAGATGGGTTTCAGTTATGCATGCTACGTCTATTTTGAAGGAGTGCAGGAAATTTATTAACTCTGTTTTTTTATTTAGGATGCCATTTGCGTTCCAGTTTATGAGTGTTAAATTTTTAGGGAGAAGCACTTGCATTATTATTACTTAGAAACGAGGTGACTGAGTTTTGGATTGCTGAAATGACTGTAGGGATCAATGAATTTATGAAGTTTACGATACATGATGATATTGTATTAATGATTGTATTTATGAGAGAGTTGTCTGCTAGGGATGCTTGATGATAATTTCTTGAATGGGTGTTTGATTGGTTTGAGGATATATTTTGGTTATGGTTTTTGTTGTTGATTGGAGAGAAGTTTTGGAGTGGTAGGGTTTTCGGTAAGTTTGGGAAGTGAGCGAGTGAATCATTTGAGTGGGGAGGTGTTGAATTCTGTTGGTGGGTACTTTTATTTCTGAAGGTTGAGGTGTAGGTTTTCTTTTCATATATTTCTTTGAAATAAGGACAGTTATTATTTCTAATATCCCCACGGTGGTTTCCCTTGCAGTTAGCACAAATAGGAGTTTGAAGTTTTTGTGGGCAAGTTACAGAGTAATGATTTCCTGAACAGAAGGCACAGTTAATCACATGGTTACAATTGTTTTTTGAGTGTCCGAAATCTAAGCATCTTTGACATTGTAGGGGCCGTTGGGTCTTCGTCTTCTTTCAGTTGTCACTCGGTGGTTGCATATTTGTTTAATGGTTAATATAGTTTCTAGAGGTTCGTTTCCACTAAATTCAGCTGCTACAACCGGGATGGGATTGTTGTCTTTTTGTAATCGTGTTACTTTTATTATGGATGGGTGACGTTGAGTGAGGTCTTGAAGTATTTCAGGTTCTGAGATTGATTGGTTAATATTTTTAAATACTACTGAGAATTTTTTGTTGGTGGGATCTTTATAAGAATGAAAACTTCTTTGGGTGTGTATTAGGTATTTCACAATGTTTCTGAAGTCGGTTATTGATTTGGCAACTATTTTCACTTTATTATTTTTATTTTCGGCAACGAAATTTGAGGTCACTCTAGTTTTTAGTTCTTTTATGAATTCATTGAGGTTTGTGATATTGGCTACGAATATTGGAGGAATTTTCATAGTGTTTTGTGTTTGCTCACTGATATTTTCTTTTAGATAACTGAATCTATTTTCTTCTTCTTTAGGTGTTGAGTTACTTAATTCACTGAATCTGTTTTGCACTGGTAAATTGTACACGTAGTCTGAATGTTGATTTTGGCCAGATGACGCACTATCGTGACCGGTACCCGCACTCTTTCTTTTTGGGTCTTGATGGATTGAATTGTCACCCACTGACCTTTTTCGCTGTATTCCGTTGCCTGTTGACTGGTGGTCGAGCCCGTCTGTTGCTGTTGCGGTGTGGAAGGCAGCAGCGTGGCCACCGACCTCGCTGCTGCTCGGGTCGGAAACTGGCAATGGCGACGCGTCCATGACATCGCCGTCTGCCGCGATGTGGTGTGATGAAGGAACTGCTCCGTTGAATGTATAATTGCTGTCGCAATTATTGACTGCATTCAGGGCTTGGCTGATAGCCTGCCCTGTTGATGAGGGTATGTCATAGGACATAGGCTAAAAACACAACTCGCTGAGAACACTACTAAGTATAACTTTCACTTAGAACTGAAACGGAGCTCCGCACTAGCGATCCGCTCGGGTCGGAGGCTCGTTCACGAATGTCTAGCTGGTGTACTCATGTAAGAACTTAAAGTTGTGGAGTAAAGCTTTTTCTAAATAATAGATATTTATGTCACGAGTCCTCTAAACGAGTCTTTAAGGACGCAGCCGGAAGGTTAACCGCGAGGCGGAGCGATAGCGAAGCCGAGTTCTTAAAGACTAATAGAGGACGAGTTACATACAATGATTTTTGTTATTTTGGGTCCGATTTCTAGAAAAAAATTGTTCAAGTGATTAGCAATAGATAATTCATCATGTGAAAGCAAATTTCCAAATAACATAGTTTTTATAGGTTTCTTAGTATCTTTGCTTTTGTCTAGAGTGGAATTGATAAAATTCCACAATAAATTAAGATTAGAATTAAATTGGGTTACAATTGCCTTATAATAATTTTCCTTGGCCTTTTTAAACAATAATTGTAGTTTATTTTTAAATACCAAATATTTCAATCTCAAGTGGTCGTCTTGAGGATTTTCTTTCACCTTGTACAAGTTAAATTTGGTTCTACACGATTTGATAAGATCTTGAGTCTCCACCCTACTCTACCTTTAAGTTTGTGTTTATTTTTATAGATTTTATTAGATTTATCAATAGCCTCATATAAAAGCCGTATGAAAACAGTGACAGCTTCATTAACGTCTATCTCTTGATAAACCAGATTCCAATCCCATTTATTAACTTCATTCAGCAAGCGTTTGTTATTGATTTTATATTTAACTTTTTGATCAGAATTATCAGTTTTGTATAGGTTAGTACAATTTAATTGGATTAATGTTGCGTAGTGATCCGAGGTTAAAGTTCCAAACAAATGAACTGACATTTAAATTAGAAGTTGTCTTACCAAGAATTTGGTCTATAAAAGAGACAAATTTACCATCCATTCTAGTTGGTATACTATGTATGATCGAAAACTATATTCAAGGACATTACTTAAATATACATTTAGTATAGGCATTAGTATAGGCATTTAATTATTTATTTTATTTATTTAACGTAAAAAACTGTTAAAACTGCCTATGATGTGCCATGGGGAAAAATGAATTGTGTGCACATTTTCAAAATTCTGTGATCCCTACACTAAGTCACAAAGAATTTTGAATTATTTTTTTCTTTAGATATATCTAGATCATTTCATTATCTATATCATTTTCTTTAGATATATCTAGATTAATGTCTCCAATTACAAAATGATTCTCTTTCACAACTTTACTATGAATATATTGATATAAATCGTCTACAAATTTGTAAACAACACTAAGCGATCTATAAATAGAAGTTATACGAACATTTCCAATAATGGTTACAATGCTTGTATGAATTCCTTTCATTTCACCAATGCTAATTTCTTGCTTTGTGTGACTTAAGTTGGTTTTTATATATTTACAAACTTCATCATTTCTATTTAAGCAGCTACTCACATAATACATCTCATAGTTATTTATTTGCAAATAATTTGGACATTGTATTTTAAAAGTTTCTGTACGGATTATGACGTCAGGTTTTAACTATAGTGAATTAATATTTAAAATTAAATCATTATAATTTCTATTTAAACTTTTAATGTTGAAATGTATTGCTGTAAGACCATATGTCTCTTGTAAATTAGTATTCAGGTCAATTACATGTTTATAATATATAGTTTCAATTTCAGTAGAATAGGTTTCTAAAAAATCCATGTGAATTCGGTATTGTTAAGAACTACAAAAACAGTATTGGGCCTTAGAGATTGAGAGTATTTATAATAATCATAGCTTCAGCATTTGGATGTATCAAAACCACAAGATTGTTATCAAGTAATCATCATTGTTATGATTGTAATCAAGTAATTATGAATTGCTTACGGGTTGCATACGGATTGACAACCATGTTTTTCTGTGATAATTGTATTATCATAGTTATCTCTAAATACAATTATAAAATTCCCTCACCTTCAAATTCAGTCCTCACATTCTGATAATAAATTGAGATGATATTGCAGTTAGTTGCCATTTTCTATAACACTTGTGATGTCATCTAAATAGTTTAAAATATGTAGATATTTATCCCCTTGACGGTTTCTTAATTTGATAGTTCCATTGTTCTCAACCCACAAAAATTCAAAGCCCATTTCTCGCTTAAGTTTTTTTGCTTCCATGTATACATATATATTCCACGTAAACGGAAGAGTGGGCCTGATGGCCCGAGTCTCGCCACGTAAAATAAGGCATTAACTAACTAACATTCTTGCGATATGGTGTAAGGCTTTGGTATATGTAGATTGGTTCACTGAATGAATGCCTTAGGTGTAACCGCACATATGTCAGTTCCATTGATTTTTGAGAAGCACCCGAAAACGTCAAGACACGACAAGATGCAATTATAGTGTTACCGGATTGCAAGAGATCACGCCAGCAGTAAAGGGTATCCCTTGCGAGAATTTATTAAAGTTTCTGAACGCACTCGTGTAGAATGGAACGACGACCAATCAAAAATCACCCTTTAAAATATCAGCACTAGCGCTAAGCACCGCTACGAAAAGCTTTCTCTTTCGCTGCCGACCGCCGATCTGATCACACCGCAATTGTTCGTGCTGGACGGAGAGGAGAATTCGCCGTATTTTGACGATAAGAAGCTTGAAAAAGGTAATTCGTCTCATCATGTTAAAATAACAATACCATGTATGACAGAATTGAGAACTTTAAATAATGAATATGCTGAAAAATTTACGTGAACGCATTACGCAGAAATATACTATTTTTCTATCAACGAGGAAATAATATATTTCAACGTTCAAGAACGTATACTGAAATAGAAAGCATGTGCTATAGGAAATGTTTCTTTCTATTGCCAGCCTTTTTGTTTTTGTCTCTCGTCTCTGGCTTACCACGTAAGAAATTCATTACGCGGAGATATTGCAGTCAGATTGTATAAAATTCGAAGGACTGTGGTAGCGATTCACCAGAGCACGTGTTCGTCGAAGCAAAGGCCACGTTGCCACGTCCTTGAAAGGATCTGGGTCGCCGTCGCCGCTCCAAGCTGTAGAAATATTTCTTCGAGAGTCAGAAAACTTCACTAGAAATTCTCAAAAAAAGAGAACAGTTTAAAGAAGCGAGAATTATGCCACAGAGATAGAATTCACCTCACTTACAGACGTAGATAGTCGAGTAATTATATTAAAATCATTTAAACGTAATATTTTACAATATTGCAGTCGTAAAAGGAAGCCAGATAGCTAATTCCTGAAAAGAATTGTAAAAACCTATTTATTTCATTTTTCTATTATCGATAATATTTGTTCTTTTATTGTATGTTTTCAATTTATTGTTTAATCGTTTTCAAATTGCTCAAAACCAATAATTAGTAAAAGAGTTATTATTAATTGTACGTTCATTGCATAACGACATTTTTTCCTTTGCTGGCTAAATTGTATAAAGTAATAATCTACGTGAAAGTGAAACGTCTTGTAGTACATATTTCATTCACTATTCAAGTGACAATTTCTTTGAAAGTGTATGTAAAGGATATTTTGGTATGTGATTCTTTTTCATTATTGTCTTGTGTACAGGTATTTTATTGGGTTTTTTGTGAAGTGAAGGGTAATATAATTTTATGTAAAGTGTTTATGCAAGTGTTAAAATGCAACTGTAGTTGTTATGTAATCACGTAATTGCTAAAGGTAGAGCAAGTGATAGAATTTTTCAATGCAATGTGTAAACGCTAGATAAAATTGTATTCAAGTATTTAACAGATTATTTCCAGAACGCTGTTCATAGTTAAAATATTAACTTGCCTATGTTTCTTTTATTACAAAAATCAGGTTAAAAGACGAACCCACTCCTGTAGGGCAGTTAGGACATTTCAAACCATTCCTAATTTTTGGTGTGATATTGTCATAACAAGTCCCAGGTCAAGTAATACTACTAGGTTACTCGAGTGACCCGCTGTAGGCTTTTTAGAGAATAGTGAAAAGGTAGAGCGGTCACATAGGAGACTGGTATTGAGGGTTCTCTTTACTTTCTTTCTTTCTTTCTTTGTAGAAAAATGTATTTATTAGCTCTCCGTACAAACTTCACAATCAATCCGCCTGAGGTTTGGTGTGGCTGTTTCTTTAATCGATGACAGGTGTCAATCATTTCCGGTTTAACTTCCAAATAGCCAATATCTTTGACAGCATTTTATGGATTCTCATTGGGCGTTGTAGGAATTTCGAAAATCTCTACCGTGTTACGCCTCCTTTATTTGATTTGTTCATCTAACTGCATCTGCGTATCGTTTAGCTGCTATTTTAGGAAAGTATTTTCATTCTCCAAACTTTCAATTTTAATTAAGCAGGCAGTTATTTGGTCCGATTTTTGTTTCATTATAACCTTGTGATCATCTCCTTTTTCGTGTAACAAATTTAACGACTTCCTTATTTCACGTTCCACAGTTTGTATTAGTTTATACAGTACACCAAGAGATGGAGCAGACATCTCATTTGAACGTTTTGTCAAAAATGACTTGCTTAAGGGCGGGAATATATTTTCAGAAAATGCCAATGTCTATTACTATAACACTCGACGTAGAAATCATATTCATCAGGTGACAGTATCAACAGCTCATTGCAAAACATTCACATACAATACACGTACATTATTTTTTAACACTTTGCCAGATGACATTAAACGATTAAATTCGATAGAAAAGTTTAAATCCCAAGTGAAATCGTTTCTGCTGCATAACCGTTTCTATACAATTAGAGACTATACTGAGCAAGGAAAGTAACATTAATTTTAACAGTGATATTTAATGTATTATTTACCATTGGATTGTATAATTCTAAACAATACCTAACAAGTATTGTATCGCAGCTTCTGGGTCAATGACCCCCATCTCGATCAGGTTTTTCGTTCAGCTTCCCTGATCCATTTAGCAAATGCTGAGATGGCCCTTTGTTTTGCTTCTGGACATAAATGTAACTTCTGTTCTGTGCACGTCTTCTAGAATTCAGTGGGAAATACAATTAATCAAATTATCGTTTCCATGTTGTCGCGGCAGGAAGTATTATTCCGAAGGACAACACGGATAAGAGCCCAAAATTTATTGCTTTTATCCTTAAAAATAGATTTTATTACATGGGAGCCTTTTTCTTCAAAAAACATTTTTTTTCAAAATTCAAGTAGTATATGACAGAATTTTGAAAATGTGCACACAATTCACTTTTCCCCATAGCACGTCATACGTAGTTTTAACTGTTTTTGACGTAAAATAAATAAATAAATAAATAAATAAACTTCCATGACCACTTACGCTTCCTGCATCTTCACATTTCTCACAGCGCCATTCGTATCTGTTCGCTTTTGTTTCATTCCTTCTTCGGTTATTTCAACACAATTAGTGTGGTAGAAATTGTGACATAATGCACATTGTAGTTTTGAAGTGTCCTGTCGTGCAATGGGTTTCGAGCATTTTACACATTCACTCATTTTTAATTCGTGGTCATGATGTGATCCGTTTGGTTAGTACGGTTCCTCGACTGCCTTTATCCTACAATCCTTCTTCCGTTGCTGGGAATGTTACAGTTTAAACTTCACTTTTCATTACTTCAGAATCACTTTTCCGTACAAATGCTAATTCTAACTGTTGTCCTTATCTGAAGTAGTTCCTTTCCTTTAATCCTGCCGAGCACACCACTACTCACAAATACACAGTATTACTTACGGACCACATCGGACTCACGACCTTAGCGCACCATAATACTCGAACTACTCTCTCTCTCTCTCTATTGTAGCGGCACAGACCACCACGAGGTATTTCGGCCATAATCCCTTTCAGCCACAGGAAGTCGAACAAAGGGACGGAAATGCCCAACGGCTTGTCAAACCCACGCCAAGGAAAAACCCCTGACGTCATGGGAAGGGCGCGTCTCGTCTTGTGAAAGGGCGCGCAGGCCTACGTCACAGGGCGGTTAATAGAATAGACAGATGGCGCTACTTGACGGTTCGTACGCCAAGATGAGACAAGTCACGTGACGCACAACCCGAGGCGTGATTGGCGGAGAGCCACCGCATCATCGGGACGGGAGAGGGAATGGCGCGTGCCATAAATAGGGAGATAGGAGCTTCCCCAGTCTTATTTGAAAATTCTTCGGTGAGCGAGCTTCTGCTATTTTCTGAGTGAGTCGGAACTGGCTCGGCTCTTCTGATTATCGCGTCGCTGTATGGCTGCCGAGTGCAGCGATCAGTGTCTCGCGCTGTGGCGTTAGCCGCCGAACGTGAACTGGTACAAGCGTGGACGTTACCGCGTGTACGCACGCAAGCGTGTCCGTCCCACATGTGCGGGCACCACCCGAAGCAACGGAAGACGGAAGGCGCCTTCCCTGAGGCATCGCTCTCGCCACGCCGCCACTTCAGCGAGTTGCGAGGGAGACCCGGCGTCGACTGGAGCTGACTGAGCGTCGCTGCCACCGGAGACCACCACCTACCAGCGCCGGGCAGGGAGCATTCGGGTGAGATCGCCAAATGGGGCAACCGCCCACGAACATTTAAATCAAAAGGTGGAGAGAAAGACGGTTAAGAGAGAGAGAGAGGAATAGATAGTCAGAGCGCAGTAGACGTCAATTGTAATTTAGTACTGATATGATGTATGGGGCATAAGTGTTTATCTTGGGTGGGTATTAGTATCATTAAAGCAATATTTATTATATAATCAGCTCGTTCGATGATAGAAAACCAGAATCCAGTCATGCATGTCTCCCGAATCCTCTGCCAGATTCTATAAGTAGCTACGCAGGTGAGTTCTCACTACCACTGGCAGCCGGGCAAGCAGCCAGCCCACGTTGGACAGGGCAGAAGCTCACTATATATATATATATATATATATATATATATATATATATATATATATATATATATATATATATATATATATATATATATATATATATATATATATACACATATATGAGATTTGTAAATGATAAATAGAAAAACAATTTAACTTTGCCAGGTTTTAGCGCACCTGGTAAGTAGTTGTTTGTGAGCTACCCCGTCCGATAGTGGGAGGCTTTCGCCCTGAAAAGGGATGTTATAGCTTTAATAATAATAATAATAATAATAATAATAATAATAAAAATAATAATATTTTTCAAGACCTTGTTATCCTCCGTCGCTTGTTCTGTAGGTCTCCTTGCAGTTGACAATAGAATCGAGAAATATCGAAGTAACAAAAAGGTAATAGAATATTCAGAAAGATGTCATCCTGTAGACTACGGTGTGAGAAACTTTATTGAGGCCTTTGGCCTCAAAAGTTCAATTTTTAAAGCTTTAAAATGCTTCGTTTAATAGTTATTTAACGGTATAAATGGAAAAATCTGTCCGAGTGTTGCGAGTTGCATTTGACATGAATATTTAGCAACATTTTTTAAAACAATCCTTCATATTTTTAAAGTTAATGTGCTATTGGTCTCGTCTCCGTGAAAATCTATTCCTTTAGAGACTTCATTTATATAGATTGATAGGGTGTGAGAGCCGCAAAAGTTATGTTTACTTCTCAAATAATATAGGAGACGACTCATTCTCTAAACTCACACGTTTTCTGTTCACAATTCAATTACACAATTGGGAAATAAATGATTTGCTTTGCTCCAGAATTTATTATTTAATATTTTTTAGTTTTAAAATAAAGATTGATTCTGACTTATTTTAAATTCAATTTCTTAACCAATGCCGTATCTCGTTGAACATTTCATTATATTGAGATTTCTGGTAAGTGTTCTGACTAATTGAATTTTACATAGGAATGTTCTTTCTTGAAAAAAAAACAACAGCGCGAGGAGAAATCTGAAGTATTCAATTTACATTTGGTAGATCCCACGTCTGCACTCCTCATGTCTGCCCTTGAGCCGTGCGTTCGTCACGTCGACCGTTGAACTTCCAGCTCGCCGTTATCTCGATCATATCAGCCCTCGCGTGATGAATATGCCAAAGCGTAGCTTACTGTCTCGTACGTACTTGTTCATGAAACAAGTACTCTATACTATCAATAAAACTGAAAGTAATAGAACAGAGTATGTTCCTATTCTACCATTGGATTATATTAGCACGGACCCTTCCTTTCAACTTGAACCGTATTTCAAACGCTACCGAAATTATTCTCACAAATTAAATGTTCCACATTTAATTCAAGTACATAAATTACGAATATAATTACCTTTTATCATATCTGCAATGAAAAGTTACGCTTTCCTGGAGATCTCTGAGTAGCGTACAATACAATGTTACGCCACTGATCAACCTCTCAGGTCACTTGCCTCTGCAGGAAAGAAAGATTTTCGGCGTGGACCGCGCATTTCAATCTCGGTTGAGGCACGCTCCTCATAGCTAATAAATTTGACTCGTTTTCGTATTGTCTAAAACGGATGGTCACAGTATGTAATGATTAAACTCTATTGAAAATAATACTTTAATGCTCATTCACAATAAATCACACGAACAGAAAAAAAACAATCTCACATACGCGCGTTTTCATAGCCATCTGCCTTTTAAAAACTTCATATTATATTTTATTACTGAAAATTATTGGCCTTCTCATATTTTTCGCGTCAAAATAATTCAAAAGGTAATCATTTCCCTGTGTGCAGCGATTGTGTGTTTTATCATCATCAGCCACCCTCGCTCCGCCGACTTCTAGAAAATGTACCAACTTTCGAAATCAGAATTCCACATCCATGTCCACATTTCCTTTATGAATATATTGTACATATACCTTCGTAATACTCGACACTATACTTCTCAAACTGCATTCACGATCGACAATCGAAAAACAAGGCCTCCCGCGTCCATCGACCACACATGTTCTAAATTCACTCTGTACGTGTGTGTGTGTGTTTGTGGTTATTGTTCCCACTATCACGTATCACCCAGTCTAAAACATCTGACATCGCCTTCGATTGTCAATTGCTGCCGAATGTTTTCCGTTTCGTCTTTTATTTTAATAATACTATTATTTTGCTCATCTCCATAATTAATTAAAATGTTTTATGTTATTTCATCTACATTTTATCCGTAGATTTGTATACATTTTATTTGTTGTACCTTTCTTTTCCATTTAAAATTATAACTTTCATCACGAAGTTTTCATAGTTATTGATTTCAATTGTTTTTTAGAAACTATTGTTCTATTTGATTTTACTCTCAAAACTGAATATTTACGCGATTTTTATTCACTTTAAAGCCTTCTCTTTATTTATTTACACCCGGACTGTCTGTTATTCGATATAGTTCCTCAGATGTCTCCAGTAAATAAATATCACGTTTTCGGGTTCCTTCGGTCTATTTTACCATGGCAATATCGTTCTTATTTAAATCCTTATTTAAAAATTTAAAAGAATTATTTTACAAATTCGTATGGATCTTGACATAATTTATTGTATTTTATTATTAATAAATATAGAAGGTGCCTAATACATCATTATGAATATTACTTTCAAACAAAATTACAATTTGTCATCTACATTTTAGTTGAAAATATGGTCACTTTGATGTTAAAAAATAAATCCAATAATGTAAAAATTTTTTATAAAAGATACAAAATAAATAAATCCAGCCTTTGGTTTATTTTGTATCTTGAATGATGTAATGAAATGAAAACGTAATTTAAGCATGGCTTGGATTGACTTTCAAAAGGTCTTTGATAGAGTACTACCTCATTGGATTTTGAAAACCTTGGAGATCTATCGATTTCATCCTAGACTTACTGAGTTATGCAATGCTAGTATGAAGTTGTGGAGTACCAAGTTACTAATACATGGTGGCTAGTAAGTAGTAGAAACAAAATGTATTCAGATTAACAGGGATTTTTCAAGGAGATTCGCCATCCCCTCTGCTGTTTTGCATTAGTTTGATCCCATTAACCAGATGTTGTCGCACACTGCCTTTAGTTACAAGCTCCTTGGTGACAAAAGACACGTATCACATTAATTTTATATGGATGACCTTAAATATTTGATAAGAATGAAGCGATTCTCTTCCGAATGCTGTCAATGATTTTAGCAATGACATCTGCTTGAGGTTTGGTCTTGACAAATGAGCAAAAGTCAATTTAACGAGAGGCAAGGTGGCAATGTGTGAGGGATTGAAATTGATATGTACACCTTTATTCATGATCTTAAATCAGGTAAAACTTACAAATATCTGGGCTTTGAAGAATGTGAGAACATCTCGAACAACACAATGAAAGGGAAAATTCGCATGGAGTATTACAAAAGAGTGAGATTTTCCTACTGTATGCTTTGAACTCCAGAAATAAAATAAGTGCGATATGTAGTTTGGTGGTGCTTGGATTCAAGTATAGTTTCGGACTTGTGGACTAGACTGAAATTCGAAG
The DNA here is from genome assembly GCA_011170035.1 of Teleogryllus occipitalis. Classification (NCBI taxonomy): domain Eukaryota; kingdom Metazoa; phylum Arthropoda; class Insecta; order Orthoptera; family Gryllidae; genus Teleogryllus; species Teleogryllus occipitalis. The sequence continues at coordinate 61,420 of BLKR01002385.1, forward strand.
CCTGAATTATAAAACAAGAAAACTGCTTGCAATGCATCCTGTCACCCACCCTCAAGTAGATGTACGTAGATTATATGTGCCACGTAACGAAGGAGGATGACGCCTCATACAATTGAAGTCTCCTGGTACAATGCAATAGTGCGGATGGAAAATATGTAGTCAGACATCAATATGACCCACTAATGAGGCTGGTTATTAAATCTGACCGAAGAGTGGGAAATTAAGGCATTGTAATTGTAGCAATAGGCATTGGCAAGAAAAATATACAAGACCCGCAGAATAACACAGATACGAAACTTATGATGCTATTTAACATTTAATGTGAGACACAAAAAATGTTAAGGAAGTCGTGAAGAGACAAACCACTGTATGGATAATATTTAGAAAGAATGAACAAAGTGCAGGTTAATAAAGATAAATCATTTATGTGGATTAAAAGGGAAGAATGAAGCCAGAATCGGAAGCAGTTCTCATAGATGCCGAAGATCAGGCGTTGAGAAAACTTCATTATGATAAAACAGTTCTAAAAAATTCCCAATATGATAAATACCGCATTTCCCCGAACAAGTAAAAACCATTGATCATATCGTCTCAGATTATCCAATTTTAGCACAGTACGAATTCTTGAAAAGACATGACAGGGTGTGTTGTTACCTGCACTGGTAGATCTGCAATGCCCTTGAAGTTTCGAACACATGCTCCCAGGGGTACGAAGATTCAAAAATACCTGTGACATTTGTTGGACGGTGCACAATATTGTATGATCCACAAATTCAAACGGATCGCACCATTACTTCCACTTGCAAACAAACCTGATATTGTTATCTGGGATTTGGAGGAAAATATGTGTCTACTTGCAATGTGTCTGTGCATTGCGATTAAAAGCGTCGTAACCTAGGAGGAACATATACAAATACAGGAATTGGGAAATCGAGATAAGCCGAATGTGGGGCCTAAAAGCACAGATCGTCCTGATAGTTATCGGAGTTCTGGGATTTGTTCCTCAAAACTATGTAAGAACCTAGATAAACTTCCAGGTCATTCAAAAGACTGGAAAGTGCAAGACATAGCTTTATTGGCAACAGCCCACATTTGCACACAGTATTGTTGAGGCACTGACAGTCCACAGATCTGCTCCTTTGGAAGCTGGTTGCAATCTGGGGTACATTTTACCGACTCCTAAAATCTTTTTTCGTCAATTAGAGGAATAATAATAATAATAATAATAATATTAATAATAATAATAACAACAATATCTATACTTTAAGCTATCTCACGAATTTGCTTCACACTAAATAGTGTTCATGCAGAATACACATTAGACAATAGAAAATTCTGAAACAGCACAATATTTCATCCTCTAACCTAAAAAGGATTAATTTAGCTACAATAGACTCTTAATTTTTTTTTAATTTAATTTTTAGTGCAATGAGTCAGTGGGTTCGACTCTACGATGTCTCTTGTGTATGTCTTCAACCCAATTAAATATTCAACCTTCAACGCCTGAAAAAGTAATTTGAAAACTTTTGAAAAGATGTCGAAGAACGTTCTTTTCTCAAGCCAGTATATTCTATTTAATTATCATCATCTCTCATTCCACACTTTAATTATTACACAAAAACTTAGTATGACAATATACTATCCATTCAGAAGATACAATTAACATTTTTTCTCTTATGCTAAAGCCTTGCAGACCTCTCCCCTTTCTTGAAGAATTCTAGGCATTATTTTGTATTCTAAGCACTGAATAGAGACCGTCCCTCGTGGCAACTCTTCAGCGTGCTCCTTTGCTAATTTTCCAGGAACATCCTCCCTAAGCGCACAAAACCTTCGGCGGAATTTGTTTCTCGCGCGCCCTTTTCACGAAGCTCGGAGAAAGTGCAACTTTTAATTAAGTCCCGTGGAAATTACTATATTCTTTGAACCGTGTGTTGAAAAGGGCTGCACTTTTCCCTCAGCTGACGCCCCCGCGCACCACCGCGTCATTGTTTATTAACGAGAGCCCCGTGGGAGGCGGCGGCGGGAAGGGGTGCGGAGCAGTAGTTCGCTTCGCTGCCGCCAGGAGCGTTCGTCGCGCCCCAACAGTGCCCTCGAACCTTCCGTTTAATAGGAACCTCGTTGCCTTAGCTTCTTTCGAGAGTGGCGACCTTCCGAGTTTGCGGAGAACGCCCTGATGTGTGTTTAGCATGAGTGTGTCTCTAAGGAAAAGGAGTCACAGGCAGCAAGGAGATGGTCAGCACAGATTTTTGGAATGGAATGGATCCTTTTGTGCTTTCATTTGATGTACTGTTCGTAGATTGCAGTATTCTTATTTGTGGCAATAGTTAATTAATACGCATGTCCTAAATGTTTCCCTCTTTGTATACCTCTCCCCAGCAAGGCCGAAAAATCTAAGCTCCTGATTAGTTACTTGACATGTGTGTGTGCACGCATGTATGTATGTGTGCGTGTGTGTGTGCGTGTGTGTGTACGCGCACGCGCAGAGGAGGAACAATGAAAACAAGGGAAGATTGCGCAAGGTCTGTGGTTCATTTATTATGTTACCGCCTTGGCATTCGCCAAGAAATGATAGAAAAAAAAACAAACAACCAATGATTAGAACGAATGGCCTCTAGAATTTCCCTACAGTCTGTAGTTGAATTCGAACCATATACTATGTAGCTAATGTAGAAAATCCACGCCGGTTGGGCCTTGAACACAGGTCCTCCAGTCAAATACTTTTCCAGAAGCAAGGGTGCTGCCACTTAGCTACCGCAGCCGGTCTCAAACGACAATAATACACTATTCTGTTCTTCATATAAAACCATGAGTAGTCATTTGCTAGCTACATTTTTTCGGGGTTGGTAAAAAATTAAAGATGTATGATAAAGAACAAATAAAATGAGTGAAAAAATTCTAATAGCAAAAGTGACTCAGCATACAACTCGTAGAAATAATGTGTGCCAAATAACATGGAAAGCAAGTGAATTCATAATCACATCTTGTTTCTAATAATAAAATGATAGTCAGCTGTTTACGTGTGGCGGCGTACTTTGTACCGGATTTCGGGTGATTTCATAAAAACCTCAAGTTGCAGCTGCCGTTAAGCTGAAATTGTTATATCTTGTTAAAAATTCTACATATTTTCTAATTTATAAAGTTAAATAATAGGGAACAAATTTGGAGGAAAAACTACTCATGTATATCAAGGTCGACCCCTCAAAAATTCTTCTTATCATTTTGTTAGTATTCTTTCTTCGTAATTATTAGACTTCGGATCTTTAGACAAATGTCTATTTCACTCTTCTGACATAATCGAAATTCATTTTTGAAAATTTCAAGATAGGTTTTGAAATTATCGGAACTATATTTATAATGCTAAAAGTGTCCATTTCAACGATAGATTCTAAATTGCGTAGCAGTCAGTTAATTACATTGTCTTTGGATTTTTACTTTCTCGTACACACACGTACACACGGAGTAGTGTAGGGAAAGATACGCAATGCAGCGAAAAAACGATTTTTAGATTTCTACGAAAAAAAACCCTTATCGAGTCCCCTAGTTACCGAAAAAGTGCATGTTTTTTCAAAACGTTCGTCCATCTACCGTCCGTTCAGACGTTCGTCTGCCTGGTTGTTTTTCTGTTCGTCTCCCCATCGTCTGTCTGTGAACAATATAAGTGCTTAAACTATTCGTAGGAATTTTTCCAAAATAAATATTTCCTCATCGATCTGACTTCATGCGAAGCCCTGAAATTTTGAAAATATTTCATTCAATTTCGGGAGTACTTCCCATGAAGACCCTGAGATAGATTCAAAATTTCCTCAAAAATGCTCAAGTTTTTCTATTATTTTCTTGTAAGAATAGAAAGAAATAGACATACAAAGATGGTATAAGTCCGATTTCCATGATATGCGCAATATTAAAAAAAACATGATCACAAAAACGACTCTAATTTTTTCTGTGGGTATTATTCGTTTCATACCTATGTGTATTATTAAATAAAAGTTTAAATTGAAATATATATATATATATATATATATATATATATAATGTATATATATGTAATATATATAGATATATATAGCATATATATATATATATATATATATATATATATACACAAGGGTGTTCAAATATGACCGGGACTGATTTTTTTTCAAATACCCCGCCATGCGCAGTAGCTGCGCCGCCTGGCGAGAATCTAGCCACAACCTTCACCTCCCTCCTTTGCAGGTTAGAACCTGTTCAGTCGAGTCTGGGTCTTGCTAGAACGATGAGTGAACAAAAGGTGCCGCAGAGCGTGGAACAACGCATTATCATCAAATTTCTCGTTGGAGAAAACGTTCAACCGTCGGAAATTTTGCAGAGACTCAAAAAACAGTACAGGGAAGAGTGCCTCTCACGGACCCGTGTGTTTGAATGGTGTAAGTGTTTCAGAGAGGGACGAGAGCGCATTGAGAATGAACCTCATAATCGTCGGCCGCGAACATCCATAACCCCAACAAACATTGATCGTGTTAATGCAGTTATTTGTGAGAATAAGCGCATCACTATCAAAGAAGTTGCATCAGTAATTGGCATCAGTGTGGGTAGTGTAGAAGACATGATAAAAAACCACCTAATATATAGAAAAGTGAATGCTAGGTGGGTTCCACGCACTTTGACGGACGAGAACAAATTGATGCGCATGCAAGCTGCCAGTGTTCTTCTAATGCGGTTTGAAAATGAAGGAGATGCATTTTTGAAGTCCATTGTAACCACTGATGAAACGTGGGTTCACTATTTTATTCCTGAGTCCCAGCAGGCATCACGTGAATGGCGACACGCCTCTTCTCCAAAACCCAAGAGAGCGCGGAAGATCCGTTCGGCGGGAAAAGTGATGGCAACTTTTTTTGGGACTGGAAGGGTGTTATCCATGTAGACTTCCTTACAGAAGCTAAAACCATCAATGCAGCTTATGATTCAGCACTTTTGGAAACGGAAATCAAAGAAAAGATCCTATCCAAACGGAAGAGAGGTGGGAAACGGGTAGCATTCCTTCAAGACAATGCACGGCCTCATACTGCTAAAATAACCATGGCAACCATCAGCACATTGAAGTGGGACCTTCTACCACATCCGCCGTACAGTCCAGATTTGGCCCCAAGTGATTTTTACCTGTTTGGACAGCTTAAATCACATTTGCAAGGCATGCGATTTGCGGATAATGACGCAGTCATCCACAGTGTTCAGGAGTGGATATGCCGACAACCAAAAGACTTTTATGAAAAGGGGATTAGGATGCTCCCAGAACGTTGGAAAAAATGTATAGAATCTGGAGGGGAGTACTTTGAAGAATGACATGTACAAATAAATTTTTGCTAATAAAATATTTCGTGAAAAAAAATCAGTCCCGGTCATATTTGAACCCCTTTGTATATATATATATATATATATATATATATATATATATATATATATATATATATATATATATATATATGTGTGTGTGTGTGTGTGTGTGTGTGTGTGTGTGTGTGTGCGTACAAATATACCACAAACTAGACCAAAACAGTAAGAAAAACGAAAGAAGTGGATTTGTTTATTTCCAAAAAACGAAATACGTCATGAACTTCAAATTGAAGTTCTCATCTTAAACCTTCTAAAACTTTCTTTAAAAATCTCCCAAATTCCCCTATAACTCAGGCTTCCATCTTTGCTAAAGCATATATTCAAAATAATATTTGGAACAGTAAATCCTTATGAGGGATAATAAAATAGAGAAAAAAAACTGCGCTAGGGTCCGTAATTGATCCCTCATTGGCTTTCCACTTTTAAATGAAACTTCACTAGGAAATCTTTTGGACTAACGGATGGAGAATATCTCCCACACTTTCTTGGAAGCCTAAAAACGTCCTTTATCACATCAGCGGTGGCTTGACGAGCATCCTGCACGCGAGGGTGTGTCAGCTGGCGAGACGTCGGCGAGGTCTTGCGGCCGGTCGGCAGACTCACCGGAAGCGGCGGGAGTGACTCCTCGATCGGGTGTCGCGCTCGTTATTAGTAGCCGCGTCCGCCCCGCGCCGGATGCCAGGCCGCCCAAGGCCAAACACCCGGCACGTCTGTCGCGACGCGTCACTACCTCGTGGCGCCAGCGACCCCTGCGTTAAACGGCCACCACGCGCGAGCACCCTGGGCTTCTAGGACTATACTTGGGTTTTTCTAACGTGACGGCTGAGGGTAGTATCTCCAAGATGGAATTCGACACCCCTTTTTGCGTCTTTCTTGGGCCTACCGCAAGGTGTCGCATGATCGCGACCGCATCAAGCAGTGCTGCAGATCAAGCGACTCTAGCGGCAGGACTGAGAATGACTCAAAATGTTGTCCCGAATTCCATCTTGAAGATACTATCCTCAGCCGCCGCGTTAGAAAAACCGAAGTATATACTGAGGTTTTCTTAACGTGGTGTCACAAGGTCACGCGCGAAGGAGGGAGAGGGAAGGCAGACTCGAATAGGGACCCGCAAAAATCGGAGTTGTAGTGACGTTGCAGCTCCCCATAGGAGTCTATCTTCCCTTTCCCTCCTTCGCGCGTGACCTTGAGATGCCATGTTAAGGAAACCCAAGAATATACTGCGGTTTTTACAGAGCTGTGTTTGAAGTAAATCAGCTGTTACGGTGTCATCCAATCGGGAGGCGGCACCGTAATACCTGATCAAATGACAAACGCAGCAATGTCAGAATCGCTGTTTAGGATTCAGCGGCAATCTCACGCCCCTCCTTTTTAGTAACTGAACTAAAAGCAAGCGAAAATAATGAAACATGTGGAACGACGTTCGCACGACCTTTGGCATAACGTAGCACCCGAGATCTAATGTGCTTTTCGTTGATAAGGGATATGTTGGTGCGGGAGACGAGTTCTCTACACACACCACTCTGCCAGAACGTTACTGCCACAAAGTCTAGAGCAAGCAATGCTATAATTTGTAGCACAATTTCCACTTACTTATAATTAATTTTCCAGTCATTCAAATATTTTAAAAATAGTAAAAGTAGAATAGTTAAACATTCAATTTTACGTTATAAAAGAATAAAATTTTTTTTGAATATTTATTGTACTCCCTGAGATGTATTATTAGTATCATCCGGAGCCCTTTCTGAGGTAAGTCTCAAATCATATTATTAACTATATAGTAATAACGTTATAACTCTTTACCAGACTTCATCTCGGCCCAATTATCCCCGTCACCAGCAGCGCGCAAGCATCGACAGCATTTATCTTCGTGGTATATCCGCGCTGGCATGAAAAAATCAAAGCAACACAATTACTTCTGCAGTATAGATTTCGGGTCCCGACCAAGGTAGATTTTAAGACTACATAGCAGGGCAAACCCTGCAAGGAGACGTGAAGATCGGCGGCGGATCTCACATTCTAGATGTACCGCCAACTCCGGGTGCGTAACATGCTCTACACTTATGGCAGAAATAGATGAAATAGCTGATATGGCTGATAGGTTGACGCGCCCAACACCAATAAATACTGAGTCACTCCTAGCCACTTTGCTTTTCCTGTGTAGTTGTTTGAAACTAGTTTCTTCCAGCAGTTTTGGAACCAGTTTCTTGATAATTCCATTGTCGAAATACGTACGATGAAACTATAGATCATTTTGTTTCATTGGACGATTGTACTTTTTGAGGGACTTTTTATACTTGAGGCACTTTTTGAGAGATGATGAATAATCAATGAATGATGAGAGATGATACATTATTTCAGTGGGATTTACTCCTAAGTTTTGGTACCTGTAAAATTGTACCCGTAAAATTCCCTCTAGTTAAAAAATCCTCTATGATGGTACCCGTAAAATTATGGAAAACGATTAATTCGATACTGTGTAACCGCTTGTCGTCGGTCACATTAATAACCAACGGAAAATGGAAGCTATAATACCCGACATTAGGCCCTACACGTAGTTTCTACAGTGGCGAAGAGATGGCGTAAGTCAGAGAAGGATTTCTGAACGCACTCAGACCGTAGCCAATCAGGAAATTTTCGTGGAAATACGGACGTGGCGTGAACTTGCGTCAAAAAAGAGCTCGTTTTTTCTGGTTCGAGACGGCAAGGAGAACGGTTGTCTACGAGTACGCCACATGGTCGACGAGGGACACGCGAAGATTGCGGAACACAAAAGCTTTAATAAAAGCTTTCATATTTTTCATATTTTTAATATATTTCATACTTTTCATATATTCTTTATTCTTATTTTTGGGAATTTCACTTTGGAAATCCTATGATGAAATTTTGAAAGTTATGAGAAAGACGGATTATTCAACAACTAGTTTGACTTTTGCCATTACGAAGTCATAACTTGGAGTTTCGGACTCGCATTCTGATGCGACAATTGCCTCTGCAAAAGCTGTGGTGAATTTTCGACTGGGAGACGGTGTTCGGAATACTTCAGTGCGACAGACGACGCAAGGACCGTGCAGAAGAACGACGACCTTGAGGCGCGAGGGTCGCGCGACGGGCCAGCTACACAGCGCGGGACCAACTTGCGGAGCTCGTCGGTCGTGAGTCATATTAAAGCAGAAAGAACACTCACTTAATTTCTGTCTGAAAAAAAAAACGTATGAGATAGGATTATCATTATACTAACCAAAACGTTGTAATGTGAGCTTCCCTCAATAACAGACGTTGATCGGGCAAGTTTCTGAGAACATTGGTCTTGCTTGCCATTGGTTTTATTTCTTTTTGACAGTCGTAACAAGAATCAGATTAAAGTAATTCTTTATGTTTATGATAGAAGTTGTTTTGTACAGAATTATTTATTTAGAGTCATATTTTAATGATTCAAATCATTTAAGAGACGTTATGAAACAAAATTTTGTGTTGAAAGGCTATGCAGAAGCCGAAGGTCAAATGTGACTACTGAGTGTAACATAATTAGTGATTTAAAAGGTAGTAGTGAATTTCGAGTATTGTGTGTATGTGTTTTTCTTTTACAGGATGAATATTTGTACTATGATTTGTGTGTCTCATGTGTGATGTTCTTTGTGAAGTGTAAAAATGTATCCATTGCTTGTTTTCTTGTAAACAGGGATCTGAATTATTATTATTCTAGTGAAAAACTGCAGTTTAGGTAGGGAATTAGCTACCATAATTTTACGAAAAGTGAAAACATAGTAGGATCTGTGAATTTCATTTGTACAGAGATTTGGCATTCAATAGAATACATGTAATTACATTGATGTAAACGAAAAATGTAAAATTTGTTACATTTTGGCGCTCTAGAAGATATGTTATTTGTCATTTAAAACTGAAAAATTGTGTTGGTTTGTTAATTGATCGGTAGTTTAACAAAGACGAACCCACTACCAATAGGGAAGTTTATCCGTAAATTGAGATATTCCCAGGGATGCGTGACGGTGTAATCACACGTCGCGAAGTAGGCAAATGACAGATCTACTTTTGTAATCGGTGAAGATAGAGGAGTACGGTTACAACTGTTATTGTGAAGTACGAAATAACGGGTTCCAAAATATGAAAAATAAACTAATGTGATCAAATATATTCTAACTTATGAAACAATAAAATAGAATAAGCTACAAATTCACCGATATATTATAATTTATTACACATCAGAATTTCGGGTAATGTCTTGATATTTGTGACTTATGAGGTGCATATCGTGGACAATAAACTTAGATTCTCCTATTAATGTTAGAATTTCAACAATATTAAAGAATTGTTGCTATTTCAATTCTTAAATGTATATCAGTTGAAACAATGAATGAAAAATAAAAATATACAGAACATGTCGTCTGCTTTGTTTTTAACCTAAAGAAGTTGAAAAGAACCAACAACATTTTGCATGACGAATACAAAGATATCTTTTGCTGAGAAGAAAAACAGTAGAAAAAGCAGAACATGATGCGCGTTCACTGTCTTTGGCAAGTATACAAGTTAGTAATTATCAGAATATATTCGACAAAATGTCTCCAATAGACGTTTTTTCTTCGGCGACTATCGTGTCCACATATATGGTATCTTTGCGTGCACAATCTTATTCGTATAAATTAAATTAGGTCACTCAATTGTTCTCAAGTTTCTTCGTTTCATTTTATGTTTACGACTAGGTATGATACTTAGAGCTGTCACACATTGTGTGCTATACGAGAAATCGCAAAACTTCACAGCATTGGTCGTAACATTTTATGTTTCCTTCAACAGAGCGTAATGGAGTGCAGATTCCGGTCGTTTTCTGTAGTAGGTGAGCGAAGAGGTTCAGAAGAATGAACGGAGTTTTTCGTGCATGAAACGTAACAAACAAAGCTATATATTTCTAAGGATATAAATTTTGGATGAATATAGCATCGATAGGGAACTATAAACTTTGGCAACAAAGAGAAATTGTAAAGTAATAAAAATTAAAGTTGGAAATAAATCGATACTAAATCTTAATCACAGTCATAATAACACACCCGAGCAATGAAATATTCGTAAAATTTATTGTTTCATGATGTAGTGAAAGAAGTTTTACCACAAATTATTCAGTTTTAATATTTTATTTAAATTATTTCTCGAAAGCGATTTGGCATCATGAAAGAGTTTTAAATGCATTTACTGAATTTAAGTTACGCAATTGAATCAATTAGTTACAAAAGACCATTACTCCAGTATTTGCGAATGTGAGCTAAGCTCGAATATTTCATTTCGAATACGCTTTCAGGTTTAATGGACGTGAAAACATCACACATCCACTGTACGTCTGTATATCTACGAACTGTAAAATCTAAGCAGGGGTGGTTTTCTGTGGACCTCAAATTGACTACATCTCCTGAGTCGAGGCATTAAACAACAAAGTACGTTCGTTAAACAGCGGATGTGCCCATTCTCAAAAAAATAATTTAAAAAATGAAATGACATGATAAGTTTATTGACACGTAGTCTTCTTAGAAACATCTTATGTGTACGAAGCAATGTGAAGAGGATTCAAAAACAAGAAAAACAGAATTAAGAAGGAAATGATAAGAGTGAGAATGCTGATAAAAGAAAGAGAAGATAAAAGAGCATGACAAGTAGAACATTATCGAGTAGAAATCGAGACAGTGAAGGGAATAAGCGTTAAAATATTTGGAAATATTATTTTCATAGATCCGTTCACTAAAAATTTGTGCCAGCAGATATAATTCAAAACTCAAATAAAAAAAATTGTTTCACTTGAAGACAAATTATTTTTATTTGTATACTGTATTTCCACGTAGAAGTTAAAATCTATCATTATTAGCGTCCGCCACCGATTGAATGAAATTGCATTGAGACGATTCTTTCCCATTTACTTAATTATTTGAAATGACAATGTGTCGTACTCATCAATTGCATCATTTAATCAGTTCTAATATGAAAAAATCTAGTAGTTTTATGCGAATATAATGCAACTGGTTGGCTAACGAAATTCACGATCTTTTGCCTCTTTTCTCAATCAGGGTTCCCAAAACGAATTCCACCTTTTCACCAAGTCGTATGAAGCCCTACACATGTCGCTGTCTCATTCGCAGCTGGCGCACACCAGCCCGGCGCGGGGGCCGACCCTCGAAGCCCGCGGGCGCCGTCCTATAAATAAGGGAGCATTAAGAGCTCGGGCCACGAGGGCCGCGCCGAGGCGGCGGCATCCAGGCGACGTGGGGCGAGGCGGCGGCCGATACCTGGCGCGCGGCCCGGCCCGGCCCAGCCCGCCCCGGGGCGTGGGCGTGGGCGTGGGCGGGGCCGGGGGCTTCGCGCGGCTCCGACTTGTAGTGTGTCGAAGAGACGCGTCCCTGGAGAGGGCGCCAGCTTCTTCCGGCGCCTCCCGGGGCCGCCCGCGGAGCCACTTCCGCCATACATCACGGCGCGGCGAAGCGCCGGGCGGGGCCACAAGCAGGGGCAGGCGGCGGTGGCGGGGGCCGGCGACAGGCCATGGAGCGATCGCCACGGAGCGATCGCAGTGTTTTTTTTTGGGGGGGGAGTATTTAAGGTCGCATCACCATCTAGATTATTAGCGACCACCATTGGAGTTAACGGTATGGTAACTATTAAAGGGCGAAAGGATGAACACAAATACAACCATACTCGAAGTCGTGACCCTTCGGTCCGAGATCGCTACGACACTAGTGTCTTAGCAATCTCGGCCACCGGATCGGCTGATCGCTGCGTTGGTGTAGAGGCATTGGCGCTGATAACTGGATGGCATGCTTCGTACAGGTTTTGGAGGAATGTAGGGACAACATTTAAAGTGGTCATGAATAAGTGACAGTTGTGAGAATAAAAGAAAGGACAGAGACGGAAATCAGTAAGTCTAGAAAATATAGAAAAGAGTTGTTTTTTTTTGCGTCAAAATTATGACGTAAAAAGAACAGGTTTATGAAGCAATCTTGTTAACCCCGATGAGAAGTCGGGAAGAACAGAGAGAAAATACACAAAGCTGTATGAAAAAGGAGAAATAGGGATGTGAGAAGAAGGAACACACGGGATTTGGAATGCAGTACCTCTAAAGATAATTTTGTATGATGGAGATAAATAAAAATATATCCTCGTACTTGCAGGGACGGATTAGTAAATTCCTAAGCGTTTTTAAGGCATAGGTTTTAAGCAATAATGTTTCCATTTAAAAATATACGGTTGTTTCAGAAAAGATGTTACACACGTTTAGAGCATGCTTAACAGTCGAAAATGATAACTTGTCACTGAGAATTGTATATAACTGATTCATATGTGTGATGTTTGTTCCTGAATGTTACGCAACCCTGTCTACACAAGTAGGGATATGCAACCTCTTTGGTTGCATTAGAACGTGACCTGCAGAACAGCTCTGCATTAGGAAACGCATGAGGATCTGGGGCAAATGTCATAAGTGTAAATCTCTTAAGTCCTATATGAAATTTCTATTGGGAACCCCTACACATCCACAAACCCATGCACATCTTGGAACATTTATTCTGAGATATTCTGTATAATCAAAACGAATGTGAAAAAAAACTATACTTCAATTTACGCATTTTAAAATAACATTACTACAAATTTTTGTATACCAATGTTTTAAAAAAATAATAAAAATCATTAATTCTTTATATGTCTAGACTAAATTTATTTTGTGTGTCTTGCTTTCTCTTAAAATATGTTTTCACCAGTATTGGTTAGAATTTGACTTCTTACTGCAATTTTTGGTGAAACAAAATTCAGGACAATTCCCCCCCCCCCCAGACCGATCATTTTGAAGAAATTTTGAAAATACGTGTATTACTTTAAGTCTTAACAATGAATTAAACTTCGCTTTGTTTTGAGATAGAGCGGAATTAATTTAACATAAAAATTGTTTTCTTTAACATGAAATACAAATATAGTTGCGAATATTTTTCAATTGTAGAACTTGAAAATTAAGCATGTTTTTATTTAATTGAGTAAATTAAAAAATTTAATTGATAAATTTGATTTTTGATAAATTTATCAAAAATGTTTAATATTTTAATAGAATCAAAATCAAGTAGTGGATATTGCGAGGGACTGTTAACCCTAGCAATACATTGGTATTGTTAATGTTAAGCCATCCCTACGTACAATGGGAAACGGCGTTTCACCCAACGGATATCATTTAGGCCAAACTAAGTCACTCTTTCTCCTTTGACCATTCATCCCTATGATAAGCCAACCTGCCAAAAGAATAAGTGTTTTAGACATATGAACCATCTTCCGACCTACGATCCCTAACCTATGAACTCCAACGATCACTCATGCCGTCACTCTGGGAGGGGCTACGTGGACTCTGTAGATTATGTCGTAGGAAATATTATTTAAACCCTAAGCCCATTAGTAGGGAGTTGTGTGGTTGCTCATGACTGAGGTCACTCTCGTTGTAACTTGCAACTGGTTTAGTATGCATTAAATCGCTGTGTTCGTATTGAAGCAACTTATTTCTGAGGAAAACTTTTCCTTCAATGCGTAGCATGGGATGCGCCGGCCCAGGCCGCTTTCCGCGGCCGAGCGTGTCGGCGGCGCCGCCAGCGCGCGCCCCCCGCCGCAAGCCAAAGCGGGGGCGGCGCAACGCGGAGGCGAATAAATCGCAGGGTGACGAAGCCCGCCCGCTGGGATTTATGCGGCGGAAACGTCTCTTTGGGAGACACTCAGTGGTTTTGCTTCTTTTCTCATTGGGCCATGTCTGCAGTCTTGACCTCTGCTGAGTAATGTACCCTGTCGAAAATCACCAGTTAAGTCAAGTAGTATATAAGTGTGCGCGAATTATAAAAATTTGAAAATATTTTTAGTGAAAGTTCTCTTTCATGGTAATTGAGTTCTATACCATGTCAAATGTTCCCAAATGAAATGTAGTTTTAAATGTAAATATCTTTCATTTAAATTTCTTAAAAGTATTTGTTGTATTTTTTCTTCAGTTAGTTGCATTTCTGTATCATCATTTCGATAATGACTTTTGTAAATTTGATGTGACACTTCAAAAATAGCTATATTGAAATTTTAGTACATACGTATCCTTTCTATTATTATGTATTTATTATGTAGTCATTTTCTATGAATTTCGGAGACTTACTCCAAATTTTCATAACTTTGCATTAGTTTCAAACGTTTTTGCGTGGCTATTTAGTGTTTCTCGACGAGTCAACGTCTAAACCCATTGGTTCCGGAGGTGTATTGCGTATTGTAACGAAAGAGATAGTGGTGTCCTTGTCCTTGTGCTGGAACGCGAGATCCGACGTTGACCTACCGTCGGCTTGTGTGATTCTTTCCTTCGGGTCTCACGAGTCCCTTAGCGGTACACTGGCTCTGCCGGGACATGTTTTTGGCTCCAAATTAGTCTCTCGACATGTGTGGCAGCGTAGTGTTATTCAGGCACTGCTCGGTCAGTCGACCGGTATAGAAACAACAGAAAGCGGCCAAACAGCCTGTAGCTAGAATTCTCCTCCAGTCAGCAGCTGAATTCACCTTAGTAACGTAGCTGGTGTGTCAAAGATTCCATCACCATCAAGTTTCGTACCCTAGGAACACTCGGTCAACGACGCTGTATATGCAACGGGCATTGCCACTGACCCATCTAAGTTGATTGATAAGGTTGAAACCATGTACACAAGATGATTTCCGTAAAGAGTGGAAAATTATCGTAATACATGAAAATGGAAAAAAAACACAAAAAAATAACAATATACTTCTCAGCATAAGACAAATATTAATTTCGCAAAGTTTATTTCAGATAATTATTAAGTTTTGTATTTTTTGAGAGAGATTTCATATCTCCAATATTTTATCTAACTTCCAATTATTATTTTTTAGTTACGTGCTCTAGTGCGTTCTTTGAATGTTGCAATGAGATACACGGCAGTATAACAAGCCTACGCTGCATGCCCCTTTAAAGGCAACCTGATCATTTCACCATTGTCGTTGATCCGGCACTTCTTTTGTCATCTTCATGAACCTTTTTATCCCCGCGCTCTAACGATGCCTTTCGTTTCAATGTTTGTTTCGAACCATCTATAGTCCTCAATACTTTACTTTTTCGCATTCCTTGACATCTTTACATCTTACGATGACACCTATATACCACTGATTAACTTAGTATTAAATAAATGTATTTCCCAAATGATGCTTCTAAAGTACTAATTATATTATCCTCAATAATTTATTTCGAACTAAGTTGTTAAATCAATATAATATACGAGTAAATAATGTAGACCATCTAATTACGTAATCAGTGTAACAAAATTAATCTAGCTGTTTGTGTGGTGGTAGAGAACTTGCAATTTGTGAACTTGGTGTCAAGGATCTGCGAAATGCTCTCTGGTATATTTTCCAAACACATAAAAATAGAATTGCAGAGAAACCAAAATTCTAGAGACATCAGGTAAACATCATCAAAAACTGTCTAAGTAGCAAGGTTCGTTGTCAATTTAATTTTATATACATGAATTGCATAAGTGAACGGATTCGAGGTTGATTTTTACCGGACACACATTTATAATTTTTTGTTTTTTCTGAAATTTGGTTCTATAAATTTTAAAATACCTTAAATACGCTTTCAAGTTATGGCTTATGACAAGACTCATGATACATGATGTTACCGTTTGATTATTTTCTTATTTACTTGAGTTTTCATTCAGAGAGGTACATCTTTCTTTTTTGTGTCTTTTCTTTTCAAAATATTTTATAAAGTGTCGTACTACATCAGTTTTGCCAATACCATTAGAGCTTAAAATGTCTGCAGATGTGTGGTGAAACGGTTATAATACATTGCATAATTCGTTCCACTTGCTGAATCGAAAATAAAAGTTTAAATATAAAAATGCTATAACTATTACTACCAATTATGACATTTTTTGCGGTTATTTGATGTGAAATATTAAATCATTTACATAGATTACATTGCCCGCATACTCTACAGGTAAAAAGAGTTATTTAGAGTTATTGTAGACTGCATTTTGAACGAACCTCTTTGAAAATTACATTGTCGTATTCTTGCATTCTGCTATCTAATATTTCAGTTCCATCCTTGTCATCTTCGATTTCTAACGCCTGTCCTCATTATGAAAACTTTGTCGCTGAGTCTACAAACAGATTCATTGTCACGGTACATCGACTACACTTCCATGCGGCTTTTGTAGTAATGACTACACTTTCCATTACACCGAGTGACAACCACCTTTCCCGCTGCAAAGTCTCCAGACAAAAGATCCAAAAGTTCGAGTCCCGTTGGTGGTGGATTTTCGCCCCTAACTAAATAGGAAGGTCGAATAAAACTAGTGGTCGGTTTCTCAGTTCGGTAGTTTACCATGGTCTCTCCTCCCAATACCAGATGAAAGCAGGAGCAGAATCCTAGCAAACCGCCCAAGGACCGCATGCAATCTTTCCGTCTGTATACTTCTTTACTTCTTCTCCCCTTACATTCCCACACTTATACCTGAACAACACTATCATATATGTCGGGACAAAAGCCAGGAGCTCCGAGGACGTACCGACTGGGGCGCTGCCCCATTGGGGAAAATACCTGAAGGGGAAAACCCGCGAAAGTCCACGAGTAGGTCGGTGCCGGATCTCATGTCCAAGCGGATTGATAGATAGTGATTCCGGGTGCGTCAACTGCTAAGGTCATTATTCCCCTAAATGTCGTGCATATTTTTACCTCGGGAGATGGTGGTCGTCCTCTCCCTCTGAATGTCGAGATTTGGACCTACCGTCGGCTAGCGGGGTTTTCCGCAACTAGGTATCTCCTACCTGCGAGGGAACCGCCCCAGCCGGGACAAGCTATAAGCTCCCGACCGATCTCCCGGAATATGTGGTAGTGTAGTGCATGTTAGTGTAAGTGTGTGTATAAGGGTAGAGGATAGGGCAAGGAAGAGGCAGAACAGATCGCGCGCGGTCCGTGGCCCGTTTGTTAGGGTACTGCTCCGGCATTCGCCTGGTGTTGGTCGGAGAAACCACGGAAAACTACCGATCAGAGCAGCCGGCCGCTATAATTCTCCTCCAGACAGCAACTGAATTCGACCTAGCTGAAGAGCTAGTATCGAAAATTCTGCCGCCGTCAGGACTCGAACCTAGGACCCCCCGGTCAGAGGCGCTGCAGTAACATCAGTTGATGCACTGAGCTAGACACTGCAGACAGCAACTGAATTCGACCTAGCTGAAAAGCTAGTGTCGAAAATCCTTCCCCCGTCGGGATTCGAACCGCGATTCTTTCGCAAGTGAACCGCGATTAAAACATGCACTACATTTACTGGAGCAAAGACAGTGGCGATTGATGCGCCAGGAAACATAAATAATGTTTGTTCCTCTGTCTCTCATACGTATCCACACACAATTCTCGTGTACCTCTTTCGCTCCAGCCCGTTACCCCTCTGCTGCCGCCCGCGGTCGCGTGTTTTCAGAGCGGCCTCGTTGGCATTCGGGCAGAGCGGCACTGCACCGCCCGCGTCAGCGGCTTTGAAAGAAACATGCTGCGGACGACATGCGACGCCCCGATGTGCGGTCGATATGCTGCGCTGGCTGTTGCTGTTAATTTAGGTTTGATTGACTCGTGGAACCTGCTGCTAAATTTAGCGACATTGTTCGGGTGTTCGCTGTATTTTGCTTTCGTTCTCTCGCGTACCCAAACATCGAAGCAATGTTTGTGGGATTTGAAAATTGTTAAAATTCCTACAAGTTGGTTTAATGGAATATTTTGAATTATTACTTAATGTTTAATGTATTAAAATATTAATTACATATGATTGAATATGTATACACACACACACACACACACACGTGTGTGTGTGTGTGTGTGTGTGTGTGTGTGTGAACCCGGCAGATGTCGTGCCCTCTCCCTCTCTCTTTTTCCTCTTTCTCTCTTCCTCTCTATTTTCACTCCTTTTTCTCCTTTTCCTTTTCTCTTTTGCCATCTCTCTTACCCCTTTTCCTATTTCCCCTCTCATTTCCCCCTCTCTCATTTTCTCTCTTTTTCACCTTTCTCACTTTGCTTTCTTTCCTTTTCCCCTCCCTCTTTTCTTCTCTTTCTTATCTCTTTTCCCTCCCTCTTTTCTTCTCTTTCTTATCTCTTTCCTCCTCTCTCATTTCCTCCTTTCATAATTTGTTAATATATTGAAAATCTCTCACAGTCTTCTGTCTCATTCATTCACACGTTTTCATATAATGAGATTTTAAAAAACATTCTCTTCGTTTTAAAAAAAAATTCTTTTATACAAACGTTGTCCTGACAATAACGAACACACAAAAAAATATATCCAATTTGGTACAGTCGTTCGAAACTTATGAGCTTACATACACTTCGGCGATTCATTTTTATTTATATAGATCTATTAAGTGCACGTATACAAAAAACACATATTTGACATATTACATACATTAAGTTTCCTCTCTTTTCAGAATTTATAACCCGGAATGTTTTTTCTTTCCATCAAAATGGAAAGCAGACTCTCTGTGCCGGCAGATCATCTAATAAAATACTATTCCCCAGCGCGCTCTATATCACACTTTTAGAAAACTACTGTATATTCTCTACACTATGCGCATGAAAATGCAAAGGAGGATATTCTAAACGTCATCTGTGAAATTCAGTAACATTTTTCATAATATATGACCATTTCGCTCTGTTTTAATTAACTTTAATCTTTACAGAAAAAAATGATAAACCAAAAGCAAGTACCGTAATATATGTGACAGCGTAAAATAATGCGTCTGTCAAAAGCCAGTGCACACAATGGGTTTGTGGGAGTCGTTTCTGTGCCGCACCATATAAGGTGATAGTACCTTTGTTTTTCGCTGTGTAACACTGTCGTGGATTAGACGCGGGTTTCGCGCCTCGATGAACGTGGAGGAGGAGGAGGTGGCTCTGAGAAAGTTGAGATCGATTCGCGCCGAGGGTGGCGCGGGGCGTCGTTAATTTATGTTTGATCAGGGCCTGTGGGGCGCGCCTCTCCCCTCCCGGCCGCCGCGCACCTGTCACTTTAGTGGCGGTGGCGGCGGTGGCGACGATAGCGGCGGTGGCGGGGGAGGGCTCGGCGGCGGCGGGGGCGGCGGGGGCGGCGGGGGCGGCGGGGGCGGCGGGGGCGGCGGGGGCGGCGGGGGCGGCGGGGCGGCGCCGGAGCGGGGGCGGCGGGGCGGCGGGGCGGCGGGGCGGCGGGGGCGGCGGGGCGGCGGGGGCGGCGGGGGCGGCGGGGCGGCGGGGGGCGGCGGGGGGCGGCGGGGGCGGCGGGGCGCGGCGGGGCGGCGGGGGCGGCGGGGCGGCGGGGGCGGCGGGGGGCGGCGGGGGCGGCGGGGGCGGCGGGGGCGGCGGGGGCGGCGGGGGCGGCGGCGGGCGGCGGGGGTGGCGGCGGGGGCGGCGGCGGGGGCAAGGGGGAAAAGTGGAAGTGCACAGCAGTGCTAAAAACGATGAGGTCGATGGTGGCGTGGGGAGAGCCTGCGAGAGGAGCGTGGCAAAGTGTAAATATAGCGATTGACCGCGAAAGGAAATAAAAAACCGAATATGTTCGCGTATGTGTCTGTATCCCGAATTACGGGAATGGGGAGGTCTTAAGGTCTCGTCGACGGTGTTCATCGCCAGATAAGTAGCCGAGTCAATCCGATGCTAATCTTTAGATGAATTTTCTAGAGAGCAACTCCTCTAATTCGTCGTTTCCATCGTTTCATCGTATCAATCTCGGCAAATAGAAGAGCAGCATCATCTGGTCGTAGACTTTCCTCCTTGGTCCTGACCATCCTTCGAGCGTCCTATGCTTCCTATGCGACGAGCTAATTCACAATTCCACTTGGCTCATACTCCACGTCCTGAATAAAGCATTTTGTACTTACGCAAGTAGGCAATGACGAGATAAGACGTGAAATTCTGTGTAGCGCTATAAGAGGAATAAGCGAAAGAAATTAAATTAAGGGAAATTTGATCAATAAAATAATTGAAGTGCAGGTACAGTTGTGTCGGTGAAGGCAGCTTCAATGATATTAGAGTGTAGGAGTATATAGTATATTACACTTCTCAGTATAGGATTCATTTTGCATGTGCACAATTGGAAAAATATCTACCTATAATACTAATACGCGCAGAAGTTGAAATGAAACTAAGCGGTCTCCAACCATGTGCGACATGTCTGTGGTTTCATTACATTCCTAGAAACTCGGGTATATTTAAAGCAGTGAAGGAGTTTCGATTTTCTCTGAAAAATGAAAATATTTAATTGTGTTATTCCACCTATTCTCATACTGCGTGGAACCGACTGAATTGTCAGTACATCACTGGTTACGATACAGTTGTGCGGCAGCAAGACCCGAAAGAACCACCAACTTGCTACTAAGTATTTACAATCACGTGTTGTGTTTTCGATCTGGAACATTGAAGAAATAAAGGAAGTCATCTCCGTCAACTTAACATACAACTTAACATACTTGTATTTATTCAGAGAGCCGGCTTTCGACGGCTTTGCCGTCATCATCAGTCTAGCTGTTTTTACCAAAGCCGGGTGACTTGTCGGGAGACTGAGAATTTTGCCGAAAACAGCTAGACTGATGATCACGGCAAAGCCGTCGAAAACCGTCAATCTGAATAAATATATTAAGTTGACGGAGATGACTTCCCTTATTTCTTCATGCAATAACGGTAACAACACCGCGTCAGAATTCCCTCAATTCAAGAACATTGTTGATATGCTTGATCTGTAAAACAGTTGATGTAGCCTACTGTAATAAACACTACACATGTTATTGTAGTATTCGTGAAGATAACTTGGGTTACAATATGTAATTTTTTAGTGTTGTACGAGACTATTTCGTTTGTTGTTTTCGTACAGTGTGCGTGCTACTTTTCGGAAAACCATTTTGTGATGGGGTGTGTTTAGGAGCACTTTGCTGCTCTAGACCTCTATTGAATGGACTAACAATCATGTAAAAGCGGAATTCTAATGGTGAGCTCTCGTAGAAAGTACTGGTTCTGCGCATCCGTTGATCGTGATGAATCGTGAAAGCGAGGCGGGAGGCATCAAGAGCGCTGGAGGTGAGCGCTCGGAGCGCTTGGAGGGGGGGAGGGGGGAGGGCGGAGGCGGCGACGGCCGCGTCAGGGGCCGCTGCCACCTCGGCGGTGACGCGCAGGTATTGAAGATTGCCGCTAACAATGTCCCAGCGGAAACCGAGGGTAGGGTTGGAGCGCTTAATTATTTATGGAGGAAGTGCCAACTAATTAGCAACACCTAGGAACACGTCTCGGGAGGATTGGCACCGACGACTTCCCTCCTCGGCTTTTCCTCCCCTCTCATCCCATCCTCTCCCCACCCCCTCCCCTCCTCTTCCTTGCGGTTCCTCTCAGTCTTTCTTATGACAGCGTCTCCCTGCAGGCGCCATTCATCAAGAGGGGCGGTGCCAGCGTCCTCCCCCACCCCACCCCACCCCTCCCCTGCCTGGCTGCACTCCGCGTCCCGCACACCCTGCCGCCGCTTCTCCTGTCTCCTCTTCCTGGCACTGACTGTCAGCGTTTGCGCCCGGTGACGCCGCCAGATTCAATTCAGTACACACCCTCTCCGAATTGTTAATAATGAATTTTATCAAATGGATGCCCCACAAGTGTTCTTATCGCTTCTACTAATTTTTCATTACATTTCATGGAAAGCGATTAAAAATGCTTCGTTACATTCGGGCGTTTTTCAATTTTACATCTCTCTTTTGTTTTTGCATGCAATTAAATATTTGCGCGATTAGAGCCGTGTTTGAGATTCCATCACCGAAAATGCAGTTTTCGACATTTTACATTCGCGGAAATACCTGCTCACTGTAACCTTCAGTAGAAGTGTTGGTGAACAATATTATAATGTGATTCATTTATTGAAATAAATTGCAGACCCTCAGAGAAGTCTGACAAGTTGTTGATGACATACCACTTAAAATATTAAAAAATAATAACGTGCAGCGTCTGATTTATCCTGATTAATACGTAAATACCCGTAGTTTCAGTGTAATGGTTACTCATTTGGTTCATAATTATTTAAATAAAAACTTTTGCATGTTTTAAATTTGAATTGCCTGTACTGAATTACTTTAATGATCGTGCATGTCCACCATGTGACTGTCAATTAATGATCATAATGAAAAAATGTTCTATAAAGCCCAGCTATCTCCAATACATTTTAATTATTGTCCAGCCGTTTGTGGGAGAAATATTTTGCTATTTGCATATAATGCGGTAATGAAATTTGTTGCATTGTAATTTTTTCTGGGAAGAAAAATGGTATTTCTCGTTCAAAAAGCAGATTAAATTTAGCGATGAATTCATAACATGAAACGCACTGATTTAATATTTTCACTTATTTTTTAATTACGAGATTCAAATCATCAGGACTTCTTTATTCACTTAGCAACATCAGAAATTAACATTAATATTACTATTATTTAAATATTACAACGAAGATTGAGAAGTGAACTTTTAGTATATTTAATTCTGAAAATACTTACTGGGGATTATATCGGTGTATGCCTCAAGTAATTGCAGAATGAAGAGAAAAAACACGAAAATGACGGCTCACTCTTTATAAAACTTTAACAAATCGTTCTATTTCTGATGGCGAACCGTGATGGCGATACAGACCGATTTTGATTCTGGTCGCACATTATGATATCGTACCTCACGACTTGTGAGCGCACGTTCTTCGCACACCCGTTCGTCACCGCCGCTGCACCAAGAAGAATCCTTCCTTCAATCCTTCCTTTCTGCCTGGCCAGCAGGTTCCCCTCCGCGCCTCTCCCTGCCGGATGGAACGTCCCCTCGCACATCACTATCTTTCCTTTTTCTTTATAAAATTAAAGTTTGTAAAGAAAAGTAACAATTGGAAAAAAAATATGTAATCAGTAAAAAAATTAGGGCCGATAATAACGCAGTAAACACTGTATATTGTATAATTCAATAATCTTACTGGCAAAGTCGACAAACAAAAACCATTCCAAGGCTAAGTAAATATCAATTTATTAATAAAAAAATTAAAAGTGACGAAACTAAACATATTAATATTTATCACGATCTACTAACTTCTTGCCTTCTTGAAGACAAATTGAAATGAAATATATAAAAAAGTAATGAAAATTGAACATAACCGTAACCTTAAGGAAACTAACAAATGAACTGAACAAAAAAACGAAACACACAGAAGACATTAATTATTAATTATCTATCACCGTTTATCAATTCCAATATTTTTAATTTCCGGGTACTTTAGACTTTCTTAAATGATGTTACAATTCAATCATCATACTTTAATGGTGTCGATCCTTTACAATTTCTCCACTTACAGACAATGCTCGTATGGAGATAATCCACATTACTTTCAAATATGTAGTTATAAATTTCTTTCGATTACGTCAGATCGATTACACCACCAATTCGATTTACTTTTACTTTTTCTTGTTGATTCCCACTACTGTCTATTCGTTTCGTTGTCATGCAATCGATTAATCTATATCACTTATTCTGTGCCTTACTTATATAGTATTATTTTCCTTCAGCAGACTTTGCCATTAATAACAGATTCATTACAATATATATGTATACATATATAATTTTAATATTTCGTATTTAAAGCATGGTAATAAAACATGACATTTTGAGTCACCGTCTCTCCCGTCCTGTAATATCCTTTCCCCGTATACTTTTCCCCCCTTCTCTCCGTAACCCGCTCTGAATACTTCTTCCGATGATTCTTTCAAACCCCATGCTCTGTTGGAGGCAACTAGGAGTTGGGACGCTTGTACTCAGCAAACCCGCGATGAATGATTGGTTGGATGGTTGTTAGTGATTCCGGGCGCGTCAACTAATAAGGTCAATACTCCCGCAAGTGTAGTGCATGTTTTACCTCGGGACGTTCACCAATGTGGTACCATAGTGTTCACCTTGCAAGTTATTTATTGTGGTAGATCATTAAATTTTGTAAAGAGCTGCTGCTTTTCTCGTGGAAAGTTTACCTTTCATGTATCTTCAATACATTTCAGTAACTTTTCATCAGAATACCTCCGATAGGACCTGACATCAGCCGAACGATGATAAGGTCTCGGCATCATACATGATAAGCCTCAGTTAATTTAACAAGCAATAAATCACACGGTTTGTTTGTAAAAGTACATCAGAGTGACTTTGTACTACAGAAATTTTGCTCTGCCAGGTACAAAGTCACCCCCATTTTAAAATGATGATCTGGAATAATAAATAGTACGAGTAAATTGAGGTTTTTATGATAAGTAGTATAAGTAAACTGTAAATAATTATAATATAATCAACACTTCAATAAAATGTATTAAGTTAACAAAATGATTGTGTGAGTTACTATCCAATAAAAACACGTCCAAAATTGAACTATCTTTCTTGTCAGCCCGAACCGTAATAATAAAAAGTCCGAGCATACCGGTGTTGCCGTTTGGTGCGTTCAACTTTCTAGAATCGACTAAAGGTTATAGTAATATAAAATACACACGCCAACATTTAACATTCTTTAAAGTGATAAGTGATGCAAAGCCACCCTACGAAGTCTAAAGGCACCCCAAATGACTTTACTTAAACTCATGAATACTAATATAGAGAAATTATAATGTGACAGTGAAACCTAAGACAAGATCCCAAGAAAGGAAAAGTAACCACAGTAAACAGCCACTCAAACAGCCACCCGTTCAGACATTTTATGGACTTAGTATTGAACAATCATCAATTAGATTGAGACGTTGAGAAAATTTGGAATAAATTGTAATAACTTATAAAAAGACGCATTTATAAAATGGTTTAAATTACGAAAGAGAAGGAAGAATTAAATGCTCAATTCAATTCTGAAAAACTAAGCAACGTTTAATAAACATTATTTACGAATCTATCACAAAATTGCTCCAACTATAGAGGCGTTAACTTGTTAAATACTAGCTACAAAATATACGCAAAAATAATATTCAAGAGAGTCCAAGCAATTTTCGGACATATACTTCTTGAGGAACAGAATGGTTTCAGGAAGGGAAGGTCCTGCGTAGATGGAGTCTTTACCCTCAAACAAACTAGTATTTTATATATATATATATATATATATATATATATATATATATATATATATATATATATATCTTCACGCATTTCTTTCAGAATGGAAGAACGATTTACACAATGAAGGAATTTCAATAGAAAATAATAATAAAATCAACACGCTCTTGTTTGCAGATGATATAATTTTGGTCACTAATTGTGAAGATGATGTCCAGAAGTTAACATTTAAATTACAAAACAGGGCAATGAAATATAATTGAAAAATATCGATCATCAAAAGTACGATTACTGATTTCAGAGATTAACATTCCATATGAACAAAAATAGTGATAAATATCACTATCGAACAAGTATACAACTTCCAACATTTAGGATGCAACGAAACATATCTTTATGACATTGACTTGCATAAAAAATATCTAAATTTCAGGCTATCTGCGGCACTATAAAACAAACATAGGGAAAGAAAGCACTAAAAGCAACCAAACTCAAGCTTTATAAAACAATGGCCATAACTACTCTCCTGTATGGATGCGAAACATGGGTAACAACATTAAGAGAAAATAGAATTAACGCAGAAGAAATTATATTTCTGAGGTATGTGAAGGATGCACATTAATGGATCGTATTAGAAATGATAAGAGAAGAATTGGGAATTATCAGCTTGCAAGAAAATATAAATAAAGAAAAAATATAGAAGAAACTGGATAGAACATTTACAAAGAATGAAGAATGAGAGATTGTCCAAGCAGACCTATTACTATCTCCCAAAAGGAAAAAGAGAAGTAGGAGACCAAAGAAGAGATGATCTTCTCTAGACAACTTTGCCGTAACACGCTACATCACCCTAATCCATGCTGCTGCTGATGATGATTATCATAAAACTGATATGATCCTTGTTTTTGTTCATCGTTTTATAATATTTGGTCACAGATGTTATGTGTATCTCCTGAGGTCCTGACATCAAATTGTTCCTACTTGATTGGTCCATCCTGGCCCTTGTAGAAAAATATAATAACACGTTTTGACTGAAACCCTTTCCGAAAAAGGTAAATATGTAACTTTTTATATCACCAGCATTACTATTATGTAATTAATTATATTCTTATGTACTGTGTGGTGTGTTCCAGATTAACTATTCCCGTCAAGTGAAGTGTTCATTTATTTCCATTTGTTATGTATTGTTATTTGTAATTTGTGTTTTTGAATGGTTTAAATGTTGAAATGAATGCGATTTCTTCACAGATTGTGTGTTAAAAATAACTTCTTAACGTGTGTATTCATTGAAGAGGTCAGGATACAATAACTCGAGGAAACGTCTGAATTATTTCTGATTCGTATAAACTAGGATTTTATTATGGTTAAAATGAATTTTTTAAATTTTAAGTTGTGTCTCACAAATAAACGATTTGATAATAACTAACCAACTAAGACTTTTTTAAATAAAATATTTATTATATTTTATAATAAGAAGAATAATTCAATATCTTAATAAAATACGTTAAAAATAACTAACGAACAAAGTTAATTTTCAATTTAGCATTGTATTTTAACAGAAAGCTTCAAAGTCGTCTCAACATTACATTTAATTCCCCCTCACGGTAACTAGAAAAAGACTGAGCTATTGGACATCTGAACCTGCATACATACAGATGAAGATATAGCATTGATTCTGCAGCATCAATAATAAGTCTCGTCCAGTCCTGCAGTGTTCCTAGAAGGCATCGCAGTGCGGTGCGGCGAGGCATCGGCCGGGAGGGACGGGGCGGGCCCGCCCGCGGGGACGCGCGGCGCGGAGCGTGTGTATTATGTAGGAAGCTAATCCTAAACTGCGGGCGGCGCAGCCGGCGGCGTGGCCCTACGTCAAGCCGTGCGGCGCGGCGGCGTGTCAGTTACGAGCGCGCGCGGGATATACGCCCACCGCGCGTCCACGGCGCCGCCGCCCCCCCAGGGGGAGCGCCGCCCCCGACCAGCCGATCCATTTCTTTGCCTCGTCCCTCCATCGCCCCGCTGCCCCACTGCTCCACCCCGCACATCGCCTGCTCGCGCTGCAGCTCCTCCTCATTGCAACCCACCGGGAGCGGTGGCTCAGTGCATCAACTCATGTCACTGCAGCGCCTCTGACCGGGAGGTCCTAGGTTCCCACTCCCCACGACGATAGGATTTTCGGCACTAGATTTTCAGCTAGGTCGAATTCAGTCGCTGTCTGGAGGAGAATTCTAGCGGCCGGCTGCTCTGATCGGTAGTTTTCCAATCAACACCAGGCGAATGCCGGAGGAGTACCCTAACAAACGGGCCATGGACCGCGCGTGATCTTTCCTTCCCCTTGCTTGTCCTATCCTCTCCCACACACACATGCTTACACTAACATGCACGACACTACCACATAATCCGGGAGACCGGTCGGAAGGTTAGAGCTTGTCCCGGCTAGGGCGGTGGGAGAGTTCTGGTTAGGGGAAAACCCCACTAGCCGACGGTAAGGCAGCACCGGATCTCGCCATCCAGCGGGGGAAGATCACCGCCACCTACCGAGAAAGAAACATGCACTACGCTTACGGGACTAACGACCAAAACTGCTGGCGCTCCCGGAAACACGAAAAATCAATCAATCCATTCAACACCCGTTCATGCTCAGAGCCAAGATAACTCTGGAATTGTTGCCTTATTTGTATGTATTTTATGTTATGCCTTATTTATATGTATTTTACGTGGCGAGACTCAGGCCATGAGGCCTGCTCTTCCGTCTGACCACGCAAATTTTGCTACGCTCCTTTTACCAACTAGGGGAGAAAGAAGGTATTACGTGGGCGAATAAACAAGCAACTTGAATTTAGCTCAGAGACTTCATTTAGGCTAGTAGTAAATCCACTAACATGGGACAGTCGGCTTTACCTTCCCTCCGAAGGAAGTGCGTGCAAGGGAATTTTTCACCTTTCAAAATCCACGGCTTCGATCGGGTTTGAACCCGCGAACTTGGGTAGAGCAGTCCGATACGCATTACACCATCGTCGCCGCAAACTTTGCAGTAACTCTGACAGGATAGTCCTAGGTTTCGACTCTAGTGAATTTTTACTTTCTTGATACGGAGTAGATTTGCTACACATTCTGAACAATCCATGTTGCGTGGATCCTTGATACCGAAAAATCGATTAACGGCAAACCATCTATGAACAACCGAAGCGTTAAACCATTCAGCCGATTTTCTCCAAAATTGATATTCCTTAATCTATCTGAGTGATGTCGAGGTACCTTAAATTTGAAACACATATTTGTAATTTTAGGGGGTACTTTACATGAAGCCCATGGAACATTTTCTCATTCAGAAAAAAAGCCTCCATCGTTTTTGATCAAATTTTGTAGTTGGACAGTGTAAAGAGCGTTTAAGAGAAATGTTAACATATTGCATTTGAATTAAATCCAACTTTGATTTTCTTTTCTATTGTGTCCATTTGGCATCTCTCTTAACCTTCTTATAATTATTATCAAACAGAAAATTATGAGTGTAAAAATAGATCGTAAAATATAACATTACACATTTATTTGGTCTAATTTTACCATAATTCTATAGGATCAGATACACTTGTCACCTTTCGTACATTGCCTTGC
This sequence comes from Teleogryllus occipitalis, assembly GCA_011170035.1. Lineage (NCBI taxonomy): Eukaryota > Metazoa > Arthropoda > Insecta > Orthoptera > Gryllidae > Teleogryllus > Teleogryllus occipitalis. The sequence goes on from BLKR01002385.1 coordinate 90,500, forward strand.
TGTTGGAAAAAAAATTATCAAAACTAAACGACTTATTTTTCATTAGTAGTGGACACTTCTCATCGGTAATCTGATTCCTGTGTATCACATATTTGTTATTTCATACCTCAATAACTTCATATACCGCAGACACCTGGCGTTGGCTGATGTGAACTTCATCCGACCTAAGTTTGATGTGTGCTTCGAAACATTTTCTACAACGGACTTTATCCACCAATTTTCGATAACGAAACATAAATCGTGTAATTTTAGTTAGGGACAATCGCACCTAATCTACATCGCACTGCGTGTGCAAAGTAGTACAGAGTCACCATTTACGTGTATTTTATCCTGTTTATATGCGGCGTACCCCGGGTATTTATTTATCGCAATCATCTCTTGCCTTGCCTGTTTCGCTCACTGTCCCTGCTCAGTGCGCATTACACGGGGCATGTGATTTGCGGGTTGCCTTCTGATTTTGTAACTGCCGCTTCCTTCCCAACCCACACCTCTAAGGGTGTCTCCCCCCTCCCAGTATTCTTCTCGCCATTGCAAGTCTCCAGTAATAATGCTTACCAAATATAATGTGTAATATAAGTTTTGTTGAAATGATTTTGTTCCGCGTTGCAGAGTTAATAGAACTCGAACACACACACCATACACATCCATCAATTTTTATATTAATATTTTTTCAAATGGCAATACTTGTAACGCAAGTTTTACACTAACGATGAAAGAAATAATAGTATTATATGAAATAATTATTACATTTTTTTGTAGGTTAATTAGAATATTACAAACATGTATATTTGGCACACATTTTAGAAAAATAAAAAACAGCGGTTTTACTGAAGCTCGGTTGATAATCGGTCACGAAAGAAATATTTTATACAAAAGTTGTAGAAAAAACATTTATTTCATCAAAATGTATTTGAATTATGTTTCTACGGGATTTACGGTCCAAGAGTTACAGAGAAAACCCTGAGAAACGTCAGAAAAATTTTCGGACCTCCCGGAACTAGTACAGAGTCTGAAAGGTCGAAAATAGGAGATTTTAACTGGTGCCTGAGTACAGACAACATAATCAAAGACAAGGATTTAAGGACCTTTTCGTAAGTATAATATACTTACCGATTGAAGTATTGTTAAACCCCATCATCTCTCAATAGTATTACTGCAACTCAGTACTACATTTTCTCTGCCATTGGCATTGCATTTTTCATATATTTTTATTTATCTTGTTTTCACTTCAAGAATCCTCGGGTCCCATCCAAACTTTGTTCTTTTCTTCACAAAGTCCTTCTCTCGTCTTCTTACGTTACGATATGAACATGTTCCCCTTCGAATAGCACGTCTATCTGCAAGGGTCCGCGTGCTCTGGGCTCCATCCTCCCATTCCCCGCGTCGTATTTCCCGCCCTTCTTTTCGCTTGAGCGCGACTGCGGAGACGCTCAAGGCCAAGCGCGTGCAGGGGTTGGGGGGAGGGGCGGAGCTCGGGGAGGCGTCGGGCATGAGGCGGGACGAAACGCGACGGCGTCTCAGAGGACGATGCAGAAATAGTGGAGAGGGCGCCAGTAAATTCGCTTCGTAATGTGACGTGTGCGGCAGCACGGGAGCCCGCGCCGCGCATCGGGTCCGCGTCTCCCTCCCCTCCCCGCTCCCCGCTGCAGATGGGATTGGCCCCGCGACGCAACCCACCCCGCCCGGCCCCGCCCCACGCCGACCTCATAATTTACATTACAACTTAAGACTGCGCGCGACCTGGCGTGGGTCGGGTGTCGCGGAGGGCGCCGACGGCTCCCCGGCGACCGCCCGCGGCGCCGCCCCCGTGCGGGGGCGAGGACCCTGCGACGCGTGCGCGGGCGGGGACCGGGCGGGGACCGGGCGGGGCGGGCGGGGACCGGGCGGGGACCGGGCGGGGCGGGCGGGGACCGGGCGGGGCAGGCGGGGGCCGGGCGGGGCAGGCGTGGGCCGGGCGGGGCGGGCGGGGTCCGGGCGGGGCGGGTGGGGGACGGGAGGGACGGGTGTGGGACGGGGCGGGCCAGGCGGGATGGGCCGGGCGGGCCGGTAGGGGCAGGCGGGGCTGGTGAGGTGGGCAGGGCGGGCGGGGTGAGGGCGAGGTGAGGCGATCGGCGTAAATAAGGGGGACAGTGCGCGGACATGCCGTCTTCCTGGGGCTAGCGGCGGAATGCCTCCGGAGAATTTTTCCATGCTGCAGGCGCTGACTTTGAACTCTAGAAATTTCCTTGCGATATGAATGCTCCGGATAACATGGTGGAAGGGGGTTAAATGGTAAATGAAATAATTAGAATGTACAATTGGCCAGCAACTTGCATTCTCAGCTTTATATTAAAAACTGACGGATGAAATATTATGTTTGATCCCACTTTATTCATTTAACGCGTTGACAAAAATATGAGTCAGATTATGAAGCAGGGTTGTCCAACTGGCGGCGCGCGGGCCGATTGCGTCCCGCTCTGCAATTTATTGTTGCCTGCGGAAGATTATTAGTGGAAAGTGTAAGTTCTTTTCATCTATGTTGAGCAAGAACATTGTGCGCCTAGCACACGCGCTCTATCGTGATGGAAGACGCCTTTAATATAAAAATAGTTTAAATTTAAAGAAATATTATTGTAGTAAATTCAGAAATTCGATATCATCCCAATGTCTTGCACTGCATTGAGCATGGTACGAACTAATATCACGCATGGTACCGCCCCCCCCCCCGTTTCAGAGCAGCCAGGCAAAGTGATCAATAATACGGGTCAGGTGTAGTCAGTCAGTTGTGGATAGCCCGAGTAATGAAAATATGGGCTACAACCATATAAAAGGTTTTAGTTGTGACCTTTGAGGTCTTTCAAATAGGAAACCCCTGTTATAAAGTTTTAATATTAATATATCCTAATACAGAACAGTGAATTTTTTAAACAAAGACGATTTTATAACCCAAGTAATAAGTCATATTTCCGATTTAGTTTCTACAATCGAGTTTTACAATTCTTTCTGCAGTCAAATTGGGAACAGAATATTTCAAAAATATCCGAAGAAATTCAGCAAAAAGTGCCATCACCCTTTTTTCCAGCAGTGAATTAGTGAATTAGGAATTTCTGATAATGGGGATGCGGAGGGCGCGTTCCGGTCGCAGCGGGCGCGGCGGTGCCTGCTTCGCGCGCCAGTGCCGTCGCGGTGCGGCGCGGCGCGGCGCGGCGCGGCGCGGCAGGGCGGGACAGGGCGTCGGTGACGGGCGCTCCGTCAAATGTGAAGGGTCACCTGACTTAATGACGCGAATCGGCGCTGGGGGAGTTTCGTTTAACGCGGCGCGGCGCGGCGCGGCGGGGGGCGGGGCGCGAATCGGTCATTATCACGCGTCCGCGGGGACGCGGCCCGGCGTTGATTAAGAGCGCGTGAAGCGACCCGCGCGGCGCCGCGCTGTGCTCGTCTGTCCGGCGCGCCATCGCTGCGGCTTCGCGCCCGCCCCCGCGCCGCGCCTCGCCCCCCCCCCCCCGCCCCGGGTGGTTGGTTTATTTGGCGGCAAGGCAAGCGGAATTTGATTCGGCGGCAGATGCTCTACGATCAACTCTCCGTCAAGTTTCAACTAAGTTTGTGCTAGATGATGTCATATGGCGCACGTGGATGCAGTGAGTGATCTGGAAAGTATTGTAGAGGTGTTGCTGTCGTATTACTTTTGTTGAGTAAATAAGGAGACTCGATACATTGATCTGCGCAATTATTTTTACGAGTTCATTTAAAACATGAAATAGCAATATATTTAACGAAGGCACGTGGTGCATTATGAAATTTATTTTTGAATAGGCAGAAAACTTTCAATGATTGTCAAAATGAAATTTTAAAAAACACTGGGTGCACGCATGAGCACCATTTTATCCGTCAAATCTAGAAAATTAAGAAAAGAAAATTAGAAAATTAAAGAAACTAGAAAATTTGAAAAAAAAAACATTTTAAAATTACTTGTAGATGATTCTGACAAGACAAGAATCATCTTATCCACGAGATAGGAAAGCGCAACGTTCGCTTTTCTCCACAAAAGTGTCTCAGAACTTGCAAACGTATTAAACATTTAAAATAAATTAAACACATTTTGTTGCTTAGATATGAGAATTTCATTACACGTCTATTGTTCGTCCATTAATAATATTGTGAAACGGATAAGATTTTGAAAAACCAGTCTATAATTTAGCTGACACGTGAATTTACAAAGCATAAGATTAAAGACTGTTATTAAAGTTATGAAACGCAATTTTATTTTTAAAAAAAAACATGGAGAAGAAGGATGAACTTTAAAATTATAATATAAGTTTTTAGAAGATCATATTCATAGAATTAATGGTAGAATATGTTAAAGTAAAAAAACCAAAAAGAATAATTTTGAGTGCAATATAATATTTTACAGGAAAATATCAAGCTACATATATTTGTCGTTTGCAGTGATAAACGTGAAATTAAATATTGTTTAAGAACTTCGAAAAAATATAGGAATATTGTCATCTTAAAAATAAAAGAAATTCTTTCTAGTTAGTTTGAAATTTAATAATTACATTATTTTATTATACTGCGTTATTTCCTGCTTGACAACTTTTTTATTCAATCAACGTTAAATGTAACTAATAGAAAAACGGACGAGATTCCAAAACCATATTTACTTTTGCAGTGATTGTTGATATAGAATGTCGCAACTCTTTGTTGTTTACGTTGCCAGTACTGAAAATAATTCCTTTCTATTTTTGTATTTAAAAACGCTAATTGACAGCACTAACAAGAGTCACTTCTTTCCCACTGTCTCCTACCTGTAGCGATCGCAAGTGAAGTTATATTTTCTCTGCCAGTGACGTGTTGATTTTCCGTTTCAACCATTACGCCATTAGTTCCCCCTCCTGTTTTCCGAAGGGAGCCGCCACAGGCGGTTTGATCCGGTTGGCTATTTATTTTGACTTTGGGGCGACGAAATTTGATTCAAGAACAGATCCCCTTCGCCATCCCCCGCCGGTCATCAATCCATCAGCCGCGCCGATTATACGCGAGCATTTGTTTGGTCGCGGTCCACTCCGTTATCAAACGAAGCGAAGCTGCGCAGCTGGAAATTTCTCACGCTCGCTCTTCAACTAGGGCGCCAACGGGAATAACGAACCGTGAAAAAAGCTTTATATAATATTCCCCCGCGCCCAGCGCCACCGCGTTTGTCCCCGCTCCTTTCTCCACTTCCGCGTCCGGTCCCCGCCGCCGCCCCCTCCGCCGTTCCCTCCGACGTCCCTTCCGCTGTTCCATCCGCCGTCCCCGCCGCCGTCCCCGCCGCCACCCTGAAGCTGTTCTCTCCGCCGTCCCCGCCGCCGTCCCCACCGACGTCCCCACCGCCGCCCCCTCCGCCGTCCCCGCCGCCGTCCCCGCCGCCTTCCCCGCCGCCGTTCCCTCCGCCGTTCCCTCCGCCGTTCCCCCCGCCATTCCCTCCGCCGTTCCCCCCGCCATTCCCTCCGCCATTCCATCCGCCGTCCCCGCCGCTCTTCCCACCGCCGTCCCCTCCGCTATTCCCTCCGCCGTCCCCGCCACCGCCGCCTTCTACGCCCTCGTTGCGCGGCACGCGGGCATTCTCCCCCCCCTTCCGCCGCCGCCAGCGCCGCCCCTCGGCGAACCGGGATTTCTCCCTGCGCTGCGCAGTCGGCTTCGCCCGCTTCGTTACCTCGCATCTCAGTTGTCTACGCTGCCTGGCGGAATTGGAGGAAGTCACTTGGTCCATTACTATAATACCTGTTATTGTTTCTTCATTTCTGCAATTTGTTACAGGGAGAAAAATATTCTGCTTTAATTAAGAAGTTAATAATATAATATGGACATTTAGTGGAGATGTAAATGCATTCATTTCTTCTAGAAGATTTTGATTTAAAGATGCAAGATTCTTATTTGTAATGTAGTATATTGTGTGAAATTATGAATTTGACGTATGGCACATTCTGTTTCTTTTTCGAATATTACAGCTTTTAATATAATTGTTTAGGTGTAAAAAATAATATGAAGGATATGTCATACTTGTAATGTGCTCACTGTATTACATTTAATAATAAAGTTCGTTCTGTTTATTATTTTAATGGATCAACTAATGACATTAAAATTATATTTCACATTAATGGTCTCTGTCATTACAATAAGTACCTATTACTGACATTGTAATGATTACCCTCTATCATCACAATGCTACCTGTTATTAGAAGTCTTACCTTTCTATGAATATTTCTTCTTTCTGTAAGGATTTAATATCTCAGTACACGAAAAATTTATTTTAAATGTGGTTCACATTAATGTTTCATAGTGTGTACTGCACTTTCACTACATTCAGCTCTTAGAAATAATTTTTACATGCTAAATTTCGTAATTGCAAGTTAATAACAAATCAGAAATATTTTATAGGATGTTTCTCTTATAGGATTTTACAAAAAAGCTGTTTTCGAATATATTGTATAAGTTATTGCTTCAAAACGTCACATTATGCATAGTCTCTTTTACTTCACATTTACATGACAGAGAGCAGATTGTTTAGAAGATTTGACTCAAGTGACGTGCATCTGACAATTGGTAAATGACCTTTTCTTTGGAGCCTCGGTATGGCATGACGACAGCAGCGGCGCACTGCGATTGAAAATTGAATCGGTTCGCACAGGATGATAATAGGCGGACTTTCACAATTAAATATTTGCATTTTTCGATAATAGTCGAACGTGGTAGTCTGATTCATAGTAGTAGTTGTAGAAGTAGTTGCATTAGCGAGTTTTTTTAAAGCTGATGCCATTTCTCGCGACCAAGTCGTCACGTCCTTCGATTTTACCAATCTCCTTTTTGAAGATCTCGTTCCTTCAAGGCCCTTTCTAGTTCCTTTCCCCCTTTTTTTATTGCTCTATCACGCTTTCTGTTTCTTTGAGGTAACCATTCAGTTTCATTGCTTTTTAGAATTTGCCTCACTTGCTGGAAACTTAACAAACCCATTGAGATATCTCACTTCTCTGGAAAGCTGAATAGCTTTCCTATAATTTTTGCGCTCATTGAAAATTAGTAATAAATATTTTTAAATATATTTTCGAATTATTGAGCATCGTAGGAAACCATAGACAATACTCAAAAAGCTGGAGGCTGCGTGGTTACTTTCAATTTCTGTTCTTCCTGCTGCTCATAGAGCCTGGGGTTGGGCTGGTTCTCTGTTACCGAATGCTGTAGTTATAAGGATTCCACCGGCATGGCAAGTTCGCGGACGTTGATGGAGACCCAAACATGGTTGAAGCACCTGCGGAAATAAGATAAAGGATTGTTTCATTAACTTTTTTAATGTGCCGCCAAGTCGATTACCAGAGTTTTCTCCTACCCTCACAAATTATACTATATACCAATAGATATAATGTTTCATTTACATAAGTGAAATTCAACTTTTCATCATGATATATCGTGCACTATACGCCATTAAGAGCATATGTTCAGACGTGAGTAAATGAAGTGAATTTAATGTAAAATGTTTCAGTGACAGGTTCAAACTTTAATACCAATTCGTTCCAATTTCGTAATTTACTTATCCTGTAAATCCATCCAACGCTCCATTAGCCAAAACGCGTTGAGAGGAGGAAACACTGCAATGCTCTCCCCCGTCGCCAGTATAACGCGCTAGTCTCTCCGGCCCGTAGGCAAAGAGCAACCTCACGGCGCAAATACTATCTCCTACTCATGGGCGACAACTGACCAGCTCGTTGGCGCCCCGCGAGGGGTTGTCTCCATTCTAAAGACTCCCACAGACCGGCGCGGTCGATCCGCAGCGGGTGCGGCGTGGATGTTGTTTGTTTGGGATTTAATTCTAAAAATAGAAGAAATTGTATAAAATAGCAATCGTTAATATACTGCATTTTCTCATATTACTGAAGTTAAAGTACTTATCATGAACAGGAATCCTATAATTCTGTATATTTCTTGTTGATATATGACTTCCAGATCCTCTATATATTGTATTATTGATGCTAGACAGTAGGTTCGTGAGGATAATTTACTGAATTACGAAGCCAGGATGTGATTGTATAGTACTATCACTTTCAATTTACCGTCTTCATATCGATGTACTACACTTCCAACTTACTAAAAGCTATAAACATATCGACGACAGATAATCCAAACAGTGTCAAAGTCGCCTTAGTTTACTCGTAATAGGATCCATTCTTACAAAATAATATTTCTTTCCAGTAGCAAATAAAACGGCTATCACAAGAAATAAAATTATTAAACCCTTTTTATTTTATGTAAAATCATAAGTCAGTTGTTTATAAAAATGTAAAATTATTTTATTGAGTTTGATCATTTTAATAACCGATAGTAAAATTATATAATTTTATCGTAGTTAAAATAAGAATACTGGTCAAGTCCAAATAGATGGACGTCTTAAAGATACGAAAGATAGCTCATGGCAATGCATTGCATCGGAACAGAAGCATTGTTATGTAAAAATTGTGTCTTACACAGAATACCTTTTCCAAATAGCACTTCAGATAATAACAAACCACATTGTAAATTAACCGTTCTTTAAAAAGAGAATTACAAACAAATGTAGTTAACATACTTTTGTTTAACGTAGTAGCAAAAGGTGTGCAGCAACCATCAGGTTTCACTTCTATTTATAAATGTACATGTAATCAACATTATATTTTTTGTTTTATTTCACAGACTATTCTTTCTCCCGAGCTCCACTGTATCAAAGGATTAAACATTTATAAAGTTCTAAATTGTAATGGCTTGTAATATATTTTCAAATAAAACAATTCATTATGTCGACTTTCAAATGGTTGCATCACTGAGATAAAACGAAACACTTTTTTTGTTCAATTTTATTACGAAGAGTAGTAGCGCATCGTTTGTGGGCTATCTAACAGGGCGCCTGTTCATCGCCATGGGGGTTGCCTAACGCCCCCTGTGTACCCCTTGACAGGCTCGCTGCTCTAAAGTTGCGCTTCCCCTCCGTCCGGCCCCCTCCTGCTGGGCTTTCCCCCTCGGCGCCCCTCCAGCAACCGCCCAGCGAAACTTTTGTATGTATGGACGGCCAAGTTGTTGTTTTCTAAATGGACATTTTGTGTTTTCCCTGCTCCAGGCCTACCTTGACCGCTTGAAAAAAAAATAGAACACAAAATAAAATAAATCCTTGGTATGTGTTGGGAGAGAGTAAACCAGTGTTTTCCGAAGTTGCGCCGGAAGCTGCGGGGGAAGAACAGTTCCCCGGACAGTTACATCTCCCTCAAATTCGCGGAATTAATCAAGAAGGTTAATGGGCGGGAGGAAGGAGGGCGATGGGCAACCGGAGATTCGCATTAAGTTGGGCGGCGAGACAGCAGTTGGAGTGGTGCAAGTTCGATGGCGTGGCGCGGCGCGGCGCGGTGCGGCGGTCGGCCGGGCTACCGCTGCGCCGGACAGGAGTTGGTCACGTCGCCTTGCGAGGCCGTACGGGGAAGGAGGGGCGGGGCGGAGGGCGGGCAGGGAGGCGGGGCGGGGACAAGAGAGACGGGGCGGGGCGGGGCTGGGCGGAGCTTGGCGAGGCTTGGCGAGGCGGGGCGAGGCGGAGCTTGGCGGGCCAAGACGGAGTTGCCAGGGCGAGGCGGGGCGGGGCTCGGCGGGGCGGAGTGGGCGGGGCAGGGAGGTGGGGGAAAGGAGGAGCGGGGCGAGGGGAAGTGGGGACGGGGGTGCTGAGTGGGGTGCGGGGCAGTGTGCGGGGCGGGGAAGGTCGCGGGGTGGGGCGCGGTGGGGCGGGGCTTGGCGCGGCGGGCTTGGCGGGGCGAGGTGGAGTTGCCGAGGGGGGGCGGGACAGGATAGGGAGAGTCAGTTGGAATGGACCCTTTTCTTCATTCAGTCAGTCATTTAACTGATATTTATTTTACAAGATTTACATATGACAAACTTCTGTGTATTGATCACAGCTCAAACTCAAAAACGTTCAACGCTTACAAAATAGATTTTTGTTAATATTCAAAATATAAAACAAACAATGGATTCCATATAAGAATAATAATTAATAGTACAAAAGGTTTTTTAAGATCTATATTTTGACTTGACGCAACACAATTATGATACTATACGATTTACCACGTGACACAACATCAGTTGTTAAGCATAATTATAATTCAAAACCCATGTATTCGTATTCTCTTCGACAACTACAGTAATATAACGTAACGGAAGTTAAACAGTAGCATTAACATTTTATATACTCGCGGAGTTTTGCTTCAAAGTATTTGTTGAATATAAATGCCATTCATTTTAGGATTGATGAAATAAAAATTAAGAGAGTTTTAGATTTTTTCCGAATTTTGGTTGACTAAATTATTAGGGAACTATAATAATACATCACTGCGATAGGGTCCTTTGATCCCAATGTGAAATGGATAGTCATGTAGAATATGTTTGTTTTCATCAGAGTACATATTTTAGCAGATTAATGTTAAGACGCGATTTTCTAATTACACATTTTTCTGTGATTAATTTTAATTTCGATACATGTGGACAATCTAATTTGTTATTGTTCTAATAAAAGAAGCAGCGAGACACACCGATTGAAATACTGTCACTGGTATTCACTTCGCTTGGCACTCTGAAATATCGACTTCAGTTGTTGACAGAACACACATTTTGCTCAAGAACATGATTTAACTACATTACATAACAGTTAACAGAGAAGGATTGTTAAATAGCCCATTTTGCAACCTCTTGAATTATGCCATGCAAGGATACGGAAATAATGAATAATGATGAGTTTTGTATAGGATGTTGTCTAAAAATGCCAGACAATGAAAATGAAGACGCATTATTTGTGTAGCATATATTTACATGAAATAAGGTTCAATAAATGCTGGCAAGAGTGTAATGCTTTATTTGTGTTTAGCATCATATGCATTTCTACATTGTTTGTTCCAGTCCTCTCAAAATCTCTATGTGTGTGCAATAATAATTCACAGTATGCAGATTCTAACATGTCCGAAAAACTATTATAAGCCTGACGTATGACAGTTGAATTAAAACATTTTTATTTTCTTTTATACCTACATATTTATTTTGTTCTGTAAAATAAACACTTTTAGTCACATGAAGAAAGAAGGGGAAGAGAAATAGCCATTTCATGTCAAACTCTGTCGCAAACTCACATGCCATAGGTTTTAAATATTGAATGATCGGAATTTGAACCATACCAGAGGTAAACAAAGGTTCGTTAAAAAAGTGACGCGCGACGAGTCACCTTTTGAACGTAGTGTATGTAAACAATACTTTGTCAACATTAGTAAAATTTCACGTAGTACCTATTTTTATTGCTACTATATTTATTATTGTTATTATTGCTATTATTAATAATATTGGATTTTATACAATTCATATTATGGTCTTGAGTGGCTGCAAGATTGTGAATTTGATTCCCTGCGGGTATGAGAAATTGATAAGTTGAATATCGGCGAGCGCGGCTCCTTTCAGGTTTGAGGGCGTAATTCAACACCTCTTATAAGTAGTTTCCGTGGTTCTCCTAATAACTTGCTGCTACAGGATGAGACACTTAAGATAATGTACTGCGAACAAGGCGCCATCCACAAAATAAAAAGAAGCGGAGGATTAGTATTGTATTAACTTGGTATTTTATTTATGATTTATTTTCTTTATATTTGTGGTCTGATGACGACGGCAAAGCCGTCGGAAACCGGCTATCTAAATAAATATATTAAGTTGACAGAGATGACCTTCTTTATTTCTTCATGTAATAATGTCAACACCGCATCAGGATTCCCACAAAACATCTTTAATATTTATATTGTGAACTTTTTTATACATTATTGTATTAGTGAATAAAATGTTTCAAATGATTTATTACGAAGTTTCTCCGGAACTCGAAAAGTTGGCTGTGGAAATAAGCTGTGAATATTTATCAACGCCAAAACGACATTTTCTCAAAAGCGGCTCCAACATTTTTAATGAAAATTTAAATATTTGACCAGATTTTACTCTTTAATAATATTGTTGATTTTTCAAATGAGGAGCTCAGGATATTAACGACAGATCTCAACCGATTTCGCATTTTCAGTTAGAAGAATGACGGTAAACTCCTGCTTGATACCTATCGTATGCTGAAATATCAAATTAATTGGAATATTGCAAATACCTCAAATTACATCAGAATTTTGTCGGGAGTGAAAGTGAACACGAACGAAAATAGAAAACGTCAATTTTCTCAAAACGAACATTAGTTGGTATCTGCCGTTATTTTTCTGAGCGTCTCAATTTTACTACTAGGGAACCGAGAAATTGAAAAATTGTGAAAAAGTGCCTTTAAAGAGCTGAATTAGGGACAGGTGAGGGCATGACGAAAACGTTAGTCAGACTAAAGAGTTTAGGAAAGTAAGAAGTACGAAAAATTGTGTGCCATTCTGTTGCAACATTCGTTTTTAAATGTCTCTTACATAGTTAAAATATAAATTAGAGATTATTTTACAGTTTAATATGTTGCTAATAAAATAAACTTCGTAGTATCTCCATTAACGGTTTTTCAAAACTCTGTACGGTTTTGAGCACGTACGAGTAGTAGTAGTAGGAAATAAAATGGTGCATTTTCTACAACGTTCTAACCAAATTTTCTAATAAACTTTTGCAACTACCCTCCCGGAAGTCTCCATATTACAAAAGACTTCCATTCTCTACGATATTCTAAAAGCCAGATTTTAATGAAGATATTTATGGACTCGTAAAATTAAACTAGATATCCTCCAATAGCACATTCTTGGTTGCATTATTTAATACGCACATATTTCTTCAAGATATATTGGTGTAATTTACTGAAATTAGGTTACATCAAAATAAAGTTTATATCATGTTATTCAGTGCATAAAGCTGCATCAGTGAAAATTTAATAAAAATATTGGGGTAGTTTTTGAGAAAATCTTGTTTTGAATTTGCTTATATTTCTCGTAAAACTCTCTAAAACTACTCTTACATTGTGTCATTTTAGGTAGACGTACGAAAAAATAAAATTTTGCAATAATCGTTTTGAATTCTGAAAATTCAATGAAAACCGGAGCAGTGCCATTTTTATGCGTATTTTGCACTATCTATGAAAAAACTTAATGAGAAAATTCGGATACATTTTTAGAAAAAAAATATGTAATTGAGGTTTCATGCAAAGTACCTTCCGAAACCGAAATATCCGTTTTAAATTCAAGGAGCAGATCGATTTATGAGGCGGGTAACGAGAAGCCCAAGAGGATGGGCGTGGGCGGTCCTGCGGTCTTAAGGGCGAGAGAGGGCGAGGGCGGGGAAGCAAGAGGCAGGTTCGCATTCCGACGTGTAGACGTGAGGTGAGAGGTGTGTCTGAGAGAACGAGCGTGAGGGCGTGGGGAGGGGGCTTGAAGGGGACGGGCGCGAGTGCAAGGGTGGGAGGGGACAGACGTGCAAGCGTGATTACGGGCGGGCGGCCGGGCAGCGAGCGAGTGCATCTAAGGGCGTTGTCTGAAGTTGCCGATGAGAACCCTCCAGCTGCCGCCGCTGCGCAGAGCGGGTGCGGGCGGAAGGGACGGAGCGGGGCGGAGCGCGGCGCAAGGATGCCGATGGATGCGCTTTGTTGTGTCGCCGCGGGCGACCGGTTTAAAAGCGGAGATTAGAGTGGGCGGACGGCGTCCCGCGCGGCGCGGCGAGCAGAGAGACAGAGCGAGGGAGCGGATGGAGGGAGGGAAAGAGAGAGAGCGGGGCGGGAACAGCCAGGCGGAGCATTCTCTGCCCACGAGGAGCAAACGTCGCATTTGCATCATCGTATCGTCTCCAGAAAAGGATCTTACATAGTTAATCCCTCATTCCCGCTAAAACGGAAGTTTAACTTCTCTCCAAAAAGTTTCTACATTACTAATTTTCAATTATTTCAATTTTTTCTCACTGTTACTATAATGTTCTAATGGGTTTGAACTGTGCACTATTTTTTTTCATCTACAACTAAATATTCGTGCTTAATATGTGTATAACGATGTTGCGCTAGGCTTTTACTGTCTGTAGTAAATCAGTCGAAGTGTGTCGTTGAATGTTATCTCATAAATATCTATCCAGAATTCATTCAAATACTGCATTCATTTAGAATTCAACTACATCATCCAATAAAGTCGCGCAGTAATGTTCGTTTATAAAACAAAATATTTCTCAAAACCATTCGGAAAATATTTCTTGGTCATTCTGAGAAACATGTTTTTTTTTTCTCGTCACCTGACACCTGCTGAAAAGTTCTTTGTAAGCAGGTAAGCCAGAGACGATGACAAAGGACAACCAGAGCAGCGACAACGTGGTTCCCGCGGCCAGCCTGCCGCCTGCGAGCCCAGACTGCGCGCCCACGCTCGGGTCGCTCTCTTTTTTTTATGAACGTTCCGAGCTCTCCCCTGACGTCGCCCAGGGCACGCGCCCACTCGGCATCCGATGTTCCATTTCGCATCGCCTGGGAACGCCGCGCCCGTTTGTTGAAACGTAAAAATTCAGAAGTAACCTTCAAAACAAGACAAAACCCATCGCGAGTCTTTGAAACGCAAACATACCGGACGAGATCAAAAGAACATTCCGTGTATAAAATTCGCAAACGAACTGCGCTGCTCCGTGCTCCTCCCCTCCGAGCCACGCCCCGTGCCTCGCCGCGCCACGCCGCGCCACGCCACCTCGACGCCTCCGCGAGCAGTGTTTTGCTCTCGTCGCGCTCGCAATCAAACGTAGAATTTCATTAGCCAGGAGACGCTTTGATATACTTTAATTGTTTCCAGAAATCCGTGGATTAATTGCGTTTCGGGTGAAGCGGAGCGCCTTGTTGCCGGATCATCGGCGCGAAAGGCGTCACGGCGGGGGGGGGGGGGCACGGCCCCTGCCGATAGCAGCGCGCGGGGAGACGCGAGCGCGATTAGCAACGCTCCGCTGGGCGAACATTGATCTGCATCGTGATAGCGTGGCCCGCCGCAAAGTCCTGCTCGCGATGCCCCGAATTGGTGGGCCGCATACGATTACGCGCCCTCTTTGTAATTGTTTGGTTGTCATTTTGTCGTTGGATGTGATTTGGATAAGTCACGTCAAATTTTGACCCAGGATCAAAATACTATATTAAAATGAAGTCAACTATTTCTATGATAGATCTAGGGGCTATTCCTTTTTTAAACAGTTTTGATAGTTCATTTATTTCCACTGTATTTATTCCACTGTATCTATTACTATAGGAACTGCCTAATGCATTTATGTATTGTTATCCTAAATCTCTTTTTACTAGAGACCGGATTTTTATGTAATTACATATTTTTGTCTTTCTACGTACCGTATCAAATTTGTAATCTTAGCAAATCGTGGCCGTCGTGACACAATATCCAAATTTTTCGTTACATATTTTTACATATTTAGTACTATATTACAAGTTTTGCTATTTTCACAAAATATTTTTTAATCAATCAATTACTTACCTTTTTTAATTAAAGTATTTTAAAAAATTTCAGTATTTTTTCCTACGTTATTCCTGCGAGCTGTCTACTCCAGGTACCCTGTGTGTAGACGTCAGATGTTGTCACGGTTCGGTGCGCCCGCATCAGTTATTTTAGCACCGGAGAGTGCGCGTCAGCGACTGATATAATTTTCTCCTTTAGGTGTGAAAAGTATCACTGACGCCGCGTTACGTGACCTTAATTTCCGATAAATTTTGGTGATCACTGGCGTGTAACACTTCACTCTGCAGTGCCACACGCTGTAGTGATTGTTTGCTGGTCGTAGATACTGCCAGTTTGTAACGTGGTTTTCTATTGCTTCTAGTCTGCCTGCAAAACTACGGCCCTGGGTAGCAATAGATTAAGCTTTTACAACTGACGGGAAAGTTGTGTTGCGAAGTGTGCATCAACTTGTGCTCTTCAAAATGATTTTTAAAACGTTTGTATTATTTTTAAAATTTGTTTATGAAATTGTTTATCAATGCAATTTCGTATTTCGTAAATGTCTTTTGTAATTAATATATTTTAATATTACATATTATATCATATTTTACATATTTATTACATATACTTATTTTGACGTTTCATACTACATATTTTTTCGGTCTCCACTTATTACAATAAAACTGTCGATAGCTAATTCTGTATTAATCTTCTGGGATGTTCTGGGACATACTACATGTTATAATAATGAAATTTTGAGATACCACTTTTTCCACATTACGCTCCTCTTCAATGCAATCCCTCATTCCAATTGGCCTGGTCGTCATTTGAACTAGACCCATTCTAATGACTTTCTTCGTCAGACCGTTTTCCTATGGTTTTTCCTTGGTGTCTCATTTTTAGCATTCCGCTTGTATACGGTTACATTGCGGTGTTTAAAAGAATCAATTTTTTTTCTCGTGAGCGTGAAAACCGAGGATAAACGTATGACTTGAAAATTCTGTTTAGATGATAAGGGCATTATCAAATCTTTTTGTGGAAATTTAGTACGATTTATTGCAAAGAGAAACACGAAATAATCTTTCTTCACTTTCATTATTTTTTTTATTGAGATTTTATACGCCACTGTAAAATTGTACTTTTTATTTCGTAATTCCTTACGGCGCCAGGATTTTCGACACTAGCTTTCCAGCTACGTCGAATTCAGTCGCAGTCTGGTGGATAATTCTAGCGGTCGGCTGCTCTGATCCATATTTTTCGTGGTTTCTCCGATCAACACCAGGCGAATGCCGGAGCAGTACCCTAACAAACGGGTCACGGACAGCGCGCGATCTGTCCTTCCTCTTCCTTGTCCTATCACCTCACACACACACACACACACACACACACTAACATGCACTACACTACCACATATCCCGGGAGACCGGTCGGGAGCTTAGAGCTTGTCCCGGCTGGGGCGGTGTCCCGCTGGTGGGAGAGTCCTGGTTAGGGGAAACTCCAGTAGCCGACGGTAGGTCGGTGCCGGATCTCGCCATCCAGCAGGGGAAGATTATCGCCATCTCCCGAGAAAAAAACATGCACTACACTAACGGGACTAATGACCAAAGGAGTTGACGCGCCCGGAAACACGAAAAATCAAGCAATTAATTATTTTGCAATTTGATATTTGTATATACTGACGACTTATCTAAAATAATTGGACTCTGAAGTTCATTTGAACTTCATATAATTTAGTGATATTAAATCTTGTACAAAGATAAATGTATGGAGTCTATTAAGAGAAACCAGTGGCTTTGAAATCGTAGTTGAAATTGAATTCTATTTATTCATGAATACCAATATTCAGAATTCCGTCCAATGCGTATCCTATGCTGTGAGTGTGCGGTGCTAGTGGAAATTGCGGTTAATCCTATGGCATACAGTAACATTTAATACGAGGTTTACTGGAAACTTGTGAGAGTCCAATCGGGGCAATGCCCGCGACCGTTGTCGTAGAGAGAAGTGCCCTCTGGAGTAAGCGGGAGTGAAACTATCGAATGGCGGGGCGTGTGCTGGCGGGGGCACGCCCCCTGCGGCGGGCGGCGAGGGGGGCGACGGACGGCGTGGGGGTCGGCGAGGGGTTCGGCGAGGGAGTCGTCGAGGGGGTCGGTGAGGTGGGCGGCAAGGGGGCGGCAAGGGGGGGCAAGGGGGGCGGTGAGGGGGGTGGTGAGGAGGCCGGCGAGGGGGCCGGCGAGGGGGTACGAGAGGGGTGGGGGGCCAGAGGGGATCGAGGGGGTGGGGGCGATTGGGGCGGCGGGCGGCGAGGGGCGTGGCGCGGCCGCGCGACGTGCTTCTTCTTCCGCCCGATGGGGGGGGGGCAGAGGGGGAGGAGGGGAGGTCTCCAGTCGTGGCGACGATCACCACCCACCCGAATAATCAGAGCAACTCCCCTCCGCTGAGGCCTCCTCCGGGAGCGGTGTGAAATTAACTCGCTTCTGCAGCGCCCCCTCGCTGCCCCAACCCCCTGCTCCTGCCACTCGCTGCCTCCAAAGGCGTTCTCGGATTCCATTCTCCGTTGTTGACACGAGGAAGAACCATGCTATGCTTCCAGTTCGGCGATTCGATTTACAACGCGATTACGTGGCTTTACACAAAATCTATTTACAGCAGGGTCTCTCATAATTATAAGAAATATCTTGTTATTACTCGTATTTAGGTTTTGTGAAACTGCTGAGATTTGTCAAAGACACAAAATAATATATAAAATGACAAATGTTCAACTTCTTTAAATATGATTTAATGTTTGCGAAATAATTAGAGCAAAAAATTATGTGCACCTGGAGTGGTGGCTCAATGCATCAACTGATGTCATTGCAGTGCCTCTGAGCGGGAGGACCTAGGTACGAATCCAGACGGCGGCAGGATTTTCGACACTAGCTTGCCGACTAGGTCGAGTTCAGTCGCCGTCTGGAGGATAATTCTAGCGGCTGGCTCCTTTGATCGGTAATTTTCCGTGTTTTCTCCGATCAACACCAGGTGAATGCCGGAGCCATGGTTCGCGCGAGATCTTTCATTCCTTTCGCTTGTCCTATCGTCTTCCCTTTCACACACATTTACACTAACATGCCCTACACTACAACACATGCCGGGAGATTGGTCAAGGCCTTAGAGCTTGTCCCGGCTAGGGCGGTGCCCCAAAGGTGGGAGATACCTGTTCGAGAGAAAATCCCTCTAGTCGACGGTAGGTCGGCGCCGGATCTCGCCATCCAGAGAGGGAAGATTGCAGCCTCTTCCTGAAGAAAAAAATATGCACTGCAATTACGGGATTTATGATCTTAGTAGTTGACGTGCCCAGAATCACTATCAATCAACAAATTATATAACATGGAAATTAGGGAATCAGACTCACTCGATCTTTAAAATTGCGCCGTTCGCCATTCGGCGAATTGGTCGAGTAAATTGATCCTCGTACGTTGCAACGGTTATAAATTTGACGATACTATTACGATATTCAGTAATGACATTTCATTTCTGAATATCGTAAGGTATAAAATTAATTTTCCAGCTTACCGTATGTTATAGTTAAAATGGACGGTAGACACTGAAAAGACACACAAAAGATTATATCAGAACGCTTTTACATTTTTATTTTATTGTTTATAAAAAATCTTCTTTAATTATATCACTGACGAAAAAATATTGAATTTTTGTTTATTAAAATAAAAAGTAAATATTTACAGACGGTAAATCAATAGAAGTAAAATTCAAATTTTATTAAATATTTTCAAAAGATACAGAATTATTTAAATAAGCAGTACCTGATTACAGAAATATAAACAGAAGTAGTAAACGTCTGATACATCAATCACAAGGTATGAAATGAATTTATTCTTAAAGTTTAAGCCACTGCTACTCAAACGTGACATTTTAAACTAATTGATCCTCACAACAAACCTAAGATTTTTTCTTTTGTTTAATTGTTATATTTGCCGTCACGAAATATTAATAGTTATTAGAGTACTATTAATAATAAATGTAATAGTAAATAATAGTTATTGTAAATGTTTTCCCCAGTGAGGTAGTTAAATTTTTTTCGCCAGTGGGTTAATTAAAGTCCTTTTATAGTGTTCGAGTAACCTACGTCTGTCCGTTCGACCGTCTTCAGTGCGATTCTGTGTCCATCCGTCCGTCCATCACTCACCGTTAGACCCAATTCCGCCCACCAATCGAGACAAATGAGGTGACTTTCGACGCTTGGTCTCTTGGTGAGAAACTGGTGATTTTTGAGGATCAATTCACAAGATTTTTAAAAAATTTCTCCAAACATTTATGGTATTGTGTTTTTAGCTCTGCGAACTAGCGAGGGCCAAGCGAATTACGTGCCCCAGCGCCATCTCTTCGGCCGACGCCATACGCAGCTGTGATGACAGCCAAATATGACGCCAATTTGGCGACCCAAGGCCTCCAGGCGATGACTGCTACGGGTCGCTAGAGATCGTGACGCTCGGACGCCGGTGTTTATAGTTACCGGTGCAGGGCTGGGGAAGGAAAATGTTCACCGGCGCTGTCGCCAACTCTAGTATAGTTAGTGTTTTATAAGATAATTTAGTAATGTGTGTGATATACGATATATTTGTTTTTAACGCAATAAAAACAAATACGTCGGCCCAGTGGCCGAGATCGCTAAGGCAGCAGTGTCGTAGTGATCTCCGACCGAAGGGTCGCGGGTTCGAGTCCCGCGTCGGGCATGGTTGTATTTGTGTTCGTCCTTTCACCCCTTATCATCACCACTTCGTTTCACCCTCATAGTTACCATAACGTTAATGCCAATAGTGGTCGCTAATGACCGAGCTGTTAATGCAACAAAAAAAAGCACAAATGCAATGTTTTTCCCGCCAATGAGGCAATTAAAATTATCGACAGTGAGTTAATTGGAAATAATTTCTTAACATCTTTAACACATAGAACATAAAAAAATCCTATGTATTTCAGTGTGACATTTTACATAGACATTTGAACATTAACTGTGTGCAAGAGTTGCTATGGACAATGTAATGACAAAAAATCAACACTGGTTTTTGCCAGCAAAACGTCAAAAATTGATAATCGAGAGAGCACATGACTGGGAAATTCAGGTGAAAGGCTGAACATTAGTGATTTTGTAGTGATTGTCAGTATCTAGTTCGCACAGACAATTTCTCTTGGTTTCCTTTGAGGCGAATAATGGGGCTGCACTATTTTCAACGGGCTGCGGACCGAACTATTAACTTCCCTTCATAATCTTATCTCCTGCATCCCATCTCCCAAAATATGAAATGGAACACAAAGAATCTCAATTGCTACAATATGACTAATATTATAATTATTATTATTATTAATATTAAAGTAATAATAATAATAATAATAATAATAATAATAATAATAATAATAATAATAATAATAATCTTCTCTTCTTCTGCTTCATGGATTTAGGCCTTAAGGCCTGTTTCCACATCAAGAGAGGAGTCTCTCCATCTTGTTAAGGGGCGGCCAACATTTCTTCCTTTAGGGTTAAACGCATACATTATTATGGGAATTCTGTTTGGAGGCGTGCATTAGATATGATCATGCCAGTTGCTCCTAAATGATTGAATTCTGTCCATCGGATTGAATATATTCAGTTCGGTTCTGATGTCATCATTATATTATCTATCTAAGATATTATAACCTGCTACTGAACGTAAGAATTTCATTTCGGAGCTTTCTATTTTTCTTCTGTGTGTTCTATTTATTGTCCAGTTTTCGCATGCATAAGTTGTTGTTATTATTATTATTAATACAATAACAATAACAACAATAACAACAACAACAACAACAACAACAACAACAATAATAATAATAATAATAATAATAATAATAATAATAATAATAATAATAATAATAATAATAATAATAATAAGCCGGGTGCATTGGCTTAGACGATTACGGCAGCCGTCTGCTCCGAGGCTGCAGGTTCGAGTCCTGCGTAGGCATAGTCGAATTTGTTATTGTCTCTTCACCTCCCATCATCATCCTATCACCTCATAATTCATAATTGACGGCTTAACAATCTTGTCTTACCAAGGGAGACAGCCGAAAAGCTGATCTCCATAATAACACACGTTAATCTCTCTCCGGGATAGAATATGACTGGGCCTGCGAAGAGAACGCTTTGCGTGATCAGAAATGCCCGACAGAAAACAACAACAATAATAATAAATATTAATATTGTTATTATTATTATAACATTAATAGCAAAGTGAACGTGTTAATTTATGGAGCATAGTTTGGCAACTAAGAACTATCGACATTGTGGAGAGTGCCTCAGAAATTGCTGCCACCCACTCCACAACGGAGAAGCTGCGGAAGGACGAAGAAAGGCGGGGGAGATGTGGGGATTGGAATAGATCTGAGGCGAGGCGGGGATTAGTAGGGCGAAGGGGTGAAATGCTGGGGGCTGCGGGGGGAGAGGCAGGGCGAAAGGCGACTGAGGGCTCCGCTGGCGCCGCCGCAGAGGACGCACGCGTGAACGATGTTTTTGTTTGCCTTTCATCTGGCGTCCCAGGCGGCCTGCGATTAGCCCACGCCCGCCCTTGGGCGCGCCTCGCCGCCGCGGGCCAGGCCGCCACCCTCCTCCCCCACCCACCGGCCTACGCCCTCTCTTACGTGTAATTTCAGCACTAAAGATAACATAGTATGGGTGGTGTCTGGACCTTGTTTTGACTACCGCTATTTTCGTACTTTGGGACCTTGCTTTTCGGTGCCTTGGATTTGTATTAGCATGTCGTTCTTAGGTTACAATTTTAGAGAGTGGCTGTTTAATCTTGTCTGCGTTTTGATAAAATAAATATATTTTATAACAGATTAACCTAAACATTTGTTTTTGTCGCAATAAATTACTTTCATTTCGAATGCTAGAATATCTAACCAGAAGGGAATCGGAGTTTATAATGACTATATTCATGAGACTACGATTGTTAGAATGTGTGTAAAAAGTCACTGGGAAATTACAATTTAACGTAAAATAACGAACCGACTATTTAGATATTACAATAAGAAGGTATGTAAATAATTAATTGCATAATTAATTGAAGTTTTTTACCAGTACAATAGGGAAGTATATATGATTGCCTTTTGTGAATGTCGTTGGTTTTGGTTCTCACTATACTTCATTTATCCTTTTCGAATTTTCTTACAGATCTTGAATGTAAAGAAACGAATCAGCTCGGTCTGTGATTTCCCCTAAAATATTGAATTGGTACTTTTACGTGGTTTCATCGATCAACACCAGGCGAATGATAGACCACTACCCTAACAAACGGACCTCACGGGATCTTTCCTTCCTCTTCCTTTTCCTTACCTCACCCCACACCAATTCTTCTATGCACTGCACTACCACACATGTCGGGAGACCAGTCGGTAGTTTGAAGATTTTTCCGGGGGGGACGGCGCCCCGCTGGTGGGAGACTCCTAGGTGGGGAAAGGCTCCAAGCTGACTTGTAGGTGGGCACCGGATCTCTACATCCATCGAAGGAAGATCACCTCCCAATATGAAACATACGGTCCACTTACGGGACTGACGACCATAGAAGTTGGCGGGCCCGGAAATATCAATCAATCGATAAAATCTTCTTTATGTTTCTTAGTTGTTCCTTTTTTATTGAAACACGTGAAAATTACACATAGCTTAAAAACTGTGCACGACATCATTTGAAGATTTAATTTTCAAGAATAGATTTCATTGAGAACATAATGACTATGTTCAATAATGTTTAATATTATTATTGCAGAACAGCATTCAAAATATTTCAAGCATATGTAATTTTCTATAGTTCAGAGATATTACCTGAACCTCTACCATTTTACGAGTACAAAGTACGAGTAAAATGTTTGTTGTATTCCAGCAAAAATATTACAGAAAAAAAGTTGAACCTTTGCCTGCCACTGTGGAAATTTTTAATCTTCCTTGGAATTTCTTGAAATAGGGCCTACCACAAAAATGAAAAGAAATTTCGAATTTGCAGCGCTTTGTCTAACCAGATCAATTGGGGAATATTCATTTTTGGGAAAATCCCATGTATGTTTTAGATTATAGCAAGTGTTGTTCACCAATGTAACAATCTGACGTTTTGAAACAAAACAAAACTTTTTTGGTAACACGGCCTCCAAATAACTCCATTGAAATTAAAATCTTGACATCTATTATTTGCATCATTACATAACTCTCCCTACTTTTACATACATGTGAAATAAAATGTTGCGTAACAAATACATGAAATATAGACACGAATACACAATTTATTAATATTTATTTAAAATAAATAATTTGCCCTTTTTGACGAGACACACACTGGTCTCGTTAATGAGACCAGTTTCGACGAGACAATTATTAATTAATAAATGAAAGATCGCTTACCGATGTATTCAGATTGCTTCATCTGTCTCATTTCAAATATCTGTTTCCTTGGCACTTTTCGGGAGAGATGCCTCAGAACATCAACTGATGTCACTACAGTCCCACTGACCGGGAGGTCTTAGGTTCGAGTCCCGACCATGGCCACATTTTCAACTCTAGCTTGACAGCTAGGTCGAATTCAATCGCTGCTTGGAGGAGAATTCTAGCGGCCGGCTGTTCTGATCGTAGTTTTCCGTGGTTTCTCCTATCAACACCAGGCGAATGCCGGAGCAGTACTCTGACAAGCGGGCCACGGACCGCGAGCGATCTTTCCTTCCTCTTCCTTGTCCTATCCTCTCCCCTTTCAAACACTTACATTAACATGCACCACATATTCCGGGAGACCGGTCGGGAGCTTAGAGCTAGTCTCGGCTGGGGCGGTGTTCCGCTGGGGGGAGACACCTTGTTGAGGAAAACCCCGTTAGCGGACGATAGGCCGGCCCCTCCTCTCGCCATCCAGCGAGGCAAGAACATTGCCACCTTTCAAAAAAAACGTGCACTATACTTACGAATCTAATGACCCAAGTAGTAGACGTACCCGAAATCAATAACAATCATTCAATCGTCAATCCTTGCCACTTAAAGGTCCATGAAATTTTTTCTGAAGGTGGGCATAGCTTATTCAAAAGCCCGCATTTAGGTTAATGATAATTTAGAAGCTATTGTTTGCGACCTCCCGTTGTGATGGAAGAGCCGGAGCGGATGCCCCCGCCGCTGCTTGAGAGCCAGCCCACGCCACAGGGCTGGACGTAGGCTTGCGGCGGAGCAGAGACGAAGACGTTCAGTCAACCACGGACGGAGATTCTGAAATTCACATTCCGGAAGACTCTCTCATTCCCTTTTCTGCATAAGGAAGCACGATCAGCAGCCTGTTTGTCTATAGAATATCGTTACATCTCGTTCAGAAGAAGCAGAGTGGTTAACGAAATTCATCAACCGCTAATGAGTTTTGTTTCTTTCGTATTCTTCTCTCGTATTTAAGATCATAAAAAACAATGGAATTCGACTTGGAAAAAGTACAAAATAAGCAGTGTACATAAAATGATTCATGGTTTTCATAAACTACAAACCAACAAAAAACTCAACCACAAAGATCGTGACACTTTCTGGAATCAGATGTGAACACACCAAGCTAACTCACTCACATCTATTAAATAATAGAGCTCCCTTAAAATGTGAATCATGTAACGAACAACTGTCAATCGTCCATATCCTTCAGTCATGTACAAAATATATACATGAACGCCAACCAATCCTACAGACTGATAACCTTGAAAATATTTTATACTGTGATTTTCAGGAAAAAAATATTAGCATTATGTAAAATATTAAAAGTGTATAACGATTTATAAGTCTAACTGTCTGTTGTAACTTACTGTTTAAAACTTGTTTAAGTTGTATTTTCACTATATAATTTAAATCCTGTATTGATTATAGTATATCATGTATAATTACAGTCGCTAATAACCTTGTCGTTGATGCGACTCTAAATAAAATAAATTTAATAATAAAAATAGTCACCGCGTTTCCAAATAAAAATTTCTGACTAAATGAAGTCTTGATTGAGACGAGGCAATTCTTTCTTAACTAACTGAAAGGAACGATTACATGAATGATTCTGACTCACGAACAAAACTACGTGGCAGGTAAACGAATGTCCAGAGAACAAGGGAATAATATCCAGTGTAATTCACACTGGCTTGAAGCACAGAGTGCAACGCTTTTAAGACAAGCTTTAGTAACAAAAGCAGGATTTATTTAAAAACATTAAATTAAGACACGGTTCCCGAAGTCAAGAATTATTCTTTATCTTGCATCAGTAAGACGAATTAATTAATATTTACTTTCATCACCCCTCTGAATTTTCGATTTCAATACCAAATGTATAATTTTCTTCACGACTTGTGTTATTTCATGTATCTACCTGGAAATTATTATTTACAGCTTACATCTAAAATGTCGTATTCCACTTCTTATTTGGAATAAAGTATTATTTAGATTATTCCATAATGTAACAAACTTTTTAGTCAAATATGATAATTATCTGAACCCGCAAAATATCTGCTAATTCGAAGTTTCTGAACTTTAGAACCCATTTCTTAACACTAGCTTGAAACTTTGCTTTTTAAACAAAATTATTCTCGAACACATGGTACAAAATGTCTTATTAAGATCAACCATTTCATTTAGTTTAAGACAATGAATGCCTCTCTATGGTTCAATTTATTTATAGTGGTACCTCAAGGTCAAGTTATGCTGTGTTGTGTTACACACTCCCAGTTAGCATGAGATAAGCTCATGGCTTCGACCACCAGCCCAGTTGAGGAGAACGTTTGCAAACGTTTAACCTACACTGATGTTTAAACTCCCTGTTGGAGATTGCCTTCCGTCTCCATTTTTCGCACTTGACCTTGGAGTTGATTAGAGAGAAGAGGGGGGACCCCTTTGCACAAAACATGACAATGAAGCAAAAAATCCTTACTGCAACAAAGTGACATGACAGACTATTTTGCAATTGATTTTAAAATGATGCATCAAATCTAAATACTAAAGAATAAACGTATATGAATTTTGACACGCTTTTATTCCTCGTATGACCTAGAATTATTAGAAATAATCTGAAACTGACCGTCCATGCATTTACTTTTCTCGAATACCAAAACCTAAATGTTGAAAGTTTTATTTTCTATTTCAGGTATTTGTATACAATATTATTACATTATTTCCGTAACAAGAAAGCTCCTCCCATTTTCAATGTTAATTCCATTCCCTTTAAGGTTTCGTCTTTTTTTAATATTGTTCATATTTTCCTTACACGTTTTCGAATTAATTTCATCCTTTGCAGATGATGTACAAGGATGAACACACACACACAAAGACAGTCTGCACCAACTCCATTTTCTGATCTGTGCACCAGGGCACTTACCGCATCTGCAGCAAATGTGGAAAACTTGGAAGGGAGCGTTTTCCACAAGAGCTGGCTTGTGATATATTAAGAATATGTTGTTATAACTTTCTGGGAAACTTCAGTGAATAAGGTAATAAAAGGAAGGGAATGGCTTCGTGTTCGCGTTAACCGTTTCCTTAAGTGAATAGGATGAAAGATACGATTCGAGGTATCTCTGCATCTCTTGAAATCCAACTTTGAGAAAGCGTATTGGTCCGATTATTTTGTCTTTCTAGAAACGAGAAGTATTGTTTTTCTCTCCGACATTTTTACGTCTTTTTGCAAATTGATAAGCAGCTAATTTCCTTTTCTCATTTTTATAGTATTTTGTCACTTCACACTATTTATATATATATATATATATATATATATATATATATATATATATATATATATATATGTACTATTATCTTCGCCAATTGAGTTAAAATGAACTTTAGAGTTTAACCATGCTGTAATTTTTTCTACCAATTGAACATTTCTCTCTATAAGTAAGGGATATTAATAAATTACACAAGATATAAGTTTAATTATGAGTTTTGGCAACTTATTGGTGGTTACTGATGAATAGGTTAAAGCATGCTTTAGGTGGTAATTGTTATTTTAAAAATACGACTCTAAATTGAATAATGAGGAGTACAGAATTGAGCAGGAATATTAACGATGATTTGTGTTTTGTGATTAATGACAGGAGCAAATTAATTTTAACATATGTTTTTAGGACGCTTCAATGATTGTATTAATAAAAAAACATAGCATATATTTCAATGAGTTTTCACAATTATTTTCCCATTGTTATCCACACCCATTACTGTTCAGTAGTTTAGTAACTTACTGCTAAATTTTTTTAAAATGTTACAATTTATGTATCGAATGTTAAAGACGAGTTTTTAATATAAAGTAGACAAACTTAGGTTGTATTGAGCATGCCATGTGCTTAAAGGATCAATCTATGTGAATGAGCAGAATGAGAGGAAATTAGAAAAACGTATTACTCATTTTCTACCGTAATAATTGTTCAATTTATGTTAAGGAAGAAATGTTTATGGGTAAATTGTAACATCAATCCACTCTAAAAGCAATCAAACACTTTTATTTTCAATAAGATTTTCGTTAAAATCATGTAGTACAAACAGGCGTTCGTCATTTCAGCATGCTGTCACTGCTAGGTGATCTAGCAGGCGGTCGTTCAGTGTTAACAGCAAGGTTGTTGGCACAGAAAGCCATACGTAATAAGGGATGCAGTTTAACTCGAATATCACAAACCGTTAGGCACGCTCTAGAAAATGTTTCGGAACATGGAGCTCAAGGGGATGAGGCAGGCGCCAGTGGAAAGAAAAGACTCGCCCGAGGAGAAGCGGAGATGGCGCCCAATCTCAGATAGAAGGAGGGAAGAAATGGTGAACTTTGAGAAAGTCTTTTGTTTGAGACCGACAGTAAAAACAGCAGAAGGCGCAAGGGCGAGGGGATGAAGGGAAGGGAGTCAGGGCGGTTTCGTCGAGGTTTATTGCGAGGGTTAAGTGGGGTGCTTCAAGCAATTTCTTGTGGCTCTTATTCCACAAGAGATCTCCCTTCATATAGAGTTTATTGTGTAATTCATATTTTATATATTTTTTTCTATAAAAGTTTTCTCTCTTCTTTCTTTACTTCAGGATTTTCGTCTGGTACATAATACTCGTTAAGGACAATTGGACAAGAAGAAAGTTAAGATTCTTGTTGCGGAACAAATGGAACATGTATTCGAGTTAACGAGCATGTTATCCAGAAGGCTTAGGAAGAGAGGGTTTTTTATCGAGTTATAAACTCAAAAGGACCAACAATATAATAATATTACATCATCCTTGACGTATTACGTTGTATACTAAGCACAGAACATTTCTTGTTTAATAGCGACTGCAATATTATTGTTCAAATGTAGCTATAATAAAAACTGAATTACCATTGCTCTCTCTATTTAGTGAGTGTGAAAATACAAGCTTCATATTTTCCGTCGAAGAAAAATAATAATGGGCTAACATACTTCACAAAATTTCACGATACAATTGAACAAAAAAAAAAAAAATAACGAGCCCGCAATATATTGAGCGCAAACCTTGAGTTATTGGTTCGGCAATTAAATAGGTACAGTTTTTATTGCGTTCATTAATAACACTAGTCAAATTGTAATACAAGCGTAAATTATGGGGAGACGTCGGCGGGGCGAGAGCGGAGCACGTAATTGTGTTTCGGTGCGATCACACGTAAACTTTTTTCCTTCTCGTTTATGCCGGCTCGTGCGTGACGCCACTATAATTAAAAACGCACCGCGACAGTCACCGCAGTGGACAGGAAGCGACTGTGGGGGTGAGGGGCATGGCCGCTGGGCCACGTGGGGGGAGGGGTGGGGAGGGTCAGGTTGGCAACAGGGCTCTGGCGCGCCGCCGCCGTGCGCTGCAGGGCGCTCGTTTTCCGTTAATGGGAAACGGCATTAGAGGCGCTCCCTCCATGGAAATATCATGCAGCCTCAGGAATCTAACATACACAATCTATATCCTATTAAATAGCCGCAGACGCTGTAAACTGTTTTGAAAGTATTTGCATGTATTGGAATTTATGTCATGGATAGCTTTGTTCAAGTAAGTTCTTACAGTCTATGGCATTGGACATACCAATGCATCGTAGTAGCTAATAATGTTTTACTCCTGTTCAAACAGCCAATGGTCTTGTATGTTATCTCCACAGAGAATATGAACTGGTTAAACTGCAATATCAATATTGAAAACTCCGTAAAAATACTTGGTATGAATAATTCTAAATAAGGAGAGATTAAAACAGCTAATTGTTTAAAGTTTTTTGCTAATAATGTACAAAAATACACACAGAAATCATCGGTAAGCTGCTCGTGCGCGCGGAGCAGGCCGGAGGGCGCGATGACATGCACACTATTGCACGCACCGAAACAAAGAGTAACTACAGAATGGTACAGACTTTCTCGTAGCAATTTTTCTAATTTCCTTGGTGTGAACAGGATTGAAGGTCCATTCTCTAGCCAGCTGCCATCTGTCGTCGCCCAAAGTATTTTTTTTTACATTTTTTCAACATTTCGGTTTCTTAATAGTAGAACCGAAAAATTACTTTAAGAATATTAAAGAACAGTAAAACCTCGTCATAAATAAAAACTTTCTTTGAAAAGTTTGAAGCCGTTTTAAAGAAAATGGCGATTAAGCATTACTGTAAATGCGAAATTTGAAGCTCTTTTTCACAGGAATCTACTGAGTTTTTGAAAAACTTCATTTGAAGTAGTTTGAATAAATTCCACTCAAAAATTCAATAATGTATAAAAATGTATTGAAATGTGCATATTAACGGGGTGAGAGATATTTAAAAAAATTACACATGTGTAGTTTTTGAAAAGAACAACAAAAGAATATACGAAAATTAACTTTACGTCATATTAAACACTGCAATTACCTCTATCCATTGGAAACATTTAGAGAAAAAAATCTTGAGCCATTTTTTAGCAAATAGCGTTTGAGCGTTTCTGAAAATTCGGTATTTAGAGTTCATTTTTACAGAAACCTGCTGAGTTTTCGAGAAACTTTATTTGACATTATTTAATGCACATGTACTAATAATAATGTGAAGAGATCGCCTCTAATGTAAATATTACTGACGTGAAAGATTTGTCAAAGGATTACATTTTTGTAACTTTTTAAAAAGCAAAACAAGGAATATGGCTTTAATGTCATCGGGTAAGGTTGGTTTGGCACTAACCCCACCAAAAATGTAAAAGTAAACTTGTAGCCGTTTTGGGGAAAATCTTGTTTTGGTAATTTTTTAAAATTGCAAATATTGCACGTTCTATTGCGCAAAAACGACTAAAATTTTCAAAAAAGTCTACACGACCTTAAAGAAAGAACTACTTTTGGGCAACAAATTTCATTTGAAGGAAAAATCTGTCTTGAATTTTATAGTTGTAGGAAAACGCCAAAACATTCGAACTTTTCCAGTTTTCGAAAATTCAACGTTAACCGTTAAAATCGGACCTACGCCACCTTCATGAGTGTATTTTACTCTATTTTTACAAGGAATTTAAAGAAAAAAAATTGGAGCCATTTTAAGAAAATTTTGAAAATGTCCGCGCGGATTCATGTATAGTACTCCCTAATTCTAAAGAATGTTTTTAAAAATCTCAAAGCATCAACTAGAGCCAAGTAGACAAGGGTTTCTTCAATTTGGGAAAGATCGTACGTGTGGTTTAGGTGCTAGGTTAGTTCACATACGACTGACGGACGGACAGACGGGCGGACGGACGTTTTGCTTTCAATTGGTTTTTCGTCATCAAGGACCCATAAAACAGGGATTCTGGCAACTCCACGTTTAGGGTTTTTTTCTTAATTTAGCAACTGGATTTATCCACATTCTTGTTTTCAGGGCCTTGAAATGAATTTTTTTCTGTCGAAAATTCGCCGATTTTTCGCGCAGCATTATATAACTTTCTCTATTCTACGTATATTACTCCGTATATACACGTACGTATACGAGAAAGTAAAATAGCTGAAGAGCTTCCAAATACAATACACTGTGTATATCATATCTCCACAAATATGTTCAATCAGCCTATCAGGAAATAAAGAAGTCAGACAATGCAGTGCGGCTCAAAAGTGGAACGTTAATAGTGGCGGCACCTGACGCAATGTTTGCCTATTGCAGTGAAACAGTTAAAATGTTTGAAGCAAGTTTCTTGAAGTAGACATTTCAAGCTTCAATTTTATCAAAATTAAAAGATCTTTGGATAAAAGTATACAGAGTTGTGGCTATTTGACGAGTGTCTATTTCTGCTTTTAACGAAAAATTGACAATATTCGGACTAATGGGGAAATAAAGAATATTTTATGATCATAAAATTGTCGCGGGATAAAGTGGGCACAATCTCACCCAAACTGTAAAATATCATAAATAATATTTATTCGTTATTTTCTAAAAAGTAGTGGAAACAGGCCGGAAAATGGGGTGTTTATGGGGTTTGTGGCAACCGTAGACCAATTTTAAAAACAGTTTTATTGGTGCCAATGTTGTTCCTGATAGAAAAACCAATTCCATTTTTTTCGATACAGCTTTTATATATATATATATATATATATATATATATATATATATATATATATATATAATGTAAATTCTGACTCCAGATTCCTCTATATTGTTGAGCATATTTGATAAACACCGGGCGCCGGGAGAAGCGACCCTGTGTGGTCCCGCTATTCCGCCCTGTGAAGACCCGTGGTTTAGCGCTGGATCGCCCTGTTTTCCACGATACGCACGCCCCAAGCGACGCTTTTGAGTGTCAGCAGCCGGGCACGTGTTTGCTCCACTGTTGGGTACAGCCAGTCTTCCTGCCTACTTCTATTAAGTTTAGAGCGCGTTGAATATACACAGGAAGACTAGATCACAACTGCGTCATTTGCTCACGTGTAAATCAGATTTTGTATGATTTTGAATCGAAGAATGTGTCTTTATATGTTTTGTATTTAGCTCAGTGACCACGATTTTTAAAAAACGGCACTAATTTAAGTAATGAATAGAAAAGTACTTTAGGATATAACTGATACTTTTATCAAAAGGTTATTACCTCCAAGAAATATGTTAAAAAAAGGAAAACTTTCAGACCAGAATATAGTATTGATAAATACTTTAGTAACAGGCAAAATATATTATTAAGTATATTTTGTGTTCACAGAACTATGTTTATTTTTTCCATAATTGCGTACCAATCAAAATATTTAGTTTCTTAGACACTAATATCTTAATTGCTTAATTCCAATGTGCAAAGGGATTGAAAGAAAACTACGTAGCCTTTGACAGTGAGAGAATTGTCTATGGTTTCATTAGACATACAGGAACTCGGGAAAATTCCGAGAACAGTTTCGGTTTTGAATGAAAAATGCAAATATGTTATTGTTACTCCGTCTGTTTGCATACTCCGCGAACTGACTAAATTTTTAATCCCAGTGTCTCACTCATGACACAGGTGACGTAATTTGACGGCAAGGCTCCAAGTAAGAAACCAAGAGCGGTGGTTTAGTGCATCAACGGATGTCACTGCAGTGCATCTGACTGGGGGAGTCCTAGATTCGAGTCCCGATGGCGGCAGGATTTTCGACACTAGCTTTTCAGCTAGCTCGAATTCAGTCACTGTTTAGCGGTCGGCTGCTCTGATCGGTAGTTTTCCGTGGTTTCTTCTATCATCACCACGCGAATGCCGGAGCAGTACCCTAACAAACCGGCCACGGACCGCGCGCGATCTTTCCGTCCTCTTTCTTGGCCAATCCTCGATTTCCTTACACACACACACACACACACACACACACACACACACACACACATTAATATACACTACACTACCACACATATTTGGAGACCTGTTGGAGACTTAGAACTTTTCCCGGCTGGGGTGATACCCCGCTGTTAGAAGATACCTGATTGGGGAAAACTCCGCTAGTCAACGGTAGATTGGCGCCGGATCTTGCCATCCGGTAGGTGAAGATCATCGCCACCTCCAGATGAAAAAGACATGCACTACACTTACGAGACTAATATCTTCAGTAGTTGATTCGCCTGGAATCATTTACAATAAATCAATCATTCCAAGCAAGAAGCTACGCCCCATGAAATATTTATTTACGTTTTGCTTTATGAAACGCAATTTTTTGATACTTTTGATATATAAAGAACAGTTGTACTGTAATGATACACTACCTCAGCGTTGCAGAATTTGCAAATATTTTTTTAAATTTTTAAATTTAGTACAGTGTTATAAATAACATTTTATTTGCTATTTTTAAGACCTGTGCCTGCTACTTTTTGGAAAATAGTTTTGTGTAGTTTTGTTCAGTAGTATTACGGCTGATACAGACCCCTTGTATAGTATGATATAATAATAGCATGATTTTGTGTTTGCAATTAATCTTTCTTAACACGATGAACATTTCGTAAATACTGGAACAGTTTTTACCTCTGTTTATAAGTACTAATTTTATTGATATTGCTTTAGTAAATAAGCCCGACAATTTAATCCACTGTTGTATTTACATTATGTTACCGTTGCTAATATTCTGTTAAATAAGTAAAAAACAATTAAATTTAATAATATTAAAACAAATATCGGGCTCTGTTTATCCTGTGTGTCCATCACGGTTAAATATGCATTTCCTGAATTACATTGAGTTAATTAAATTCGTCCAATAATTTAATATAAAAAAGTATTCTCATTTAGACCCTGTTCTTTTGTGATGATGGTTCTGACAAATTATTAAATATTTTATATTTTTTCTAAGAAACGAAAAAAAATGGCATTTTTCAATACACTCGAAAACTGAAATAATACTTGTACAAAATTTCCTTGAACCACTTCATGTTTCAATAGCTCAATTATTGGAGAATTCCTTATTAAGATTATTTCAAAGCATTCGTATCAAGTAATTTTCCTTAGAACGTACACCAAAACCAATAATAATAATTACATATAAAATGTAGGTATATATTTGGCGTTATTGAGTCGGTATCCCAACTTCGCCGGCTGGCTACCGGTGTCCCCCAGTGGCCTAGTTAAATTTCCATGCTTCGGGGTAAGAGCGGCATGGGGCGAACATGACGTATTCTCTTCATCGCAACTAGCATCCACCAGCTTGAGCTTTTCTTCGATACACAGCTACAGAAACTGAACGATTTTAAAGAAATGTTACAACGCTACTTTTGCCTCGACCGGGAATCGAACCCGGGACCACAGCACGGGAAGCTAGTATGCTGCCCATGAGCCATCGCAGAGACTATAAAATAATTGTAACAATAACAACAACAACAATAATAATAATAATAATAATAATAATAATAATAATAATAATAATAATAATAATAATTATTATTATTATTATTATTATTATTATAACAGTAATAATAAACCCCGTATGGTGTCGGGGATTTTAGTAGAATAGCACCAAGGAAACTCCCCCTGTCGTAAGAGCTGACTAACCAGAGCAGCTGACCGCTGTCCTTTACTTAAGAATCCATTCCCGTCGCACCTGTATCAGTCCCCTCTCTCCCGGATCTCGGCAGGTGGATCGAATAGCTTGTCGTACTCCGTTTCACCATTCCCTTACAACCCTATTTTCCTACCCGCACTTATTCCTACCTAGTTTCCCCTGTAACTGACAGAGAGCTATATAATGCATTACCCATTTGATATGGAGTAATTCACTATGATGACAACGTAAGCGATCAAAATGGCAAAGCCCACTTCAACTCCAGTGAGGAGAACGCGTCAATTTCATGTGGACTGCGTACCAAGGGAAATGCCTCCAGAAGAAACGAGAGAGTCAATAGAATTAAATGGAGCAGAGAAATGAATAAAAAAGTTATTCGCACGTACCTGATCATAAACGATTGTAGAGACGATTCCTTACCGGGTTAGAGACACTAACTTCCCTCTAAAGTTTCTAAAACCTACCCAGAATTGAACTTGACTCAACAACACCTAGCCGATCGTAAAAATGTAATTATGAAACGAACGCATCTTACCCAGATCGAAATTGATGAAATACATAGAGAAGTGGGTAATGAACTTCAGACAGCTGTAGAAGACCATCAAACTGGTGATAATAACGAGACAAGAATAGAGACAAATTATTTGAGTATAAATAAGAAAACTGCTGAAAAGTTTGTAGGATATTTCTGTTTCGAGACACAGATCCTCTTGGTAGGCCTAAAATATCGAAGTTGATATTTACCAAACAAACTAATACTCTAATTAAGCAAGTTGATAAGGTAATACCTCAGGTTTCTGACCAGTTAAATAAACTGACAGATTTTCATACGGCCTTGTATGCAGCTGCAATTACTGTAATTGATCTTAGTCGACAGGGTATTCAGCATAGTCCACCAAGCAACACGAAGAAAGCGAGAAAACCTGCATGGATATTTAGAGTGGAAGAATATTTTGTTAAACTAAAACAGAGATTAATATAATTCATGAATTTCTTTCAAGCAACAAAAGTAGAAGAGTAAAGAATAAAATTAATAGAATCCTACATAAAATGCTAATCAACATCAACGACTCAGAGTTAAGACAAAAACTAACCCTGAACCACGATGAAGCTAGACAAAAGCTCAAAGCTAAGGGTGCTCGATTGCGATGATTCAATGAATACACAAAGCGTAAACAACAAAATATGTTATTTGAGAGGAACGAGAAAATATTCTATCGGAACTTGGAACACAAAACTGATAGCCTTGAGAAAATTGATAGTTATAAATTCAAGACATTCTGGCAGGGAATCTGGACCAACCCTTCAAGCTACAATGATGGTGCATCATGTCTCTCCAAACTTCAGGAAAAGATGGGCAACCTTCCATAAATGTCTGAAGTCCACATTACTACAGACGATATTGAAGGAAGTCTCAAGAAATTCCAAAATTGGAAATCAGCGGGATTTGACTATATTCAGAACTTTTGGTTGAAGCGTTTTTTCTCTCTTCACCACTTGATTTCACCAACCAATAGTTTTAATGAGAAACTTCAGAAGCTTGATCAGTGCCCAAAATTCTTAACGCAAGGTATTACTTACTTACTACCCAAAAGTGTTCGTAAATCAGATCCCACAAATTACAGGCCAGTAACATGTGTCTCTGTTCCGTATAAGTTATTAACATCAGTTTTACACGAAAATATATACTCGTACATGCATTGTGATCGAAACAATATCACCAGCATGGAACAGAAAGAATGCATCAGAAGTATCTTTGGATGCAAAGAACAGTTGACTGTGGACAGCGTAATCATAAAACAAGCTGAGGTAAAAACTTGAACATGTGCTACATTTGGCGTTTGATTCGGTACCCCATGAATGGCTGATACACATTTTGAAAATATGTAAAATAAATACAAATGTTGTAAACCTGCTCGCTGCCTTAATGGAAAATTGGTGTACGAAGATTCATTTGGAAATTGTACATTTAATATTGATATTCGTCGAGGAATATTTCAAGGTGATTCATTGAGCTCTCGATGATTTTCTTTAGCTATAAACCCTCTATCACCGTTTCTAAACAAGGAATGTCTAGGGTATAGACTCCGACTGAGAGATTCTAGCTTTGAATCAGCCATTTATTGTTTATGGATGATCTTAAAGCCGAGAGCCAAAAGTACCTGAAAGTGCTGAAGTATGTGACGCGGGTATTTAGTAAAGACATTGCTATGTCCTATGATAAATGTACCAAAATACATCTAAAAAATGGTGAATTGGTCAAGTACCTGATGAAACTTGAGATTTTCGACAACTTTTGTACAACGGCATCTATAAATACCTTGGTATCCAATATAATAGACGAATGAACCACACAAATATGAAGTCGATATTCAAGGAAAAGTACACATTAAGAATCACAAAGTTGATGAACAAAAAATTGTACTCAAGGAATCTAATAAGTGCAATTAATAACTATGCTGTCCCAGTATTGACATATTCCTTTCGCATTCTGAAATATTCAGACACAGACTTTCGAGAACTGAATACGATTACTCGAACTACCCTCAGAAAATTCAGAATACATCATCTCAAGAGCGCTGTTCAAAGGTTTTATCTTCCCAAAAACCAAGGAGGAAGAGGCCTGCTTAATATCTTCAATCTTTGCAGGTCACAATAAAAGGAAATTCGAATGTACTTTCACGCCTCGAATAGTGTATTACTGAAGAATGTAGTTGCTGTAGATGCAAACTCTTCAGCTATAAATCTCCAGAAGACTTAAAAAAACACTGAAATTGTTTCCCAGATAAGTAACATGCAGACAGATCGAAAGAACCAGACCCTTCATGGAAAGTATCCTAATCTGTTAAATAACCCATCAGTTGATAAAGTTTCTTCTCTCCTGTGGTTGAAAATGGGATATTTATTTCCTGAAACTGTAGGATTTATAATAGCAGTTCAAGATGGGGTAATAAAAACACGCAATTATAATAAACACATACTGAAGAGCAGTATAAAAGATGTCTGTAGAATGAGGAATCAACCAAATGAGATCATCAACCATGTGATTGCAGAATGCCCAGTTCTTGCAAACACTGCACATCTAGGGAGGCACAATCATGTAGCTAGAATGACAATGCTTCAACATAGACAATCAGCATCAAATTATAGACTGAGAGTCCTTCACCATTTTACAAATACTCACCTTCACCGGTTATAGAAACTAGTGAAATAGTACTCTACTGGGATAGGCCTATTGTCACTGATAAATCTGTGGATTATAATCGCCGGATTATAATGGTTATCAATAAAATACAAACGTATGCAATAATCATAGATGTATGCTGTCCACTGACAAGTCTCAATAAGACATATTTGGAGAAGATTTCTAAATACCAGAATTTGGCTGCAGAAATCCAACAAATTTGGCAACTGAATAAGGTTCAAATAGTACCAATAACCATCTCAGCTACAAGAGTGGTGCTTCAGGTCTTACAACAATAAGATTATCAAAAGGAATCTGCATATCTATCCAAAAATCTTTAATCCTAGAGACTTGCCATATTGTGCGAAAATTCTTAAATTAAACGACGAACAAAGATGAATTTCTTCTCCGTCCTTCCTCAGATCTGTCATAACCAGTTGCATTCGCCAGAGCCTAAGTCGTATGAATA
Organism: Teleogryllus occipitalis; assembly: GCA_011170035.1. Taxonomy (NCBI): domain Eukaryota; kingdom Metazoa; phylum Arthropoda; class Insecta; order Orthoptera; family Gryllidae; genus Teleogryllus; species Teleogryllus occipitalis. Next base: position 128,980 of record BLKR01002385.1, read on the forward strand.
GATGAATGGTTCTCAATGCTTACTGAGAAAAGAACAGAATATAATAATAATAATAATAATAATAATAATAATAATAATAATAATAATAATAATAATAATAATAATAATAATAATAATAATAATAATATACAAATATTGCAACTATAATATGCCAACTTCGCTACACACCAGCAGAGTAACTGATTATGCCTGTGTGCCATCTATTGAAATAGAATATATTCAAGAACGTAAAGATATATTTCTCCTTACAGAATGATCGTGTAACAAACAAATTAGGGTTACCACTTGTCATATCGCTCTCTATCAAACCATATGTCCATAATAATATATAATAATAATATAAGCCATATGTTCATAATATGTTCATAACTCCAGATTCATACTCCAGATTCCTTTTAGAACTTTCCCTGTAATAAATATACTCAAATGTTCACTACATTCGGGGAACCCCCAAAATCTGAATTCAAATGTAACCCAATAAATATAGATTTTCATTTATATTTCCATAAACATCATGACGTTTTGCCACTATTGCATAGCATGAATAGACATTTTATGTTATTTAGAGCGGAAATTGGGAGTACCGTAGCACCTGGTTGTAATGTAACAAATAATAGGGGGATTATATTTACGCCTGCTGTGACAACTGCTTCAACCTAAGTGTATTGCAAATTGCCTATGAGGTAGGCGCTGGTATTCACAACTGAAACCGTTGTTTGTATTATTCGCATAAATAAATATTTAATTATACATAATGTATATATGTGTTGAAAAATATATAAAGTTTCATTATCACATTATAAAATTAACATTATAAATAAATGTGAGCATTTAAATAGTATTTCCTCAATTCTATTTTTTTTTTCGTGCTTAACTGAAGTATAGCTGACTGGATGCACATGTAATTGTGATTACAACACGAGGTCCTGTTTGCACATTTTCATCGCATCAGATGTCTTCCATCATCTGCTATGATGCCTTGACCTGCGGTGGAGCCGTGTGGGATGGGCTCTAGTTTCAGACCCACTCCTTGTGTCTGTGACATTTACAATCTATGTTTCTATTGAGATGTTACGAAGTATTTTATTTTCAGTTATGGATATATATCTTATGTTATGGTTGCCACCAATTTCATTATTATACACAGTCTTCTGGTTCTTTGTCTAATTATGCGTAAGTGAATAAAATATTCCGAATCGTTGCCAAACTTTAATGATTTAATGTTTTAATTACTGTGACCAAATCTCAAGATTCGAACCTCCAAAACTGATTTAAATTGTCAGTCTACAGTGGTTAACATGTTCATTTTAACAATTTAAAACGATAGTTGTATAATAAGAAACTAGTGATAATGCCAAAGCACATACTTTCTCGCATTGGTTTGTTTCCGCTCCGAGACCCGATCTCAGTTCATCAGAGATAACTTGTCGCCATTCACACAACTTCTCCACACAAGAGCCGTATGAATCGCTTTCGGGCAGAGGCATAAAAAGGCAAATGCCTGATTAATTTGAAAAAACCATCAACAATCGAAAAATCCGTTTGAGGCTCCCAAATCCTCCAGGCCGTTCAGCTGAATCAGGAAATATCAATTTTGGGGAAAATTGGCAGAACGGTTTAGGAGCTACTGTTGTCCACAGACGGACTGACTGCTGATAGGTTGATAGGTTGATTGATTGATAGTGATTCCGGGCTTGCCAACTCCTAAAGTCATTATTCCCGAATGTGTAGTACTGGTATTTGCTCGAGGGGTAGCTGTGATCTCCCCGCCCTGGATGGCTAAGTCAAGCGCCGACCTATTGTCGGCTAGCGAGATCTTCCCCAATCCGCTGCCTTCTGCCAGAGGGGTATCCTCCTAGTCAGTACATACTGTAATATTTTTTGCTAGTTGAAAACACTATTAATTCTTCATAAAGCAATATAATATTATGACGGAAAAGTTAGAAATGTTGTGAGAAAGTTTGTGCTTTTTAGCACAACTACTTTACCTTGATTACTTGTATTTGTGATTAGAATTGCTTCAAATGGCTTTCAATAAAGTTTCTGGATTTCTCATTTTTCTGCAACAGAGAATTGTGACAAGTAATAATCCCCCACCAAGACTCGAACCAGCGAACCTTCCTTCTGAAGAGCCGAGTCCGTTCACGTCAGTTAAGCACATCGACCATCTCAGTGGGACATGGGATTTATAATTCTATAATAGAAATAAGTCTATGGTGGTTTCAGTTCTAGTATTTGATAGCAAAAAATCGATTAAATGTGCAAAAATGTCCTTGGGTGTCAAAAGATAGTAGGTGGGAAAGGAATCAGCAATAAACCAAACGCTAGTCGAGACTAAAGCGTTTAGAAAACTGACAAGTGCGAGAAAGTCTGTGCCATTCAATAGCACCACTAGTTTACTTATTTATTTACCATACGTTAAAGTATACGACGAGAAAGTTCAATGAAAACATTCTTGCGGGTTTTGAGAATAAAATATTTTTAGAAAGTGAATAAATTTCAGATACGAATTTAGGGAAATTAGATCGTTTTTTGAAGCAATTGTACATATTATTTTTAAAAAGTTCATTTTATCCAACAAACTTAGTTTAAAATAAAAATCATCATCTCCAATTTTGTGGTTTTCAAATGTTAACTTTTTGGGAATTTCCAAAAACAGGAACAATGGCCGAAAATGGGACTAACTCTATATTTTTTACCGTCCCTTATTATATATCAGGAGAAAATTTAAAGAACAAAATTGAACATGAACTTATTTAAAGATCCGTCTTTAAGCAACATATTTTATTAAGAACAAAACTGTAAATATAATATTATAGTTATAGGAAATGTCCCCCTCCGATTGCAATTTTTTAATTTTCAAAAAAATCTTTGATCTCAACGAACATGACATTAGTACCATTCTTTTAAGTGTTCTCTTCGATACTTGACAACAAAGTTTGATCAAAAAATGTATGGCTGGTTTTGAGAGAATTTTTAAAATGTTTTTGAGGCTTCATATGAAGTAACCTCAAAAATCAATATCCGTTTGAACATCCCAAAACCACGAGTTCATTAAGATCGATTGGGGAAAGTCAATTTTGAAGAAAATCGTCTGAACGGTTTAGGTGCTAGCGTTGACCACAGAGGGAAGGACACAAGGACAGACAAACGTTTTGCTGTCAATCGATTTCTCGGTACCAAGAACATACAAATCATGGATTCTGGCTACACCACATGTTAGAGTTTTTTTCTAAATTTAGCAACAGGATTTATATACTTTTTTGTTACCAGTGCCCGGCAATAAGAGTTTTTCTGGCGAAAATTCGCCGTTTTCCGTCGCACAATTACGTAATTTTCTCTTCTTACGAAGAACTTCGTAAGACGAGAAATTAAAAATTTGTAAGTCACGTGTCCTCTGAGAAACTTTACAAATTCAGTATGTAAATAGTTCTTATAAAACTGAGATTATTAGATAAATTCGTCGTATATTTGTGATTTTATTTAATTCCCCCCTTATCTTAAAACCGAAGTACAATTTGTATTTGGATATATTTGAGAAAATGTAAACACTATCATTTATATGATTTAAAATGTGTGGATAAGAAGGTTGATATACAAAGTAACCTGCATGTAAATGTATTATGTTTTCTTGTTACGAGCCATTTCCGTTACTTAGCCATTAATAACCATCTATTAGTCCGGTATTTTCTGGCGCATAATAATAGTAATAATCTGAAATACTGCACCACATTGTCTCCTCATTGTCCATAATAATTTGATATTGGTGGTCAGAGAACGTAGATCTTAATGAAACAGATTTGATTAAGACCAGTGAGGGCAAAATACAGGAGTGTAAATGCTCACCGCATGTTATATGAATACATAATTTATTGCATGTAGCGGAGTTTATCGTACTAATTTACAGAATTTACGGAGGTAAACTCTTACGTCATAAAGAACTACTGCGATTTTATAAACATTGACTGAGTAAGTGCGGCAAGTACATTGTAATGTTACAAAATCAACTGAACAGGAATGTTTTTTTACGTGTGCATAGGTAAATGTTTGGTTACATCATTTTTAAATTCAATCATTGATTTGTCGCCAGGAAAATGTAGACTTACCAATAGGAAAAAATATAATCATTTAGACAGAAACAAATGAATAGACGCACCTGACAGCATTGGAGGTGGTTGAACGCAGCTTTTGTCGCATGTTTGTAAACATTGGAAGTGGCAGCCGATGTGAAGAACCAACATGCAGATAAAGAGAAAGAAAGCGCGAGAGCTTCAAAATCTGGGAAGAAAGCAGAAGGCACATGGACGTGATAGAAATAATGGGCATGGGACAGTCTACTTTCAGTCGTTTTGAAGTTTTTTGTGTTGCATTGAGAAACGGGGGGTTTTTAATAACTAAAATATCCGATATAAAAGTTGTGACAAAATAAAGAAAGGGAGTAGTGAGAAAATAATATTTTAAAATTCATGAGATTGTGTGCGAAGCCATCAGATTCCAGAACAAGTAGATGACAAAGGCAATAATGCAAACTCACAACAAGAAAAGGAAAGTGCAAAATCATTTAATGTAAGAAGATGAAGTTAAGTCTAAGATCACATTTATTTTTCCATCTTTTCGTCTGTCTGTCCGTCCGTCCGATGGTGAACTTTACTAGCGCCAAAAACACACCTATGATTTTCTCAAAATTTAAGAAACCTCTGACCATCTGGCTCTAATTGATGCTTTGAAATTTAGGAAAACGATTTAAAATTTGGGGGTACTTTACATGAAGCCCGTCAGACATTAAAAAAAATTACTAAAAAATGGCTCCAAATTTTTTCTTAAAACTTCTTGTCAGAATAGAGTAAAATACTTATAAAGCATAGGTCTTATAAAGCATAGGGCTAAAGACTCGCATAGGTCGGATTTCCACGGTTAACTCTGAATTTTTGAAAATTGCAAAAGTGTGAATTTTTTCGACGTCTTTCTACAATTATAAAATTGAAGATAGAGATTTTTTCTTCAAATGAAATTTGTTGTCCATAAATCGTTCTTTTATGAAGATTAGTACATTTTTGAAACTTTTAGTAGTCTTCGTGCAATAGTGAGTGCAATATTTGCAATTTAAAAAAGAATCTCAAACATAGCTACAATTTTTTTCTTTAAATGTGCCCTATACGATGACGTATTGTGAAACTGTATTCAGACGCGTCCACCGTTTAGTTTTTTATTGAAAAAAAAACGCTTGATTTGCATGGGCAAACAAGTGAAGGTACATTAGTGAAAATATTATTCACATTATCTGAACGTAATTATTCACATTATCTGAAGAGAAGATTAAAATAGTCTATGGGGACGGCAACAAATAAATGTATGGCAATTTTTGACGATAAAAACATGTCACCAAGTTGTATCGTTCAATAGGAAATAGATTTCGAAATGATAAGAAGTATTATACATTGAGAGAAGACCGTCAGATGTTATAAAAAAGTGACAAACAGAAACTGTATTTATTTATTAAATAAAAGGAAAACAGTATTTTTAAAGTAAACCACGGACAATGTTATTAATTGGGAACAGTTTGTGGAAATTGTGACAATACCGTGAGGTTTATTGAGTGAAATTAGCATAAATAATAGTAGAAAAACGATAGAACATTGTAATGAACAAGTCGTCCTTTGTTTTAAAAACAACGTGCTCAGAAGATATAACTTCTTCAGACGGAGTCGAGCCGAGTTACGAAGAGGATCGGTGGTTAAGTCGCGGATAATGAAAATGTGTCTGAATTCGAATGTTGAAATGCAGCGGAAAATGGAAGATGTTTTAATAAATTGACAAAGTGCACTTGCTTAATGTTAAAATTGCGATTGGTGAATGCAGAGAAAATTAATTGTAAATATTATTGTTAGGATATTGTGAAAAGGGTTTTTATATGTATTGTTGTCTGCTGTTATTTGTTAAATTAGTTACAAGTAGCGAGAAGATTCTCGCCAACATTTTAGAAAAAAAAGTAAATACGGAATAAATTCATAATTGAGCTATTTGGATTCAATTAGAAAACTACGAGTTATTATTTCCGACGGTGTTATTCCAGCAAAATACGGAATAAATTTGAATTCATACCTTTTGCCAAAGCAGTAACATTATTATTTTCGATTTCCTGTATAGGAACGATTCGCGTAACCACGACCTCAAAGAAATTTATTTTAATGGTGCTTCGCAACCCATGGGTAAATAATTAAGTACGGGTTTATTTATTTGTGTAATTTCAGGAGGGAATATTTTGGAAGGGGTTGCGGGAATATATATTTATGATAGATCCATAGAAACCATGATAGTATGTACATGAGTTTGTAGTACATGCAATCTCTTTTAATCGCTCAATGGGGCATGCCGCGCACGAAGCAATTCCCCCTCCGTCCTCCGTGCTTAGGGCGAATGAACTGGGGATGGGTTCAAATACTGCGCGCGGGGAAATCCCTGCAGATGAGTGTTTCTCTTTGTGGACAACGAATCCGATGGACAAAAGACGGCGTTTCTCCACCCCCATCGTGTACTGGATTTGACACAAGAAATCTTAGTAATCCTGATGTGCCAATCTCTCTGTGGATCGCTGCGTCTTTCGAGCCTCCCAAGATATTTCAAATATTTTCTGATTACTGAAAATCCTCCACCAATGACCCCTGAAATAGGTGTACGGAGGTCCGAAAAGTAAGCATAGCAAACTTTAAAAAAAAATATTGAAATAAAACTTAAAATGTTTCGCTTTTTTTTTGCTAATTTGTTTCAAAAAAAGGTTTGTCACTCTGCATTTGACACTACTATTAAAAATTTGTCTAACTTGACATCAAATTAGCACCGCAACGACAAGAAAACCAAAAAATTACAGAGATAAGTAAAAAATATTTACATGGACATTTGTGGCTTTTTGTTGCTAATTATTTTCCTCAAAATAAGTTTTGTTGATATAAAAGTATTACCGAAATGCGGAATTACGCTATTTAATAGTATGAAGACCGTCAATTTCTCAAATATTTGAAAAAACGAAAGAATATGTCAATTTGGCTTGGATCGAATTGAATGGTTCAGGGCAGTAAGGAGATAAGCCGCATCAGCCACAGCAGGACTCTCACTGTTCCTAAACTTTAACATCTCGATTTTGGTCGAAATGTGTTTAATGTTACTGACCCATGCTTTTAATTAATATGAATAAGACATAACTGTATTGCAGGGGAGTTCAGCTTGCAAGAACTCGAGGACCACCACTAAGGCCTTTAATACGATTGCGGGCCAAATTTACATTAGTCGGACGATCTACACCTGACTTCCCGACAATGTTTATCTTGAAAGTTTGCCCGGGTGCTCTGAAACAAGGGGGAGATGGAACAATGCGTGATATCTGTCCTTACTACTCATAACGCAATGAAATATATTGGGATGATTTTTAATTTCTGAATTTACTAAAACAAATTAAATTTAAACTTAATCTACTTTTACATTACACCCCGGCAGGACGCGTGAGTCAGGCGCGCAATGTTCTCGCCCTACAAGGATGAAGACTTTTGGCTAATACAATTTTTCGTGAGCGACATTAAATGGTACTCCAGGCCGCATGCAGCCCGCGGGTCAGAAATTGCTATATAGTAACAACTCTGCTATATTGTAACAAGAAAACCCACTGTTGTGGGAATTCTGATGTGGTGTTGTTGACATTCTTATGAGAAGAAATAAATAATAATATGTTGACGAAGATGACCTCTTTTGTTTCTTCTGAAACCCACTGTTACCAACATCGAGATGTGAACATTTACGAATACGAATAGCTTGCTGTGAATGAATACGAAAAGCTTGCTTTGAATGAAGTGGCTTATCTCTTTTACTGCCCCAAGCTCTTCGATTCTAGAAGTAATCAGCCGACCTTGACAAGCAGTGCCTATTAGTTCGCAAGCGTGCCGTCGCCGCACGTCGCCACTCGGGCTGCATGTCGCTAGCGCTGGCGACTGCTGCGAGATGGCGCTCCGCCCGACGCGCTCTTATCGCAGACGCTCCGCTCCAGCGCGCCCATGCTCCCCGCGTCGCCTCGCGCCGCCCCGCACCGCCACCCCCACCCCACGCGTCGCCTCGTGTCGCACCGCCCCGCCCTCCACGCCACACGCCGCGCAGCCCGCCATCGCCACCGCCCGCATTACCCCACGCTATCCCCCGCGCCGCCTCGCGCCGCGCCGCGCCGCACCGCCACCCCACGCCCCGCGCTGCCTCGCACCGCACCGCACCGCCACCCCACCACCCGCATTACCTAGCGCTATCCCCCGCGCCGCCTTGCGCTCCTCCCCCCCCACCACCACGTTGCCCCGCGCTATCCCCCGCCCCGCCACGCGCCGCGCCGCCCGCCATCGCCACCACTCGCTATCAAAGCTTCTCGTACCTCCCCCCGCGCCTTTCGCCATCGCCCTCCCTGTCGCGGCGCGCCCCCATACGTCAACACGCCGCCGTCCACCCCACTCCGCCCCCCGCCGACACCGCACGCACGAAAAACAGCCAGCGGCCACGGCGCTTCCCTCCGGCCGCGGCACCTCTCACGCGCTGCCTCCCTGCTGGCGGGGACGATAACCTGATACACGGGCGAGAGGAAATTCGAGAAGGGTTGGTGAATTTTCACTTGAACGCTCGTCGTCCGAGCGTCGGTTGTCCGAGCTGTTTTGTCCACCTTCGGGTCAACGGTTTTTGGATTTTTTCAGGTCCTAATAGGACAAGAACACCGACACCCAACATCCGACTTCTGATTCGCCAGCTCTCGTTTGAGATGACCCATGTGCTCAGATAAACGCTGGTCGACAAAGGAAATGTTAACCCGAGAGGCGACCATTTTAGGACGTTCAGCCCTGAGAAGGCTATGATGGGGTTAAAACGTGAACAATACAGATTATGTTGTGTGATCATTGGAAAAACCAAGGGCGTTTGGAACATTCGATTTCAAAGATGAAATATTTTATGGTGTTTTAAATATTGAGACACTGTGGGCCTTTTTGGAAAAAGGTATGCATTTTATACTAGTTTCTAAGGAACGGGATAATTTAGGGAGTTTAAATTATTAATCATTTTTACTTGAACATTATGAAATTGTAACATTCACTCGCAAATTTTTATTACACAATTTTTTTCGTAAAAATCACTGTATTTTACAATATTTTAAGGAGTCTTTAATAGATTAGTTACTTTTTAAAAGCTTCAAAAACTCCTTTTTCAAATTAGAAATTTTAAAGAATTTCCAGACAATTCTATTCAGTCAACATATGTTAAAATAACTATTTTTAGCCTACTTACCTACAATTATAAAATTAAAACTTAATTTGCAAACACATGGTTAAGTGCCCACAGGTGCCTCAGAATAAATGTTTCGAATTTCTAGGAAAGAGGAGTGTATAACGTTCCATTTTTAAAAGAATAGATAGCGGGATAATGTATATTAAGGAGATATATGCATCTATAGTTGTGTCATTTTACCCTGATTTCTAGTATGACGTGATTTGAACAAATCTCAGACAAGCTGGCTTTGGTACATACACCGTTTATTTACATATATACACATAACTGCTCTACCATTTACTGCAGAAGCATTTGCTCCCCGTTAGCATATGCTAACTGCCGAATGTACTATCTTCATGAGCCTGGCGCTCATACTTGCTTGCGGCCTCCCACGCACACCCGCATCTCGCGACAAAAGTTCGAGTCACAAAGCTGCCCTTTTCAGAGCCGGCCCGCCATTATAGCCTCACTGAGGCTGCGTCGCCACTGCCCGCCGGGATGCCACTGCCCGCCGGGTCTTGTGACACATCTGGCACAAGTGTGACGCGTACCCTCTCTAACCTGGGCTCGGCCTCCCTCTCTTTCTGCCCATTGTAATGCATTCAATATGTGTCCACTCTGAAAATGTTCACGATACGCTGCCGCGTGCGTTTCAGTAGCGGACACTACACTAGGCACCTCCTTATGCACAAGTGTTCGGCACGACACATTCTGACGCAGAGAAGGGGATTTCACTTACATACAGACATCTGTGCATAAGGGGTTGCCTAAAAGTCAGGCGCAAATGCCACTTGTATAAATTCAAGTAACTTTTATACAATTCCACTCAAAATATTCATTGACAAGAAATGTTTATTTCGACCCCTCTGCATGCTCTAGAAGTTTAAAACATTTATTCTGAGACATCTTTGTTTTATGCGTGTAATATTTGCATTTTATGTGAATTACTTAAATAACTTTAATAAATTTCACTTTTCGTACTTAAATAGAATACAAATTATTCAACTTTGAAACTTTTATATTTTGGCGATTTTGTCGCAATTTAACCACTGTATATTAATGACAGTAAAATTAATAGTTAATAATTAATTAACAATGTAGATTTTAGTTTAAAATAGCTTCCAAATAAAATGATTACTGCTTGGTACAATTCCTCCTCAATGTGGAAATGAAGCCTTTTTTTCGTGTGTTTCCAATTTTTAAAAAAATACTTCGAGTTAAATATAAAAGTTCAAATTTTTATTAACTTTTGGCATCACAACGATCTAGCATATGACCAATTTTCAGATTTTTATGTAGTCTCCCAACAGAGATGTTACAGTTGAAAATTTGGAAAAATCCAAAATTCCGATTTTTTAGAGGATGTAATATTCAAGTGATATACCAATGATATTTTACTGTTATGTGTATTTTATTAACTACTGTTATGTGTAAGAGTAAAGAAAAAAATTAAGGCTGTGATTATAACTCTTCTTTGAGAAATTACTTTCTGAATATCGAATTTCGTTCATTTGCGTTTCATAGATTTGGTGGCGAATATTTCCCAAGTAAAAACATATAAGGTAGGTAAAAGACATTTGTAGGCCAGAGTATGTTGAATTCCATGCTTTTTATTCGAGAATGCTAGAACAACCCAGATCTGAGTAAATGAGGAAAGAATCTACAAACGCGAAAAATAGTGCACTTCGTAACTGAAATGATAAACAAAAAAATCCGCACATTTGCTGTTTGTTAATATTTTCAATCTATATATTTAAAAAAATAAGATATTCTACCATGGCTTCGTTTAGAGCTTCTACTGAACCGATTGTAGTATTTTTTCTTTTAAATGAAACAATGTGATCCCTTGATTGTTATCATATATTGTTTGTGTTAATTCACCAACATTTATGGTGTAAATTAATTATTTAATTATTCTTTAATAGTACGTTTATCAATGGTCAATTGTTGTTTTTCAAAGAGCGGCTGCTTCATGGTGGCGCTGCTTGATACTATATTTTCATTGTTAAGATTTTTTTTCAATTCGTCAAGGTTTTGTTTCAGTGTAATAATTGCATTGTGGTGTTGACAGTTTGCATGTATTTGCTTTTGTGGTGTATTTTGTACAGAACATTCGGACAGTGAATTTTGCTCGGTTGTACTGAAGTAGTGAAGTTGTTCACAGGTTATGTCGAATTCCGAATCCTTGCCTACGCGCCCCTAAGACGCAAACGTACATTAACTGGATGCATGGAAAGAGAAAGTCAGCGGAGGTGTCGTGATAGTGAGGTCATTTCGTTTTCTGTTGGGTCGTTGTCTATGAAATGTCAGTTTTGTTCTGATTTGTACTTCCCATGTGAGAGAAATTCTGCAAACCAGTTTACTCTGTGTTGCTCAAATGGGAAAATAAGTTTCCCTATGAGCAAGATGCCAGAAGAAATCAAACAGTTGCTTATAGGAGATGATGACACATCAAAACACTTTAGAAATAATAACCGTCAGTATAATAGTGCTATTTCTTTTGTGTAATTTGGTGCCGATCTTACATTGCCACCTGGTCATGGGCCATACGTGTTCAAAATTTTGGGAAGTCCACATCACAGAATATCTTCGTTGTACCCTGAAGATCCAAATAATGCAACGTATTGCGAACATTAGTCTGGGCACAGTATTTTACATTTATCTCAGATCTCACCGTCAAATTTTGATGGGTTCTAACTAGTAGCTATTTTAAAACATGCGCGTCCGCGACACTTCTCTGACATCGCCTCTGGCGGGCGCCTTGCCGCGTCATTCCTAATTTTCACAAATAAATGTTTGGTAAATGAGAAAGTCACTACATATTTCCTTATAGCATTGCATTCACTTAAACACGTTCGTTTATGTTCAGTTCATAAACTATGTGATGTTAATATTATATAAAATATTCTCGAGTTATTCTGATGCTAATTGAATGTTAACATTATGTTAACCTACTCCCCCCCTACGTTCAGCGTTATGTCTTCACTGATCTGTTATGACATTGTCCATCAAGCGTCCCATCTAACATTGTCCATAAAGCCACAACGTACCAGACCCGATGTGAACAGCACGATGGTAAGGAGTCGAAAAAGACCGATCTCGCTCCTTTATACATTATCACACCACCTACACATATGTTCATACTTTGACCCCCTCTCCCGCGTTATTCTACTGTGATCATTCATTTTTCCAGGGCTTGTTTATTTGCACTTGCTACCATGGCAACATATCCGATATTGTTTCATTTCCTCTATATGAGTAAAGTAAAAAATTGTCCAAATAAATATTATTACACTGTTTTATTAATAACATTCGGGGATTTCTTGGCTTATCAGAATGTAATAATTGCTTCTCTCTCCATCAACATCTGCCACCAACACATTCTTAACATTTTACGTAACGTAACCCGTCACCACAGATTAGATTGACATCGGACGCACTCAATCCAATATGATTTTGTGTTTTTCAACAACACGGTCATTTCAATCTCATTGAAGACAAAGATTCCTTTCATCACCCCTGAAATCATCTCTTCAACCCAGCATCCTTCTCTCAGATCTCTTATTCCTCTGCAGGGGAATCCTGCAATATTGCTTTACACAGAAACTTCAATTGAATTTCGCGCATCCACACCTCTGCTCTGTTTCGATGCCCTCGTCCTGTGCGCTTCTTGTGCGAGGCCCCGCACGCCGCCCGCTGCGCCGCTGTTAACTGTCCTTCCGGGGCCTGTTCGCGCGGCTGCCTCTGCCTGGCCACCGCAGCGCGCCGCGCCGGCGCCGGCTGCCTCCACGACGGCCAACAATGCCTCACAACAATGGGCGCCAGGAATTCTGTTCCATTTCACGTGGAGGCCGTTATCTGTAATAGTCGTGCTCGTGTTTTGTTTCGAATTTTGTCGCGCGCAGCGTTTCAGTTATTGTAGTCTGTAATACGGAGCAAATTTAATGTACTGTATCGTTATTGTGTAATGTGTATAGATAAATATATTTATTAAAGCCATTTGCCGACGCATAGTGGCCTTGTTGCCCGAGGAGAATGTTACGGGTTACTTATGAGCGACCCGGGCCTCCACTGCGCTCTGTGGCACTGCAGCACGCCATTGTGCCGCGTAGCATATCTCATTGGAATTAATAGCGTCACCTTTAATGTCGCACTGTGAAAAAAAATGCGATGAGAGGAAGTGCTCTTCAGTCGACATGTTTAATTAATTTGCGATACAAGGATTGGTAATGAACGCGTGTGCCTCCGGTTGATAAGCAAGACCCCAAAACAATGGCAGCTTAACACTCAGTGAGGTCATAAAGCACTAATATCGGCGGATGACAGTCCGCCTGTCAAAGTGATACGTTCTGGTTGATCGCCGGTTGTCCAAAACAGCCTCGTCACGCACGCGGGGTGGCCTCTGCTCTTCCGAACCCGATGCACAGAGAAGCGAATAATATGCGCAATTCTCGATATCCGGACTTCTCTAGTGTCGAGAGTAGGTATTGATTGAGAAAGCACGTACAAAAATGCATTCAATATATTTTGACATATTATTTATTAAGACATATTAAATTTCAGAAACTGGTAGTATGCAATATATTACAATAATAACAAAAATGCAATTGTTAAATAAATAGTAGCCATTGCGTAGTGTCGTGAACAAATCTGTGTTGGGTCAAAGTCGTAACCAAAAGTGAAAATATTTATATATCAAGGATTTAGCACTAATAAATCGAGGAGAAATGTCAACCCAATTGCTAACATACAAGTATTTATCGTGCCACTTTACAAATCTTAAATAGAAAGCAAATGAAGCCCAAAAACAATGCTTAAGATAACGACAAAGATCTACCCTTTTGGATAGGTGCCTTTATCTCTAGTTCTTTATTTTAAAACAGGGAAGTACAGTATCGTCAGATATTCATGAAACCTACATGATTGGATACAGTTTATTACAACATAAATGTCCATCAGAAATATTAATGTTAAGCAAATATTAAGGGTAATAATTCCCGTTAGTGGAGAAGGGAAAAGAAACAAATATATAGAGACCTATTGTGAGTTGTGAGACCTGCACCTGAGTTTCAAAAACTAGTAATGAAACAAGAGGACATACATTCTCTCCCAGTAGTGGAAACGTTGGGATTATCTCACCCAGCGACCTCTATATAGCGGTATATTCAATAAACGAAATTAGTTCTGAACTTATCCGACAATCTACCTTGAAACTGAATATTCCTGCACAGATGATTACCATTAGTTTGCATTTTTCACAAAAATAACAAATTATCTCTGAGACGAGCTCGAATATGCGCCCTGGTAACGGACCGGGCCATATACAAGAATTCCCAAAATGCCATCTTGGCGGTGCGCTAATTTGAACGCGGCGCGACAACCACGTCACTCTCTGACGTCGGCCGCGGCCACGTGGAGCGGAATAGGGAATTACGGCCATGAATAGGGAATTAGAAAGATAAGCTTGGGAACGAGGTTTTGTGACTGGCCGGTATTCGAAAAACGAGGGAAGCCAGCGGAAAGAAATTTTTTCCGTTGAAAGTACGAACAGTATCAGAAAAATCTCGGAGGATGACGGATCGCTGCGGAACGCGCCTCACAAATCGTGTAAAAACCGGCATAAGTGACGGTTAGGGAAGAGAAAGCGATCGCGAGTCTCTAGCAGCGAGTTTCAAACGAGATAATTTCATCCGAATACGTGAATAGAACGATCACTGTACTCGTTTTGTCGATGAATAACGACGGAGAAGAAACGTGTATCTGTGGGAGAGAATTACGTGAATTCCGCGAGGGCTGAATAGGACTCTTTTCCGGCGTACCGAACAATTTTCTGCATCGCCGCTACGTCACATCACTGAAGCGAGAAGCCAAGGCGATAACCACTCCCAAAAACACCGCCAGAGAAGCATTTGTGTTGGGGAAGGAAGACGGGCACAGAGGTGAGGCCGAGGCACTTATCGGCCGAGAAGATTGGTACGGGAACGCAGCGGAAGGAGAGGCGGAGGAGCGTGGAGGCCAGGCTACCCCGAAGCATCGCCAGCGCGCGCCGCCGCGGCCAGAGCAGCGAGAGCCCCGGGGGTCACACAGGACGCGATCGCCACATCCCCAGCGCCGAGGCGCCGTTCGCAGCACTCGACGAGGCCGTTTCACGTAAACCCCCATCAGAGAAGCGTGAGTACCCGTGCGGCAGAACGGTCGCAGAGACAAAAAAGACGTAATCGAACAATGTTAAACCACACTATTCATTTAAAAGCTTTTCAAATATTACGCATTTCAAGCCACGTTTGTGAATGCTGGTGTGTGGAACTCTTGAATGAAAGCTATGTTAAGAACATAAGTGTTTAATTTGTTTTAAACAAGTCACCCAGTTAATTAAGTGTTCAAAGGAGCGTTGTAAATAGTAAAATTAACTTTGGTCTGTACTGAGTTTTATAAGCATTGGTGATTGAAGTGTATTGTGAATTAATAACCACTTTGAAGAAACGAAAGCAATTTAGCGCAGGGAATTTAAAACTTTGTGTTCTTTGTGTCCTTAAGACGAAAGTATTCCTACAGCAACTGGTACATGAATTACAAATTATTTAATGAATGATGAAATAAGGTGATTTCTTCTTATAAGAGGTAGCTATAACTGCTTCGAATATGCATTTTCGAGCACGAAGGTTGTGTTCTAAATGTGATTATTTGTGAAGGGTTGTATTTTTGTTGAATTTGTGTGTTGTGTTTTTTTTTGTTTCTTGATTTTAGAATATACCGTCTTGTATACCAGAGCCACAAGTGTTTTTCTTTGAGTGTAAGCTGGCCCATACGCATTTTCAGATATTAGCCTCATCCAGGGAAACGATTTGAAACAAGTCGAGAGGTCTGACGTCGGGACGGCAGTGTACTGTCGAACGACGCCGGTAACGCCCACGCGGTCTTACATACCCTTAGGGCTAACGACTCCTTCTCGCAACCGAGTTGTATTATGCACGGCGCGTCGGAGGGAAGGCCACGACGTGTTCCGTCGCATGTGTCTTTCCCGCACAAATTTGTGGATGCATTCATCTGCCCCAACGATACCGTTTACATTACATTTTTTACAACATGATCATCTCATCCAAAAAGTTATTTTATTGCAATGAATTAGAAAGATATACAATTAATTATCAAGCTTTTAGAAAATCATTATTGTTTATCAAGTGATGATGAAATTGAAAATCCTTTATTTGAACTAGAAAGTTTGCAACAAAAAATTGGATTTGTAGAATCAGGAATTTATTCTGAAACTTTCATAAGTAATATATTTAATTATTTCTAGTCTAACTTTCATAAATAAAATCGATGTTTTAGGGGTAATAAATGCAAATAATATTGAATTTTTGTAGGAAAAAAAATACTTTCTAAGGAAGGATAGAAAACAAAATGGTCGAACACAATTATTGTAAAAAAATGTTTCCATAAAACATAAATAATAAAACATTATGTAAAACATTATTATAAAAATGCTTCCATTATTTTTAAATCGTTATTTTTAATTGTGCAGTTATTAACATAACCTTAAATTTTCTTTTTTACTTATTCTTCGTTCATTTTCAATTTTATTTTTGTTCACTAATCTGAGGCATTTAAAACATTGGTCTATATTTTGTACTTTACATTAGATCAAATAGCAATTTTTACTTTATAATAAAATGTAGTGCCTTAGTACCTTAAATAACCTCTAATAACGAGCGTGTCAATTTGGCCCAACGTTCTCACTGACGTTAGGATTTTTCATGTTCCCACCGCCGAGTTAAACAATCACAAAAACCAGCAAAAGTGTTTTCAACCAGCATTTTTTCCGCACCGGTACTCGAACTCTGATCCTCTGAATTAATTCGCCCTTACTACGCTACAGAAGCGTCATGTAGTTCGCACTCGGGTCGACGCTTAAAAATGTAATTGTTTCAACTCAATATTTCCAATACACAATTTTTGCAATTTCGAGAATATGGAGAGTTCGACTGAAATGGGTCTAGAACCTATTTTCTACAGTCCCTTGATACATACTGGAAGAAAATTTGAAGAAAACATTTGCAGCAGTTTTTGAGCAAAAATATTTTTAAATTGCATAAATTTCAGACACAAATTCCGTGAAGTCTACTCGTTTTTTTAGAATGATCGTTTTTAAAAATCTAATTTCTTTGAACAGATTTTCTCTAAGGCAAAAATTGCTTTATTCAATGTTCGGAAATGTTAACTTTTCTCAGTGTTTAAACAATTGCGGAGAGTTTGCAGATAATAGGACTAACACCATATTATTTACCGTTTCTTGGTACATCCGAGGAGAAAATTTAAAGAAAACATTTTGAGCGGAATGTTTCATAAAAAAGTTGTTAAAAAAATTACAATTGCTTATATTTCGCGCAACGTTACACGAAAACTACTCATATTTTCGAAAAATTGAACGTGTTCTTATTTCATGATCTCTCTTTTTTAAGAACAAATTTTCGTAAGGAAAAATAATCTCTCTTGAATACTATAGTTGTAGGAAGACGCCCCAAAATCTGGAATTTCACCGTACATGAAACTTAATTCATTCTCTTAAACGTCATTTACGCTATCCCAAGACAAAATTTAATTTTAAAAAATTGATATCGTTTTTGAGAGAATTTGGGAAATGTTGTTGAGGCTTCATGTAAAGACCTCTCGAAAATAAAATATCGATTTGAAACCTCATAACCCTCGAGTTCTTTTAGATCTTTCGGGAATATTAATTTTGAAGAAAATCGGCTGAACGGTTTAGGCACTAACGTTGATCACAGACAGGACACCGTTACCGATGGACGGACAGACGGACACCGTTTTACCGTCAATAGATATTTTGATATCAAAGGAACAAAATATTAATTTTGGGTACACCACGTGTTACAGAACAGGATTTATCAAATTTTTCTTATCAGGGCCCGGCAATAAGAGTTTTTCTCCCAAAAATTTGCCGTTTTCCGGCGCACGATTACATAACTTTCTCTTTTTACGTGAGAAAATTTATTAAAATGGACACTTTCCACAAAAAATGTATTTTATTTGCACGGTTATATTTAATGCACATACTGTTCAACTGCAGCTGGATATGATACACCTCTCTGGTAGAAAAAAAATCGCTTTGAATTATGTACCACAGGATACCACATACCTTCAGAGGCGGGATCTGATAATGACTCCGAGCCATATTATCC
Organism: Teleogryllus occipitalis; assembly: GCA_011170035.1. Lineage (NCBI taxonomy): Eukaryota > Metazoa > Arthropoda > Insecta > Orthoptera > Gryllidae > Teleogryllus > Teleogryllus occipitalis. The sequence continues at coordinate 147,465 of BLKR01002385.1, forward strand.
ACCTACATGAAAGAGCTTTCATCCTCGTTGGCGGTCAAAGCTGTGAAACACGCGCTGCATGTTCTCCACTCTAATATAATCCCCGTTGTCGACAAAGTCGGGGCCAACAGATCTGGAGTTTCTTGTCTTTGATTAAAAATTTAGCCCGGTTGGGGCGAGCGAATCGTGGGCCGCCAAGCGGCGGGGCGTGGCGACGGCAGAGGGACCCCGCCCCCCTCCACCCTAATGAATAATGTATCACCTGCGCACGGTGCAGACGGGATTAAGAAACTGCCAGTTTGGATTAGACGCCCTTATCAGCCCCGCGCGCTGACCGCAGAACGCGGTGTGGGCCGCGTGCACCTACTCCTCCGCCTTCTCCGCCTTGGATTTTTCCCGCCCCGCGCGGCGCCGCGGCCCTGCTAATGTTGATAATGTGGGATCCAACAAAATTATGTCGACTGAGATACCCGGCCGAAATGGCTTAAATTTGGGTGCGTGGTAATGTCTGCTGAGGAAATTAGTGGGGTACACGGAAGTTGCAGATAGAATGTCGGCACATTAAGGTGATGAGCTTAGTTCTTAGATTTCGGGAGGTTTATGAAATGTTAATTTTGCCAGTTCCTGATTTCCATTGTTTTTCTGCTAATAAAATTGCAGATAAATGAATTTGAGCAATGTTTTAGTGTGCAGAAATGACGAGATTAGTTTAGCTTCGTATATCGATAGGAGGAATTTAAATGAAAACGTCTATTTCAATTTGTTTAAGTTAAAATGTGTATATGGAAGATTTGTACTTGTTTTTGATTCATGGAATTCTACTCCAAGTGAAGTATAACCACGAACAAATCAGTAATGAGAATAACTTCTCAAATATTAAAGAGTGATATTCAGAATTTATTGATACTTTTTCTGCATTAAACACTTTTCACTTCTAACTTCTTTCATTCTTGTGATACTACTCAGTGGCGGCTCTTGATAGGTTGCACAGTTGAACAATCCTAAAATAATTGAAAAATATCTTATATATTAGGAATATACATTTTCTTTTTATTGATATTCGATATTCAAGATATTGCAGGAATATTGATGTATATGAAAACATTTTGAAAACAAAGAGCGTCCAACTAGCGCTCTTTCCGACGTCTGGTGATTTCCCAGGTATTGCACCATGTCACACGCCTGGCTCTATTATTGCATCTACTTTTTGACCCAATGCTTCAACGCATGTTCTCCCGTTGCGCAACCAGTGGGTGGGAGGTCTTGACGTCGAGCGCTGCGCAAACAAATTTTCATTCGCGGGGAATACAATTTTCTGTGAGCGCAGACTTCCGCGGCCATGGTCAGTAGTCACTTGGCTCTCCGTTTTCTATTCATAAGTGCCACTGTTTCGACAGCAATTCCGCAACCTTCCTCATGGCGAAATGCGCGGAGAAAGCGCGAGTGTGGAGAGAGAATCGGCCAATCACGGAACGGGCCGCCCGAAAGGGGTGGGAGAATGTGCTCCGCCCGCGGTCGGACGTCATGGAACAGCGGGGAATGCGCCCTGACGCAACTGGGCGTCGTGGTAACATAGATGATTCCAGGCCTCTTAGAGACATGAATTACGCTTCCATGAAATAGTTCGTCACCACAGGAAAGAGGGAATCACCCATGCCCACTTGGGCATAGAGTTTCTCACGGAAGCATAGAGTTTCTCACAGAAGAAAGTAGACCTGAAGCAGAACGGCTAAATCGGCTCATTCCGTAGTGATCACGCGGGAGCAGTTGGTTGCGTACGACCGTGGCTACCTCGTCCAATCGTACCATAGTGCACAGAGACGTGACATCGAAGTTGACGAGGATATCAGTGCCATTCACGCGTTGTTCCTTGAGAATGGCATTAAGATGGGCCGAATCTCTTTCAGCTGTCTTGATGCCTGTCAAAGGCAGCAGTTGTAAGCCACGTAGCCGGCAATAGGGTGACTGCCAACCAGCTTGACTATATCCACAGTGGAAAACGCTGACTCAAAGAGCTTGCCGACGAGGCTGACTACACGTCTTCATGAGGCCTGGAAATAACTATTTTACCACGACCTCGGTCACGGTCCCCGCTGTTCCATGACGTCCGACCGCGGGCGTAGCGCCTTCTCCAAGCCCGCCCGGAGGCAGTTGTGATCCCTGATTGGCCGATACTATCTCCTCATTTGACAATCACTCGGCCAACCAATTGACGGGTGGAGGGGAATCCAGCGCTGAATTCACTCGTGCGCTGACTATCTCTACGCATTTCGGCCTAAAGAAGGTCGCAGAATAACTGCCAAAACGTTGGGATCTGTACCTATGATGCGGCGTCTCCCGGACAACCCAGTAGCTACCAATTTTCTGTCTTTGACTCTAGCTGAAATTTAATATTATGATTTTCGGGTGTTATTGAAAGTACACAACTTAAGTCTGGTCTTCAAAGAAAAAATATTTTTCTTTAATAAGATCAAACACACTATATCTGGTAAATACAGATAGTTTCTCAATATAGATTACATTTCAGAATTTCTGTATCGACCTCAGTTTTTTTGTGATGATCGTTTTTGTAAATGTGTATGTCTCCGTATGTATTATATGTATCTGGGAAAATGACACGCCTTAAAAACAACATATACAAATGTACTCAGCAAAAAATGCACTGTGTTAGGAAAAGTGAAGAATCATACTAAAACTTTTTCCTTCCCGATTTCTTGTGATACTTTGCCTCACGAACGTCGCTTTTTAAGGTTCAACAGCAGTCGGACAACATTACGACTCTCCAATTGTGTGGATATTGCTTTTCCATTTGAGGAATGTTCTGGTGGAACTGTTCGTCATGTTCGACACTAACGGCATCGAGATAATCCGGGAAGAACTTCAAATTAACATTCAGAAAATGTAGTTTGAGTGAAATGTTACACCCCATACGGTGGTTTGATCTCAATAGTTCATGTTCAATTTTATCATAGTTTTCTGCTGTATGGTTGTCTAGAAAGTTTTTACAGACACTTTTGAAAGACATCCATACACTTTTTCAACAGCACACAACAAATCAACGAAATGTTCTTCCGAGATTAATTTTCTAATTTGTGGTCTAACAAATATTCCTTCCTTTATATTTGTGTCAGTGATCCTTGAGAACATCTTTCTCATATATAGTATGAATCCATACGTTTTGTTCATGGATTTAACAAAGCCTTTGACGAGTCTGCGCCGCTAGCCGAATTCGTTTATTACGCTCCGTTAAGTCCCCGGGGTTAGGCGAATTTGAGACTCGCGAGTTCCTGGTTGGGTTACCGGCTAGGAACCCCGGAATTTAACGGCGTTGAGCCCCTGGCCGAAGGGATAAAAGGCACTGACAGACTGCGACGTGACGAGAATTGACAAATATAGTAATTACTCAGTAACAGTAAAGATGGTCATTGCTCAGTAACGGAGGATTACTCCAGAGAATGCGCTCAACGCCCAACAAGGGGTAAAGAGACGCGTTGCGTCAACGATGCAACAAATTTTTAAAAAGTCCTAATTTAATGTGCAGTGGAGGCAGGTACATATTTTGGTGTCAACAAGCAGAGTGTTAGCCATATATCTCTATCCAGGCAGTATTTCAATCCGACAGGGCATTGTTTCCCACCATAATGATTTTTTTTGTCTCTGCTGTCCCACTTACATAGAAAGCAGCAGTGTTTTGTGTATCTCATCTGCATGTGGTGTAGAATTGCAATCACCTTGAGATCTCTTCTTACATACACTTGTATTTCTCATATTTGATGAGTATGAGAAGCAGTTTAAAGTTCTCACATCTCCTTCAGTTTAACAAAGTTTAAGTGTATGAACAATCGAACCAAAGGAAATTTGTTCCTATTGTGGGTAAGTACTACTTTAAGATGTATTTTGCAATAAGCTAGTAACAAGCAACATTCGCTTATAATGAAATCATGGCCAAGAGTCTCCATGAGGGATTCGCTATCATTAGAAAAAAATATGTCACTTTCCTTGGAGAAATATTTTGAAAAACTTCTTAGCGATCACGATAAACACTTTTAGTATAGGGGTGAAGATCCATTTTTTTTGGTCGCGAAGCTAAAAGGTCAGCCTGGTGCTTCGACAAATTTAAATCTCAAATAAGATCGTTTAGATCCTCTGGAGACAACAAATGTGGTTATTTTGAGTCACGGGAAGTTTGAAATGTTGGGTCAGCGTGGATATGTACTATATCTTCTGAATGTTCGTCACTATAGCATTAATCTTTACTTGCTTTCACATTCTCACGTGGTAGTGGCCCGGGAATTCTTCACATACATACCTTATAGCAAGTGGTAAATTAGGATATGAAACAGTTTTTAAAGGTGATTCCTGCTATTTTTGTCAGACGTAAATAACAGTCTGTAGTGTGATCCATCGGTTCCCTATAAATTGTGGTAACAGCAAAGGCTGTCTCGTGAACGTTTTAACCAGCGTGTCATGAGTGTAACATACAACACATAGCATATATGGGGGGCATTTCTTGCCCTGGTCAGCAACCTTACACCCGACATTAAGTTCGTAATACTTCCTTATCAGAGGATTAAGGTTTCCGTTTAAGAGACTTCAGAGTTAAGTCACTGCAGATATAACAACACGAATTTGGGCTATTTATCCAGTTAGAGATATTCCTTCTACATAAACCTTCATGAATCTAGAACAAGCAGTCACATACAACCTACTTTCCACGCTATCAGATCTTTGAATACTGGGAGGCAATTAGCAAGAACAAAGAGATATTCTATCTGTTCGAGCATGACTTGTTGCCACACAATCCCAAACAATGTTGCCAAATCTTTTGTATTTCCTATACGAGAATTGTCTGAATTCAGTATCATGTTTAGGAATTCTTTCTACACACATCGATTGTGTCCGTACAACTACAACTGCAGAATAATTAATTGAATCTACATCAAAATAACCAATTAGCAGCGTTTTCAAGCATTTCCGTGGGTACAGAGTAGTCCGAAGAAAACTGATCCCGATAGGCAAAAACTGATTTCTTATTAAAATTCAGTGTCCAAGTCTTAGCTAAATCACTAATCACATTCTTTATTACAAAACTGAGTTTGCGCTGTGCTATTGGCGATATTGAATGCATTATTCATGATGGATGGAGAATTTATTTTCATTTGATGTTAGGTTTTGATTCAAAATTTAAGTTTGATTTGTGTAAAGTTGGCCATTCTGGAAAGAAGATCCATTCTGTCTCTCACGGTGGATGCGTATTTCCGGCAGCAGTTATAGCTGAATTACAGTCTGCGGGCGATGTTGTGAATGCGAGTGTTTGTGGAAGATATTTCATAATTACAAGCTATACCGGGGTAGTGAAATTTTCGAAATATAATTTTATTTGTGTAAAACCTGTCACCAAAATAGTGCTTGATATGCCAAGTGCTGAAGCGCGATCATCATATTTTAGAAACAAATTTCGTTTTTGTTTTGTATGCATTCTATGATCGTCAATTGTCTCAATACATAACTAATACAAGAACATTGTACCAACTGAAAATCAAAGCCAGAACCATGTGCGCGGAAAGTGAATAAAACAGACAAGGACACGACGCATTAAATTATGTAAGTAATGTTTCAAAATAGTTTTATAAAACTTATTTTTAATTAATTTACATTAATTGCTTACAATTTATTATATATTACAGTTATGAATTTTGTAAATTACATTTCCAACATTCAGTGGAGATGCAACGTCCAGTTTGAGGCACGAGCCACCACTGATACTTCTTGAACACATTCCACATTCCACAATATTTTTTTAAATTTCAAGACGTCGCTTCTGGAGTGCTATTCTGTAGATAAAATCGCCGACATCTCATACGATCGTGACGTGCTGAGAGATTGAGTATTTTAAGGTCATTTACTGGAAAAAATATCTTCAAAAAATTTTAGCTTCGTGTCAACATAAGTGCGACAAACAGTAGGACGATTGTCATGAGAACTTGACAGGTTCAAGATAAAGTAGTCAACGCCTCATATTTTCTTATCGTTGTACTCTGTTGTGTGAAAGCGAACGTAATCTCAAGTGACAACTTTCACATTCAATATATTTTGCCAAAAGCCTAGTTGACAAAGCCTACAATGCCATGCACATTTTTGCTTACAATATGAACTACCTAACTTGTCACGGCAGATTAAATATATTGATTTATTTTTACAAGTTTGAGTAATTTGAATTTAGGGATGAGGAACTGCCCCGAGCGCTCCTAAGCGCCAACCGTTGATTATACGTATGAGCATTTTTTCTATAAAAACAAGAAAAACCAATAGAACTTAGCTGCTTACGACGCACCAACTTCAGTGCGGACCCACCACATTTGCTTTACACCGGCCTCTCCCTTCACTAAAACCACAGACATATAGAAGCTAAGCACGGTTTTAGATGAAGATTTGAACCGACGCAAGTTATGAATACACCCTGGTCAGGAGTGTACAACGCTTTATCTATCAAGGGTAAATCGACATCTGGCATTCAGGAATGAAAAAAGCTTATATGTTTCGGATACTATTGAAGAAATAAAATTCGCAAATTATTGCTCGAACATTGAAACAGTGCCATTGCGCCATTGCGCCATTGCCGGGATTTTCGTTACCAGATGGTAACGTTGAGCACTAATGGGTTAAGTATTGTTTCCTTTATTTTTTAATTTATTAGCCACCCGTTCGGCAGAAACTTTTTGAGGATTTTAAGTTTACATTCATGAAAAAAGATTAGGTTGTTGAGATATTCTTAGGCGAATATGGAACGTAAAGCGTACCCCTCAGTTGCAAATTCAATTTTCATATTTTTTGGAATTTGTAGGCGTGCGTCAGGATGTGAGGTGTAAGATCAGTGTGGGTGATGGTAGATGAGAGTGGAAGTCTGCATTACAATAGAGGGTGTAAGAGGTCTTTCGGGAAGCGAGATAGGATGCGAAGTGGGAGGTTCGCATTTTTCCCAGGTGGAAGATTCATCACTTGGCAATCCGGAGGAAGAGAGTAGAATGTATCAGATGTATTGCATATATATTCGGATATTGAAGGGATTTGGAGTTACTTGTGGATTTGAGAGTTGGGTATAAACCATGAAGCTTTAAGAGTCCGCCTTAAAATTTATTTTTTTACTGTTTAAACTTTTTGTAAATTGGTTGGTGCTATATTTCGCCAAACCGGCGAAGTGTAAGTCATTGTGGGTCTTATTGTGAACTGACATATTATTATTATTATTATTATTATTATTATTATTATTATTATTATTATTATTATTATTATTATTATTATTATTATTATTATTATTATTATTATTATTATTATTATTATTATTATTATGTTTCTCTTCTATATCTCAAAGCATCCCTAGTTACAATGTTTTCGTTTCCGCGGCATATCTTGTTGCTTAAAAAATAACTTCACCATAGTGGCGGCTGTGGCTCCTAAAACTGAGGGTTGCAGCTGCATAGAATGTCAAGAACGTAATTTTCAAAATTCTGAACGATAATACATAATTAAACGTATCCAACTCTTGAAAATTCATCAAAACTAGATTTAATAAAAGCCTATATTTCAACATTATTTATTTAACATTATGCGTAGAGTCCATGACCGATATGTTCATCTCCAGGAGACTTGTTTCCAACTTCTATTTTTTCAATGGATCTTCGAGTTTTGTATTAGTTCCCCATTGAGACAATAATAGGTAACAACGGAACAAAATAAAAATGGACTAGGATTCACATAGAATTTATTATACTAGTATTTTTGCTACAAGCAGTATTGTTCCGACACGTTTTACATAAGTTAATTCCACATCTTTTTCTTATTGCTGGTACTGTTGGTGATCACAATGAAATAAAATAATTTTATTGTTGAAAATGTTAATAACGAAGTATCTTTTGAATTTTTCTCATGAAAGATCCGTCATTTTTCTAGAATGTAAACTTCCTTGTAGTGTGAAAATTTTAGCATATTCATAACTATACTTTTACAAGCAATCTTCACAAATTATTTTTTTCAAAATCTGAAGAATCTTCTTATGAAATGATTTGCCGATAGCAGTACACAAACAGCAGCGGCAGTAGGGAACGGCCACGACGGGTAACGCCGATAGACAAAAATAATCACAACTCATCACAAAAATAATTGTCACTCGAGATCTCGTACGATCAATTACGTCAAATGACTTTATAGAAAATCACTATATGCACTGATACCAATAAACTGAAATTGATTCAATATACTTTTTTCTTAATATTTGCCCAACATTGGACAAGTCAATTTCATACTACTTCAACTATTATTCTTTAAAATATTTATTACCACTATGTGCATGCCCATAGACAAGTCAATATGAAACTTTGAAATTATTATTATTATACTTAAAAAGAATTATATTTTGTTATTTATTAAGGCCCGACTTCCACGATCTTGTATATTTAAAAATTAGTTATGTGAACCGACGCCCCATCGTATACACTAGGTAATTAATGAAAATTTTTACGTTAAACAAATTAAAATGGTTGATCTGCGGAATCAATCTGTTAAAAATATCAGCCTTCCTTTTGCAATAATTCCTCAATTTGTACACTACATGGGGCTATGATTTACTTTTCCACAATGAAAACGTCATACTTGCGACCATGGAACTTAGTTTCTTGTTTAACGGTCGCCCTTTCAGTCTTCATATTCTGTACGCATTAATTTACGTGCTATTTGCAATGTCTTGATGCCATTTTTACATTCAAATAAAGCCGGTGGTTTCTGGTTTCTTACAGTATTCAACAAAGCGGTGGACATTTTGAGCATCTTCTGTAATGACAACGACCTGCGGAAAGAAAAACGTTCCGGTGAATTTCACAGTTGTGAAGGCCATAACTCGGAAATGAAGCATTTTCGGACACATGTTGTACTGAACTATTTTGATGGTATACATATGGAGAATACATACCTGAAATTATGTTCCCTATTTTTGTAACATTCTGTATATGTAAATAGAAGTGTAAATAAAACTGTTCAAGATAAGTGAGTGTGAAATATGCAAACGTGTCTTGCAAATTATTGTTTAACTGTTAATGTAATGATGAAGGAGAAATCAAAGGTTTCATTAAGAACTAATGGACTATATATCTATTATTATTATTATTATTATTATTATTATTATTATTATTATAACAATAACAACAACAATAATAGTATTCTTCTGTCTGGCCAGGATCAGGCCTGAGGCCTGTTCCTGTCTCACCATCTCTTACTCGGTCACACTTCTTTTGCCATGATATTCATTCCTGATTGCTTCATTTCGAATTTTGTCTTCTCTGGGGTAGCCTTTAACCGAACTAAGAAATTTCATTTCTGAGGCTTCTAGCTGTTTAAGATCCTTGTTTCTGAGAGTTCAGGATTCCGCTCCATATAGTAAAGTGGGAACCGGAGTGACCTTGTAAAATTTTAATTGTGTTTATATTCGTGTTCTGTTTTTTAGAGTTGTTCTAATTGTGCCACATATTTGTTGATATTTATCACTTTTTCGTAATATTTGGTCTTCATGAGATATGTCACAGCCCAAATACTGGAAATTAGACATCTGTTCTATTGATTTGTCATTTACAACTAATTTTATTCTTATTGGATAAAAATCTATAAAGGCCATTGATTTGGTTTTTGTTAAGGATATATTCATGTTATAGGTTTGACTTAGTTTGTTGAGCCTATGTAGTGCCATTTGCAACATACTTAGTATGTTGACGAATATGACCTCTTTTATTTCTTCTGATAAGAACGGCAACAACACCAAATCAGAATTCCCACAAAGAGCAAGGTGTCAATATAACTATTTGGTGCGATTTTACTTCCTGGTGATGTTCGGTCTCTTTTCCTTTCTCGAATCACATCATCTATATAGATGTTGAATAGAGTTGGTGACATTTTATATCATTGTTTCACTCCTTGATTTGTCCGTATTTCAGATATCAATACAAGCATGAATTCTAATTCTGGAATTAGTATACAGACTTTTTGAGATCTGGATCAAATGTTTAGGGAATTCCCTTTTCTCCATATTAATAATATTCAAAGTTATGTATTAGGCAATTTTATGTTTATTAAAATTAAATGATAATTATTTTACATTATCTTAGATTTTAAATTAAAATAGCTTCAAAATAATGTTTTTACTACTTGTCATAACAAATTCTCAATGTGAAAATCAAGTTTTTTTTGCGTAAATATATAATTAAAAAATAGTTTGAGTTAAATTTCAAAGTTGAAATTTTTATTGAAGTTTAGTATCATAGAGATCTAGAATGTGTGTAATTTTCAGATTTTTATCTATTCCCCAACAGAGATATTAGTTGATAATTTGAAAAAAAATTAAAAAATTCTAATTTATAAAAGGATGTATTTTTTAAGTCGTACGTTACATAGCAATGATATTTTACACAACAAGTAACTGCACTGTTATGTGTAGAAGCTAAGAAAAAATAAAGCTGTGATTGTATTTCTTCTTTGAGAAATTACGCTCTGAAAATCGAACTTGGTTCATTCTCGTTCCATATATTTAGTAGAAAACATTTCACAAATTAAGAACCTAAAAGGTACGTAAATAATAATTGAAATGATTGAAGGCGTTGTCATTGTCAACAATACTAGTATTGTTGTCCCTAGTATTGTTGACAATGACAACGTCTTCAATCATTTCAATTATGTAAATGTCAACTACAACTCACCACTAAACCAATAAAACGTAAAAAATCATTTGATTTGTTGGAAAGAGAAGACTGAACGCAATGCTTTTTATACTAGAACAATCCAGAGCTGAGATTAAAAAAAAATCTTCAAAAGCAGTTAAAAAGGCGCACTGAGTAAAAGGAAATAGACGCCATTTGTAAAACAGATGAAAAAAACTGAACATGTTTTCGAACAGCCACAACATAAGAAAATGTATAAATTGTATGTATATATTGCAAGTATAAATTGTTTTCAAGATGGTCGCGCGACCAATGCTGGACCTCTTGAAATTGACCCGTGCATATGGTAATGATATAGTCGTGTCGCATTCATAAAGCGTTATATTGGATTGTCTTTAGTTCTGGATGTTTATTATTTTAAATCAATTTAAATTTTAAATTAAAATAGCTTTAAAATAAGGTTTATACTACTTGTCATAACAAATTTAAAGTCAAAAAGTTATATGTGAAATTATCCTTGCTTGCCTGTTTTGTGCTGGCAATAATTCGAGCAGTTAAAAATAATTCGAGAAAGTATGTGTAGTAGCACCATTAGTTTTTCTAGTTGGGAGATGGAAAGTTGAAGTTGTCAGTCGAAACTTTTCTTATATTCCATAACAATACAATATGCCAGCGATAACTACAACAATCGATATGAACTAACTCAGTATTCGTTTCAAGTTTTAGCGTTTGCTCTCAAGTTTGCTCTCAACCGCCGAGCGGGACGGACGTACCTTGAGTCCGAATCGCTTGCGCCGTTATCAGTGCCAAAGTCCAAATTTTTCAGTGCCGGTGCGATCGATAAATTCTTTTGCATAGGCGTAGCTCACGACCGTTTTGCCGCATTGCGGCAAAACTACAATACGAACAATTGTATATCAACATTGGTGCAACGCCGCATGGACAAGTGCATTTAACTACAATTGTGGCAATACAGTGTTGAAACCAGTAAGTGCAAAAGTGAATGACAATTAATAGTGCTATATAAAGTGAATACTCCTAACGGGAGGAAATTACTGAAAGCATCAACAACTTTAAACTTTCAAATCTTAGCACCAACAAATCCTACTCACTACCCCAAAAACCGTAATGCTCAACCAGATATCCTTGACATTGCCATCATTAAAAATTTAACGAGAGTCACGATCGAGCTTGGCAACCGGACGGTCATCTCGCGGTCTCCGTCCCTGTGCTGTCTGTTTGTGAAAAGTTTATTTATCCTGTGCCGCGAGTTGAAATCTGTCAGTGATTAGAACTATTTTAAGACAACTCCGTGCATTAACCCAGCTGCTCCCGCAGCTGTTAAGGTGGCGTTATGAGTTCTTCTGAGTACAGGGGAAACATAACCCCAGTTTCTTCGAATGTTCAACCCGAATCTGATGGAAAGATGTCTTACGCCAACGTTACATCTACCGATGTCTTCCCCAGCAAAGAACAAGCTGTTGTGTTGGAGTCCCAAGATGGATTAACTCTCAAAGACTACATTACTAAACTTGCAACTATTATAAACGCCAGTGACATAAGGTTTGTTTCACGAATATCTAACAGTAGAATATGTGTGTTTTTAAGTAGTACACAAGTGGCAGAAAACCTAACAGCAAATCACAGTACGGTAAACATTAAAGATCGCATAGTAAGCATAAGACCCCTTATTAATAAACTCAAAAGGGTTATCATCTCAAATGTCTGCCCCATAATACCACATGATGTAATTGCAAAGGAACTCTCCAAAAGAAACTCTCCAAAAGAAACATAGAAATTCAATCAAAAATTTCGTTCCTTAAAGCTGGAATACCTGACCCTGGCTTTTCCCATATCATGAGCTTTAGGAGACAAGTATTTATAGCCCCTGAAGATGTAAACAAACTCCCTGAAACAACAACAGTATTCCATGAAGGTACTAATTATAGAATCTTTCTCTCAACTGATGATATGACTTGCTTCCTGTGCAAATCAACCGGGCATCTTGCCAGACAGTGCCCTACTTCACCTCAGTTAACTGAAGAACATGCTCCTAATGAAGTAAACAAATGTCCTATAACCCAATCACCACATCACCCATCTGAATCTGTCGAGATGCCTAACATATCCGAAGAACCTATTATTAACAGAAACAATTTCCCAACTTTACAAAAAAGACCATTACCTTCAGATTCTTCATCACAATTAGAAACAGAAAATGACAAAAATCAAACTTGTAAAAATGAATCCACAAAATCTAAATTAAAGAAGAAAAAGAAACAAGACAAAAGTGATAACTCCATGCATGAAAATGCTCATATCAAGAAAGTAGAAGAGCTTATTGCACCCATTAAAAATACTATCTCTAATAATCCTCAAAAGTTCCCTCTTACCTATGAACAGCTGGAAAACTTTCTTGAAAATTCTTTTGGTTCTAACAACCCCATCGTTATAGCTAAAGATTATACTGATGATATTCAATCCATCATTGAAATGCTAAATGAAATTTACCCCCTACTAAATGAAAGATCGATCAAAAACAGAATCACAAGAATAATTAATAAATTGAAGAAACATAACCAATTACCAGAAGAGTCAGGATCTGATATGTCTGAATAAAATTATACATTTTCTATAAATTTTATGAATATTCTACAATGGAATGTCAACGGATTCTATTGCAGATTAGAAAGACTACAATTATTATGCATAAACCATAAACCTGAAATCATTTGCATTCAAGAAACCAACTTTAAAGCCAACCATGTAGGTATTATAAAAGGATATAAACCTTTTCATAAAAATCGATCCACATCCAGCATAGCAAGTGGAGGTGTCGCTACTTATGTTAAAGAGTTCTTAACAGTTAAACAACTTGACATCCAATCTAACATCGAGGTTGTAGCTGTAATAATTCAAGATCATAACCCAGTGTGTTTCTGTAACATTTACCTACCTAACAGCCACAACTTTGAAATTAATGAAATCAAAGATATAATCAAACAACTCCCCAAACCTTTTGTCCTACTCGGAGATTTTAATTGCCATAACACCTTATGGGGTTCAAAAACAAATGATTCCAGGGGCAATTCCATTGAAGCACTCATTGAAGAGCTTGATCTAACACTATTAAATAATGGGCAACCAACTCACTTTAATGTGAGCAATGGTAGCCTCAGTGCTATTGATCTCACCTTATGCTCCACTACAATTGCACCAAGATGCAACTGGTACGCCATAGATGATCCGCACGACAGTGATCATTTTCCCATCTTTATTGACATCAGTAGCCCTCTTCGCATACCAATTCTAACTATGAATCCCCATAAATTGAATTACAACAAAGCTAACTGGTTGAAATACCAAGATCTAATATCCAGGCGGTTGAATGATACTGACATCTTTGAAGGTAATGATGTAAATATTGACAGCATTATCCATAATTTCTCAGAAATAATTTTAAAATCTGCTAATGATTCAATAGAGTCTTGTAAATCTTCAAAAAGGACAAAATCGGTCCCATGGTGGAATGAAAAATGCAGAGAAGCAATAAAACGATCCAAGCATGCTTTTAATAGATACAAAAAACATGGTACTGTAGAAAATAAAATTGAATACAAAAAAATGAGAGCTGCTGCAAGAAGAACAGTCAAAGAAAGCAAAATCTCATCCTGGGTCAACTTTGTCTCCAAAATTACCAAAGATCATGATATCAAAAAATCATGGAAAAAATTAATGCAATCAAAGGTATAAAAAGATCCAATCAAATTAATTTTCTTCAGTCTACAGATAACCTGTTTATCACTGATCCTGATGCTATTGTTAACGAGTTAGCTAACAACTTTGCCAATAATTCGAGCACTCTAAATTATTCTGAAGCCTTCCAAATTTTTAAGAATGAGAAAGAAAATGAACCTTTAACTGACTACGAAGATCTGTGCTCTCAATACAACATCAATGATCCCATTACATTAAATGAACTAAGGGCTACATTCAAAGTCCTCAAAGACTCTACACCTGGCCCTGATAACATCCCCTATATTCTTCTCAAGAAACTACCAATTAATGGTCTTGAAACTCTCCTCAAAATTTACAACTTTATTTGGGAAAATAATGTTTTCCCCAAAATATGGACCTCCGCAATTGTCATTCCAATTCAAAAGCCAGGGAAAGATCCATCAAGAAGTACTAACTATAGACCGATTGCCCTGACTTGCAACATGTGTAAAATCATGGAAAAAATTATAAACTATAGACTACAGTGGTATTTGGAGTTCAAGAAGATTATATCAGACAACCAATTTGGTTTCAGGCGTCATCACTCAACTTTATCACATCTAGTAAGCATTGATTCTTACATAAAAGAAGCTTTTTCCAATAAGCAACATGCATTAGTAGTCAACCTTGACATAGAAAAAGCATATGACATGGTATGGGTGCATCGCATCATAAGTTGCAAGAAGTAGGTGTCGGCGGAAATTTGTTGCAACTCATCAAAAACTTTACCAAAAATCGTGTCATTCAAGTAAGGTCCAATGGCAAGCTCTCTGATAAGAAGAACATCGAAAATGGAGTGCCTCAAGGATCCATACTCAGCGTAACTCTTTTTCTATTGGCCATCAATGATGCTGACATGGAAATTACCCCCCCCAGTCACCGTGAGAAAATATGCAGATGATATCACCATTTTGTGCAAAGGACGAAGCATAGATTCAAGTGAAAAATTAATGCAATCTGCCTTAAATAAAATATACGAATGGTCTCTTAAATCCGGCTTCAAATTCTCTGCTCAGAAAAGTGTCAGCACATTATTCTCAAAACAAAATGTAAGCAGAGTTCCTAGACTTAAGCTTAACAACTGCAGTATCAAATTTGATAATACCACCAAAATTTTAGGACTGATTTTCGATTCCAAACTGAACTGGAAGAAACATATACAACACATAGTTGATGATTGTAAAAAAAGAATAAACATCCTGAAATGCATTTCTTACAACAATTGGGGGGCTGATAAGAACCTTCTGATGTTAACATATAAAGCATTAATCCGATCGAAAATCGACTATGGATCTATTATACATGCTTCAGCAAGCAAAAAGGACAACTTGAAACTGGAAGTTATACATAACAAATGTCTTAGAATATGTACCGGATGTTACCATAGCAGTCCCATCGGAAGTGTACTCATTGAAGCCAGAGAACCTAACCTTTCACATCGCAGAGAATATTTAACATTAAAATATGCTCTCAAAGCTGCTTCGTCGACTAACCCTATTATCTACAAAGGCTACAACCCTAAATTTCCTCAATGTGATTACCATCCTCGCTACATACCTTTGCATGCGAAAGTAAGGAACATTTTTGAGGAGTTGCAAGTACACCAACCTCCCATTGAAAAGAAAAGGAACTACAACATCCCACCCTGGACGCTCTCGGGTATACAATTTGATATCAACAATTCCGATAATGAAAGTTACCACATATTCACCAGTGGTTTTAAAAACAGCAGTGAAGTACATGCCTCCGTTGTTACCCAAGATACTACAATTAAACTACAGCTACTTCCCTACGCCAGCCTTACTAGTGCAGAAATCTGTTCTCTCATGACAGCCTTCAAATTGATCAAACAGTTGAACTATAAAAAATTTATCATTTTCTGTAGCTCTATTCCAGCCATCCAGAGCATCAACAATAATATTCATAACCTCGAAATGGTAATCATCATACATGAATTGCACCACCATATTGTCAAAGCAGGAAAGTCTGTTGTGATCAAATTCGTTCCTGAAGACAATGAAGTCCTAGGAAGTGAAACTGCAAATCTTGGGACTGAATCGGCGACCGAAGAAAACAGCAACGGAATTATTAAAACCTCCTGTACATTCAATGATATCTGGAAACATGTTGAAATCTTAATGAAAGACAGATGGAACAGCAAGTGGTCCATGCTCAAAGCCAGTGAACTCCATAAACAAATAGGAAATTTCTTCAATTTAAAAACAAGTGTTGAATTAAATAGAAAGGAACAAGTAGCAATATCTAGAATCCGAACTGGACACTGCAAATTGAGTCATATCCACTTATTTAACAAAAGCCCTCCTCCCACCTGCAACCACTGTGACAACTCCACTCTTCTTAATTTAAACCATATAATTAACCACTGTCCTCATTACAACACTCTTAAACAACAAATTCTGCAGGATGACTCATTTGCCTTAATTTTGGAATCCCCTAAATACCAAGGAAAAATTCTTAATTTTTGCAAAAAAATTCAAATATTTTCAGATATATAATAGGTATTAACTATTGTCAATAATTTAGAAACCATGTCAATTTCTGTTAACATAGTTGTTATTATTGTAATTACAACCAAATGTATTATTTAATTGTCGCTAATGACCATCGCTGTTGATGCGACAATAAATAAACTAAAAAATTTAACACATACCCTCTATGCTCACTCATTACCTGAATTGGACTCTGACCACTGTCCCGTAATAATCACTTCAGACATAAACTATATTAAAACAGAATTGCCTTATGGCATAGACACAAAAAACATAGATTGGATAAAATTCCAAACAAATATAGATAACACTCTTCCCACAGACCGGTTCATGAAAAATAGAGAAGAAATTGATCCTGCCGTAGACTCTATCACTAAAATTATACGAAAAGCAGCAAAAGAAGCAAATACCAACCCTAATCATAAACCAAAATTATCACAGCAAACTATACCTACTTACATTGAAAAATTAATTCAAAAGAAACACAAAATTCGACGCCAATGGCAACAATCTAGAAGCTCAAAATTAAAGAAAATTCTAAATAAACTAACACACCAAGTAAAAACAGCATTAGACGAACACAGAATCCAACAATATAAAAATTACATTAGAAAGATAAATCCTAAAGACAGCAACTTATGGCAGGCTACAAAACAAAAATTAAAAGAACCAACTGTCATACCAGAACTAAAGAAATTAGATAAAACAGCTGCAACAACAAAAGAAAAATGTGAAATATTGGCTGAACACTTTCAAGAAACTTTTGCCCTAAACACAAATTCAAATAATATCACTACAAATCAAATCAATAATTGTGAACTAACAACAGTTCCACATCCAGTAAAATATATATCACCAAATGAAACCTATCAAACAATTAAAAACCTAAATAGGAAAAAATCAGCTGGAATAGACCAAATACCAACTATTCTATTACAAAAACTAAATAGGAAAGCAATTAGCTACTTAACTGCAATATTCAACTCAATGTTAAGAATTGGATACTATCCCACGAAATGGAAACACTCCATAGTAATACCAATACCAAAACCAGGTAAAAACCCAACATTCACAGAAAACTATAGACCTATAAGTCTGATCCCCATCATAGCCAAAGTAATGGAGAAACTAATACTAAAACGACTTCTAAAATACATAAATGAAATATCATACATACCACTTTTCCAATTTGGTTTCAAAGAAAAACACTCCACAACACACCAACTTTTAAGAATAACAGAACTAATATATAAAAATTTTGAAGAAAAACAGCACTCTCTAGCAGTATTCTTGGACGTAAGCCAAGCATTTGACAGAGTTTGGCACGAAGGATTGATATTTAAATTACAGGAATCAGGCCTACCTCTTTACCTAGTGAAAATAATACAAAGCTTCTTAAAAGAAAGAGTATTTTCAGTAAGAATAAACTCAACCTACTCCACACAAAAAGGAATCACAGCAGGTGTACCACAAGGCAGCCCGTTATCAGCAACTTTGTTCAACATATTTACAGCAGATTTCCCAACAACCCAAAACACTACAATAGCGTTATTTGCTGACAATAGTGCAATACTAACCTCTAACAAATGTTTAAATACAGCTACAGAAAATCTACAAGAAGAACTAAACAAAGTATCACTATGGGCAGACAAATGGAAGATAAAATTAAACCCCAACAAATGTGTAGCAAAAATATTCACACTATGCCCAATAAACACTACTCCCAAACCTCTAAAGCTATTTAATAAAACACTTGACTGGTTACCAAAAAACAAACCAATTAAATATCTTGGAGTATTAATAGATACAAGACTAACATGGACTAATCATATAAATGAAAAACTTATACAAGCAAACAGAAGACTACATAAATTGTATCCATTAATCAACAGAAAATCCGCCCTCAAAACAGAATGTACTCTAGTGCTTTATAAAGCAATAGTTCTTCCCATTATAATGTACGCATGCCCAATATGGTACAACACCTCTGCTACTAACATAAAGAAAATACAAACCTTCCAAAATAAAATCCTACGGATAGCAGTAAATGCTCCCTGGTTTATTAGAAACACTCAACTACATTCAGAATTAAAAATAGAAACTATCCATCAAGTAATGCGTAAACGTTCACATTCCTTCTTCACAAATCTACATAAAATACCTACAAGTGACCATTACAACCTTGGGTCATCAGCAACAACATCCCGAATCAGAAATAGATTTCCATATGACAAATATCTAATCCAATTTGCTGACCCCCCATAAATCCTATGAATTAAAATAAACAATACAAGAAATAAAATTCAACTTTACTTAGAAACAACATACAATAATGAGGAACCTGTTGGGCTTCCCTTATTTCTATTTATAAAAGAATGAATTATTTTATGAATGCTACCTTTTGTGTTAGTGCTGAATGTAGTTAATTTATTTGTTATTTATTTTTGTAAGTGTTTTGATTTGAGATTTAAATGTAAACAATCCCTGTAAAGCAGTTATGCTGGTCTGTGGAAATAAAATAAGTAAAAAGAAAGTTTTAGCGTCAATCATTCCGCCTACCGAAATCGGCGATTGCTGACGTCCGCGAATTCGCTTTCTCCGTCGTCATAATCAGTGGCTTCCCCGCGGCAACGTCCTGCCTGCGCTCATGGGCCGGAGGCGCGGGCTAGGCCAAGGCCCCCGTTTGATTGATGAGGGGGCTTTGCTCCGTCTGCGGAGAGGATTTGGGGCGCCCGCGCTGCGATACTACGCCGCCGCGAAGCCCGCCAGCGCCCTCTCCGCCCCGCCCCACCCCACCCCGCGCCGCGCCGCGCCACCCCGCCACGTGCCACCCCCTGCTCCGCCTTGCCCTGCCCCCCGCTCCACCCTGCCCCGCCCCGCTCGGCCCCGCCCCACCCCGCTCCGCCCCGCCCCGCCCCGCTCCGCCCCTCCCCGTTCGGCCCCGCCCCGCTCCACCGCCCTGCCCGCCCCTCCCCGTTCGGCCCCGCCCCGCTGACCCCGCCCCGCCCACCCCGCCCCGCCCACCGCCCCGCACCCCCCCGCTCCGGCCTCCCCCCCCCGCTCCGCCCTACCCCGCCCCGGCCGCCCCGCCCTGGGCTTTTCCCCCGCCTCGCCCTACCCCTCCCCGCCCCGTGCCGAGTCGTCTCCGCCCCCGCAGCCTGAGGAATGCGCAATGCCCCCGGGCGCGGGCGGCTTCCGAGCGGCCTCCGCCGGCGCGGCGCTCAGGCAGAGAGCGCAGCGGCGTAGCTCGGGGCGGAGGCGGGGGCTGTGATTGGGAGCCATGCCGGATACAGAGACGCGCTTCTACTGTTGCGCCAATACAAGCGGGAACTAATGCACGGGAGTATCTTGGGTTGGGAGTATTGTCGAAAAGCCAATGCAAAGGTCGTGGTACTTCCAGTTACATTCAACCGGGCCCGGTGACTTGGAGCAATGTTTAAGTACACAAGGTCGATAGCCCCGTTTAAAAACCCGTGCGAGTAATTTCCATAGAATGGTTATGATGAGTTTTGTTTCTTACACAGATACATATCCTACATGAAATGTATCTCATTCATAACTATTTGCAACTATTCTCATCCTCCTTCTCACACGATTTTCCCCACAGTCTTTGATTCAGTGGGGACCAACATAGTTAACCGCATTGAATAGAAAGGTTAACAACGCGAGAACTATTTTCCTCGCCTGTGCTTAGTAATGAGTATGTCACTATTCGTATTGTTTATGTCCATTTTTTAAATAAATTATTGTTCTAATTTCATCAATGAAATTAAAATATTCATAACAATATACTTCAATTCTGCTACAATACTTCTTAAAGTAAACGTAAAAAGGAAAACTGCTAAATTTTGTATACTGATAAAACTTAAATGATATTGATGTCTCAAATACTGAATAGTGAAGTTTGTCGACACGGTTGCAGGGCTGAACAACTTTCACTTTTTTCCATTTCATTGATCCTTAAAAACATTTGTAAGTTATTTGAAGTGAATTGATAGTCTATTATTATTTCTCCAACATTTTTATACATTGATCGGCGAAAGATTTTTTGTTTCTCGATGTATGTAGACCGAACTGCCGGTGAAATTACCTATTGTTTATCGTGCTTTCGTACCTTTTAAGCGATATTAACGTCTGGAAGCATGCTGCTGTGTGACTGACGTGGTTTGAAGTGCTCCTCAAACCTCATTTTGGAGATTAGCGTGTATAATATTGTTGTTCATTCTGCGGCAGCCCCTGCTACTACAATCGCCGAAAAAATAATATATTTGTGATATTATTTTTCAATTATTTTTTCAAACTTTTCAATGGATAGTGCTAATTACACTGTTTAATATCACGTAACGATCATTTTGGTGTATTCTTATATTTTCTCAAAAATTACACAAATGTAATTTTCTTTAAATATCTCTCACGCTGTTAATATGACTATTTCCATCGATTTGTATACATTATTGCATTTGTGAGTGGAAGGGCTTCAAATGTTTTGAAATAATGATTTTCGAAAACTCAATAGATTCCTGTGAAAAAGAGCTTCAAATTTCGCATTTACAGTAATGTTTCATCGCCATTTTCTTAAAAACGGCTTCAAATTTGCAATGGAAATTTCAATCTAGATTGAGGTTTTACTCTTCTTTAATATTCTTTAAGTAATAATTTGGTTATACTATTAGCAAACAAAAGTTAAGAAAATGTCAAAAAAATATACTTTGGGCGGCGATAGATGGCAGCTGGTAAGAGGTTTGGGCGAGTCCGTAAAGCCAGTTCACACCAAGGAAATGAGAAAACTTTACTACAAGAAAGTCTTTGCCATTCTGTAACACCACTAGTCACTTTCCCGTATACATACGTATATACGGAGTAATATACGTTATATACATAAAGTTATGTAATGCTGCGCGCAATAAAGACGGATTTTTGGCAGAAACTGGCGGGTACTTAATATCAAAAAGTCACTAATAGGGCCTAAACTATGCGGAGGAGATTTTCCTATTTGAAGAAACTGCTTCCAAACTGGCTCTACTTGAAGCTTTGAAATTTTGAAAAGCTTTCTTTAAAATTTGTTTTACCTGAAGTTCCCAGACATTTTAAAAATTTTCTCAATAATGGCTCAAAATTTTGTCTTTAAATTTCTTGTAAGAATAGAGTAAAATATATTTATAAATATGGCATAAGTCCGTTTTTCACTGTTAACCTCGAATTTCCGAAAATTGCAAAAGTTTAATGTTTTTCGGCATCTTTCTACAACTACAAAATTGGAGATAGAGATTTTTCCTTCACGGAAAATATATTCTCCATATTTAGTTCTTTCATTAAGGTCATGCACATTTTTTAAAACTTTTAGTAGTTTCTCGCAATATTGCGTGCAATATGTGCCATTTAAAAAATAACAAAAACAAGATTTTACGAAAACGGCTTCAAATTTTTTCTTTACACTTTTGGTAGGGATAGTGATAAATGTACTCTAAGGGATGAAATAAACGTCATTTTACTGGATTTTTCTTTCTTTTTAAAAAATTACGAAAATTATAATTTTTTTGTGTCTCTCAGATTGTTAATATTTACAGTAGTAGCAATTTGTTGACATTATTGTATTTATGAGTTTATGTGCGTTAAATAATATCATGTATAAAGGTTTTCGAAAACTCAATAGTTTTCTGTTAAAACGAGCTCAGAATTCCACATTTTCAGAAACGCTCAAACGCTAGTTTTTCAAAAATGGCTCGATATTTGTACATCAAACTTTTCCAACAGTTAGTGCTCATTGCGCTGTTTAATATGATTTAAAGTTCACCTTGATGAATTTTTTGGTTTTTCAAAATTTACGCAAACGTAATTTTTTTGAAATATTTTGCACGCCGTCAAGATAAACATTTCAAGCAATGTGGAAGCATTATTTGCATTCGCGAGTGGAAGTGCTTCAAATGACTTAGAATAAAGTTTTCGAAAATTCTAAAGATTCCTGTGAAAAAGAACTTCAAATTTCGCAAATGCAATAACGCTTAAACGCCATTTTATTAAAAACGGCTCCAAATTGTTCAATGAAAATTGCCATTTAGGACGAAGCTTTACTTTTCTTTGATATTCTTAAAGTAATATTTCGGTTCTACAATTAGGAAACCGTAAAATTTAGAAAATGTCAAAAAATATACTTTGGGCGGCTAGAGATAGCTGCTGGCAAGAATATGTGGCAAGTCCGAATAGCTAGCTCATATATAAGAAAAGAGAAAACTAATACGAGAAAGTCTGTGCCATTCTGTAGCACCACTAGTTACTTTCTTGTATACGTACGTATATACAGAGTAATATACGTAGTATAAATAAAGTTATGTAATGCTGCGGGAAATCGATTTCGAGATTTCAACGGATATACAAGTTTTGGGGTCCCCTAATGTCGAAAAAGTTTTTTTTCAACGTCCGTCCGTCTGTCTATTCATCCGTGCGTCTGTACATCTGTTCGTCTGTTAACACAACTAGCGAGTAAATCATAAATAGGATTTTTTCCAAAATGGATATTCCTCTGTCGATCTGGCTCTCCTCCTGGCGTTGCCTTTTTGAAAAACTTTTTTTTTTAAATTTGGGGTACCTTATATGAAGCGTCATGGACATTTTAAATTTTTCCAAAATTGCCTAAATTTTTTTCTTTTAAATTTCTTGTAAGAGTAGAGTTAAATACACTTATGAAGGTGTCATAT
This sequence comes from Teleogryllus occipitalis, assembly GCA_011170035.1. Classification (NCBI taxonomy): domain Eukaryota; kingdom Metazoa; phylum Arthropoda; class Insecta; order Orthoptera; family Gryllidae; genus Teleogryllus; species Teleogryllus occipitalis. Next base: position 171,126 of record BLKR01002385.1, read on the forward strand.
ATTCGATTTTCAGGTTAACTCTTACTTTTCGAAAATTTCAAAACTTTGAATTTTTTCTTTGTCTTACTCCAACTACAAAACTGGAGATAGAGATTTTTCTTTCAAATAAAATTTCTTGACCTTAATTAGTTCTTTCTTTAAATCGTAATTTTTTTTCTGAATCTTTTAGTAGTTTACGCGCAATACAGCGTGCAATATTAAAAAAATAAAAAAAACAAGATTTTCTGGATAATACCTTCAAATTTTTTTCTGTAAACGTTTGGTAGGAATAGTGAAAAACGTTTTCTATGAGATGATATTCACGCCATTTTGTTCTAGCCTTTGCTTTTGCAAAAATTACAAAAATGTAATTTGACTAGCCTCTCACGTCATTAATATTTACATTAGCGGTGTTTTGTTCACATGATTGAACTTATGAGTACTTGTGCTTTACATGACTTCTTACAAAGTTTCTGGGAAACTCAAAAACGTTATGTAAAAATGAGCTCAAAATTCCTCGTTTTCAGAAACGCACAAACCCTAATTTCTCAAAACACCGATACAAATTTTTTCTTGAAACTTTTCGTACTACGGATAGTGCTAATAACACACTTTAATATCACATACCATTCATTTTGCTTTATTTGTTTTAATTACACAAATATATTTGTTTGAAATATCTCTTACGCCTTTACTGTGCACATTTCCAGTGATTTTTAAGCATTATTGCATTTGCTAGTGAATGTGCTTCAAATGACTTCCAATAAAGATTTCGAAAACTCGAAAGTTTTCTGTCCAAAAGAGCTTCAATTTACGCATTTTTAGCAACGCATAAATGCCATTTAGCGTTATTACAAAGGCGTAGTCTGACACACTACCTTGGGTAAAAACAAAGAATAACTCATATTTACAATACAACACAAGATTTAATTGATTGAACATGTATGATAGGAAGTTACAAACTACTTTTTATGGGTTTTTAATGATACACCTACATAACTTGACTCTCACAGCATACTCTTGCTTGGCGCTGTCCACATTTTGCTTTAGAGAAACGTCCACAGTAGTACCTCGTCAAGCGACCTTGGTTATGATCACCGTCGTCCCGTTATGATGGCTAAATGTTCAGAACCACACTTAAATGCTACAAGGCAAGGTATTCATTATTCATATTCGTATTCATTATTCACAATATTAGGCCAAAAACATAGTCGTAAACAATATAGCGTCAAAAACACAGACGTAATTACAGAGGCGTAGAGTACTGGACGACGCGTACCGGAAATGGCAAGCACCGGAAATAGGCAAGCGCACAAAGTTACGTGTATTTCAATGACTAGTCATACAATGAAGGTACCTACAGTTTCAGATACGGGGAGTGAGGGGAATGGGTTGAGGGAAGCTTTCGGCTCTAGTTGCGTCCTCTGAGAGACGTGGCCTTTGTAATCTAGCGTTAATGAGCCCAACGTTTGCTTCATTTCTTGGCCACAGCGCACTCAGCAACGCGCCGTCGAAGGGCCTGGTCTCCGCGCTGGCGCTGGCGGGGCTCGTTGGTGACCTGTTGGTGGAAGCCTTCGCGCCGTTTCTTCCCGCCAGGCTGCGCTGATGGATCGTCGCGGCGGCCCACGGGGCCCCGGACGCCCGGACGTCGCGCGCGGCGGTATCTCAGGGCGGTGGCGTCGCCGCCGCAATTTGTCATTAGCTTAATCTTGTCCATCGCGGTATTGCGACCGTCCGTCGCCGCGCGAGATTTCTCGGAGAAGCCGAGCGGGAAGGGCCTCCAAGGAGGAGGAAGAAAAGAAGGCTGCGCGGCGCGGACGGGCGGCTGCAGCACGAACGCCGGGCCATCTGTGGCTAACGGACGCCTGCCGCTCCGTTGCGGACGTTCTGTTGACAAATAGCGAAAGCATGCGGATTTGCGGATCTTGTATGGAATCGATTATTTAATAATATTGAATTACGTTAGTACTAGTTACCCGAGGAAATTGACTGATATTTTCGGGCGCTTGAACGCTTTTTAGCTATTATCGAAAATCCTCCACCGTCAGAACTCAAACGTTAGCCCCCACGCAATCTGTCACTGCAGACACAACAGCAATGCTGGCTCTAAGCTAAGTCAGTGGGGGCGAAGGAAGTGAGTGAAGATAAGTTGTGTCTGCGTTAGAGTTTTGCATTGGCTGGGATCACTGTTGTTTTCCGTTAATAGCTGTGGCTGAAAGCAGGATCGTCACCGACGAGTGCGTGAATACTAGAAGGAACCAAATGAGTTGTATCACACAGTCTACTCTTTTGATAAGGTAACCTAACGCAAACACTTGAAGAAAACACATTTGAATCACATTTGAATAAGTACAAAGGGTACATCTTACGTTTTCACAACTTTAGAGGATATTTAAAAAAAAAAAAAAAACGATTTGCGAGAATACATAAATATTTTATTTGTAACTTTTTCTGCTGACACATTTGCAGTATTTAAAAGTGATTTACTACAAAATACATTTAAATAGTGTTTAACATTATAGATATTACACAAAAAATTGAAAAATGTACCCTTTTTGTATTGGATGGGATTTTTATTATACTTTTTCCTAATAATGTTTCTGACAAGGCTTACATCACAAATATGATTAGACACTCATGTCAATTCTTCTAAACACACTTAAAAAAATTAAGAGTGAATTAAGATAAAATTAATTTTTTGACGTTTAAATCTGACAATTTTTATTTCGAAAGTTCTGTAATTCATAAGCATTCATCACTAGAATCATTATGGCTTAATGTATAAGCCCTTGCAAGTAAATGTCTTGAGTATCTTTTATGTCCATATTATTGAAACAACTCAAAATCTCATCTGAATGTGGGATAACAAAATATTTTAAACATTTACAATATTCACCTGATTTTCTCTCTGAAATTAAGGCTCTTTGGAATTCATAAAACTTGGTCCACATAACCTAACCATATCTTAACTAGTGGAGCTACTAAAGCATATACTTTCTGGCACTTTTATAAATGTTCTGCAATATTATACAACTGCATAAACCAGCACACCCAGCAAAATTTTCAAATAGGTACATGCCTGGATCATGTAAAATAACCCCCAACAGTTAAAATATCCGCTAGAAACTCCGGGAATATCAATTTTGGAGAAAATCGGCTGTACGGTTCAGGCGCTCCAATTGTCCACAGACGGACTAATAGCTGTTAGGTTGATTGATTGATTATGATTCCGGACGCGACAATTCCTATGGTTATTAGTCCCGTAAGTGTTGTACATGTTTTGCTCGGAAGGCAACTATGGCCTTACCCAATACTGAATGGCTAAATTTGGCGCCGTCCTACCGTTGACTAGCAGGGTTTTCCCAACCAGATACCTCCCACCAGAGAGGCCTCGCTCGCCTCAGGCGGGACAAGATCTAAGCTCCCGACCGGTCTCCTGGCATGTATGTTAGCGTGGTGTATGTAAGTGTGTGTGTAAGTAAAGGGTAGAATAGGACAAGGAATAGGAAGAAAAGATCGCACGCGATTCGTGGTTCGTTTGGTAGGGTACTATCCCGGCATTCATTGTGTTGATCAGAGAAACCACAGAAAGTTACCAATTAAAGCAGCAGGCCTCTAGAATTCTCCTGCATGTAGCGACAGAACTTGAACTCGCTATCTGGCTAATGTTAAAAATATTGCCATCGTCAGGACACGGACCTAGATACTCCAGGTCAGTGGCACTATAAAGACAGTAGTTGATGCTCTGAGCCTCGTCTCCCGGTCAGCCGTTAACGATATCTAAGATGGTCCATGGGTAGTGTATATATTGTATTTAAATTTCATATCGTTATATTGTTTAGTTTAATTAAACCGGTTATTACAGATGCAGAGAAAGACAATTTATTTGACGTAACATACGTTTTACAAATCTGAAAACATTGTTGAAGAAATTTTTAAAAGTTGCAAAGTGGAAATGAACGTACAGATCTGTCCTGTTTAATTATATGTATTGACTGTACTTGTGAGAAGTGCCTCAAATGAATGTTCAGTTGTTTTCTGCAACAATACATTCATCAAATTAAAATCCATGCCTGGATTTCGAACTCGTCTCCTTTTAACCCGAAACGCTCAAACCGCCCACATCTTAACCAGCTGGGCTATCCGGGCCGGTTACGAGCTGTATACTTCTATATAAGTCAAGAATAATTGTGTCAGTTCTAGCATTAGGGAAACGAGAAATTGACAAAATGTTAAAAAAATTTTCTTTGGCCAGAAGAAATGGCAACTGAGAAGACATAACTCGGCGCGGAAAATAATTTTTGCTGGTTGAAAACACTTTTTCTTGTTCATGTAGCAGTATTACATGACGGAGCAGTTAGCAACGTTGCGAGAAAGTATGTGCTGTTCTAGCATAACTAATTTTCTTTTAATTTAGCAACACGGTTGATCCACTATTTTGTTATCAGATCCCAGGTATAAGAGTATTTCTGACTAAAATTCTCCGTTTTCCGGAGCACGATTACATAATTTTCTCTTCTTAGAAAGTATTCGAATGGCGTGAAAGTAATAACATTTCTTTCCCTAAGGTCCTACATTAAGCTTATTCTTCCTTTCATGATTCTCCTTTAAATTCATGTTTTTAAACATGAATAAAGTAAAAAGAATATTCAACTCATAAAAATATTTACAAAACTATTTTTTTATATTAGAGCTCAAGTACACACACAATAAAATATAGCACACAACATAGTATTTAGAAATTTCACATGGCTGTTAAACTCAACCAATGCAAGAACGTTAAATAATTGCAACATGTCCCCTTTCTGCATTGTGTTGTCCTTTTAATTCCTGCATTCAACAAGAAGGACAAAAGCAAAGAAAATACGTTTTTGCACAGCGAAAGCTAAAGCTAAAAGGAAGGCATGCCAATCATAACATTAAAATATCTGAAATGGGAACATGAACTCTATCTGCATTGGGCGGTTTATTTTTAAAACAACGTTATTTATAATGCGCGTACCACACATCTCTTTTCATCGATCGCTTGTGTTCACTGTCGTAGACAAAAGTCTATATTAAACCGCAATATAACCTTCGCGGCACATCAATCTGTGCAATGCAGTCGCGTCGCAGACTTTACACATTCACAGTGGTGTCAACAATCAAAAAGATGTACTATATTGCATGGTGTTCAAATTATTTTGTCCAACCGTGAAGCTGTTTGGGGAAAAAATACTTTCGCGCCGTTCTCCTCTACTTCTCTCTCTCTTTGGAGTTACCCGAACATTAATTCCAAGAATGCTAGCTTCCCACATCTGGGTTGCTTGGTTAAAATCACGGCGTCTGCATATAAAATTGTGGATAACATAGGGGTATTCTGGGAGTTTTTTTTAGGAGATATCCCATTTACTCTACCTCTCGTTTCATTATTATTTCACAATTAACAATATTTAATCATAAACACTTATGCATTAAATCATTCATCAATTGGTGATATGGCGAATGATTTACTTTATTGATTCAAAAAGTATTAAAACGCCATCTCTCTTTGTTGTCCTTTATCCTTCGCGTTTAATCATCTACCTGCCGAATTTCATCATTTTGCAATGAATGTCTGTCCTGATGCGCATTCTGAACTCACTTTTACTACCCACCTTCTGGCACGAAATCATTGCAGTCAACGCTGTGCAGTAATCATGATCTTTACTCCAGTCAAACTGCTAATCTCCTCCGTCGTAATAGCTCCCCCGTCCATTGTATTTCAGACTATTTACCTAAACCTCTTTCATTGTCCTTTTCTCTCCTACTTCTGACAATACGCGTCGCTCTTGTGCCCTTATCAAGGGCAGCCTCAACGCCATCCTCCTCCTCCTCTTCCACCTCCACCACCACCACCACCACCTCCACCTCCTCCTCCTCCTCCTCCTCCACCACCAACTCCTCTTCCTCCTCCTCCTGCTCCTCCTGCTCCTCCTCCGTCCCATGCCGTTGGTGTACCTTTTCTTCTTCTGCCTTTTCATCGCTCTCACCCCCGTCCCCGTCGTTCGCTCCCTTCTCCTCTCGCGGCTGCTTTGAAGGGACAGATGACGGCCACCCAGCGCACCTGAGATGCGTCATCAGTCTTCCGCGACAGGTCACGTGGGCCCCGGGCGACGAAGATTGCCTCTAACAGGGCGAGGGCTTTCGCCGGCCACCGCCCCGCTCTGTCCTCGTCAGCGCCTTCATCCCACCTGCGACACCTCCGGAAGGTCGGGCTGACCTTTCTGGGTGACCTCTGAGTCGCAACGTCTTTGCACAGTTCTATCCTCCTTTGTTTCACTTGTTAGAAATTTCACTCGTATTGACACCACTGTTCCTTCCGCAACTAACGGTTATACGCACCCACCTACTACTCTCGCAAACTAGAACCTCGTTCAGTCCGGACGGGCGGCTCCAGAGGTAACTACAATTCTGCTGTCACAATGTACAGGTAGCCGAGCGTGTCCTGAGAACAGTCACAATTATCAATCATTGTGGATTTAACGTAAATAGTATTTATTTAAGAAATATCTAATTACTCCATCGAGTTTGCTTGTATCCTAATTGCATGTGAAAAAAGTCTGGATAAATGTCATTATGGTCAGTACCTACGGTTCCTCTTTCGACAAGCAAGAACTCAAGAATTGCCAGTGAACGAAACAATCTTCACAACAACGTGTAAATATTACCTATTCATAATCCTATGCATATACTCTCCTAGCGCTAATTTATTGGAAACACTTCAAGAACTATAAAATTACTCAACAAAAACACTTTTCTTGTATGCTAATGAAGAAATGAATCTTTCAGATTTTGTTTCTCTACTTACATGAACTACACTACCACATATGTCTGGAGATCAGTCGGGGGCTGAGAGCTTGTCCCGAATGGTGGAAGCTATCTGGTGAGCACCAACGCTGGTGGGCGATATCTGGTGGAGAAAACCAGAGCTGATGAGCTGAGAAAACCTGAGCAAGCCCATGTTTAGGCCGACGCTTCGTCTTTAGGACGACGACATCTCAACAATCCAGCGGGGTCACCACTACCTCCCATGATAAAAAAGCACCACAATGACAGGAGCAATGATCGTAGCAGTCGACGCGCCCGGAAACACAAAATATTCAATGCGACGTGTGACGGCGGGCAGTTGGCTGCCCTGCGCGAGTCTCGATGCGCCCTGTCCGCGCGCGCGGAAGAGCTTTTTGTCGCGCGGACGTTGTCGCGCTCGTTATGGTGTGTCGAATATCATGAATAGTTGAACGACGGCGTTAAATGCGTCATTAAAACTGCGCGGCTCTCCTCCCCATTGCCCACGCCCCCGCCCTCGTCTCCCCCTCCCCTCCCCCTCCATCGCCTCCCTCAAATGCGAGCGCTCCGCTCTCAATTTTGTTGGCTGTGGAGGCTACGCACTCGCTGTCTGGCCGAGTGTCATCACGCAAACGCTCCACTAGCTTAGCGCGGCGCCTCGTCATGGGTATTTTCATGTTATAAAGGTTTTCTTTGAGCTTTCCAAGGCCATAAAAATATATTTTTTGAAACATATTACAATTGCCCATAGATTGTAAATTTATATAGATAGTAAATTTATATAGATTGTAAATTTATCTTAAATAAAAAAATAAAAAACAAAAGAAATAAAAATATTACTATTGCTTGGGTTGCACTACATTTGTAGGCGAGAAAGTTATGTGGAAAAGTATCGATTCAAATATTTGTTTAGTTTTTTCCTTGCAAAGTTAGTTTTGATTATTGTGAAACTGATGAATCAAAACGATTCATGTAAATGCCGGATAGACAGCACATCACTAAACAACGTTTCATCAATATACTCGTGCATAAGCTATGAAAAAGCCGGTTTCAGGTTTCTTTCAAAATATCTTAAAGGGAAGTGACTAAAAAGTAAGATATATGGAATTTCATATTGTACAGAAATACGTTTAACATAAAACATAAAATGCAGTTGAGAGTAAATTAAACATATTTCACGAGTTACAAAAAAAATTAAAATTGATTTATGTTACTTTTGGCGCACTGTCCATCATCTGAACGCAAAAATTAGACTGCGATGATGAATTGGCGTTTTACTTTTTAAGAACACAGACAATAATATATTCTTGCGCACTGACACGGAATACGACACGAATATTTTTACGCACTGCCGTGGTTTATTCTGGCACTAAGAACATACTGTCATGTTGTTTGTCCAACGTTTAATGACATTTCCTTGTAGTATTTGAGTGTAGAAGATTCTTAAGCAAACGACGAACCTTGCGTTGCACCCCTGGCAAACACTGCTTCAGTGAGGCTTGTTTATATTTGCGAGATTACGTAGGGATGTACTACAAAATAGGATTTTCGCAGGTTTTTTGCGTACTCCTGTTTTTAATACATCACATTTCTTTTAGTTTATATTTTAATTTCAAAGATACCTTAAACTCTCATTATCTATTCAATTGTAATATACTGATGATGATTTATCTCCAAAATATACTATTAATTGAATATCTCGGGGCAATAACATGTTATGCAACTATACGTAAGTTTTGAGAAAAAAGAAAGTAAAAGTTTAGACAATGCATTCTTCACATTGAAATAAAGAATATTAACTTAAGAATTACACTATCCTCTAGCAGCAAATCTTTAAAAAAAATCCAACTACTAGATACATCTATGGGGCGTCGAAATATACTAACATCTCAATTTTATCGTAAATGTGGCATAGAAAGCTCCAAGTTCTTCAATTTTATATGCTGTGCGGAATATTTTCACTTGACTCCGTGTCTACTTAGCAAAATAAAATATTTTCCAACCTCGCACCGTACATCCTTCATTCATCATGCCTTCATTCACTGTTCAATGCCTACCCAAAGACAACGTTCTCATTTCCTTAAATTTCCTACGATCTCATTGCTTTGTTTTCTCTCTCTTCAAAGGTTTATTCTCTATCACGTTCCCATTCTCTCGCATTCTGCTTTTACATGATTTCTAAACTCGTTACCTTTTAAACGGATCCATCTTACAGTTGGCCCTATAAATCCTCCACTATTGCAAACTCTCTCTCTCTCTCTCTCTTTCTCTCTCTCTCTCTCTCTCTCTCCTACACATCCCCGCTTGTGCCCTCTCGCCATCCCCCTCTCTCAGTCTCTCTCTGTCTCAATGTGTCTCTCTCTGTCTGTCTCTCTCTGTCTCAATGTGTCTCTCTCTGTCTGTCTCTCTCTGTCTCAATGTGTCTCTCTCTGTCTGTCTCTCTCTGTCTCAATGTGTCTCTCTCTGTCTGTCTCTCTCTGTCTCAATGTGTCTCTCTCTGTCTGTCTGTCTCTGTCTGTCTGTCTGTCTCTGTCTGTCTGTCTGTCTGTCTCTGTCTGTCTGTCTGTCTCTGTCTGTCTCTGTCTGTCTCTGTCTGTCTGTCTGTCTGTGTGTCTGTCTGTGTGTCTGTCTGTGTGTCTGTGTCTGTCTGTGTGTCTGTGTCTGTCTGTGTGTCTGTGTCTGTCTGTGTGTCTGTGTCTGTCTGTGTGTCTGTGTCTGTCTGTGTGTCTGTGTCTGTCTGTCAGTGTCTGTCTGTCAGTGTCTGTCTGTCAGTGTCTGTCTGTCAGTGTCCGTCTGTCAGTGTCTGTCTGTCAGTGTCCGTCTGTCAGTGTCTGTCTGTCAGTGTCTGTCTGTCAGTGTCTGTCTGTCAGTGTCTGTCTGTCAGTGTCTGTCTGTCAGTGTCTGTCTGTCAGTGTCTGTCTGTCAGTGTCTGTCTGTCAGTGTCTGTCTGTCAGTGTCTGTCTGTCAGTGTCTGTCTGTCAGTGTCTGTCTGTCAGTGTCTGTCTGTCAGTGTCTGTCTGTCAGTGTCTGTCTGTCAGTGTCTGTCTGTCAGAGTCTGTCTGTCAGTGTCTGTCTGTCAGTGTCTGTCTGTCAGTGTCTGTCTGTCAGTGTCTGTCTGTCAGTGTCTGTCTGTCAGTGTCTGTCTGTCTGTGTCTGTCTGTCAGTGTCTGTCTGTCAGTGTCTGTCTGTCAGTGTCTGTCTGTCAGTGTCTGTCTGTCAGTGTCTGTCTGTCAGTGTCTGTCTGTCAGTGTCTGTCTGTCAGTGTCTGTCTGTCAGTGTCTGTCTGTCAGTGTCTGTCTGTCAGTGTCTGTCTGTCACTGTCTGTCTGTCAGTGTCTGTCTGTCAGTGTCTGTCTGTCAGTGTCTGTCTGTCAGTGTCTGTCTGTCAGTGTCTGTCTGTCAGTGTCTGTCTGTCAGTGTCTGTCTGTCAGTGTCTGTCTGTCAGTGTCTGTCTGTCTGTGTCTGTCTGTCAGTGTCTGTCTGTCAGTGTCTGTCTGTCAGTGTCTGTCTGTCAGTGTCTGTCTGTCAGTGTCTGTCTGTCAGTGTCTGTCTGTCACTGTCTGTCTGTCAGTGTCTGTCTGTCAGTGTCTGTCTGTCAGTGTCTGTCTGTCAGTGTCCTGTCTGTCAGTGTCTGTCTGTCAGTGTCTGTCTGTGTCAGTGTCTGTCTGCCTTTTTTTTTTTTATTAATAACTTTATTTCACAGCATGCTCCGTTACATATAACACTACATGCTTTCAAATGCATATATATATAACTTAGAAATAACAATATTTCAAAGTAATATTACATCTTCAAAATACACAAAATGAAAATACATTCACTTGAAATTATATCAACATAAAATCGTTGAGCTTGAAATTTAAATCCATAGAATTCATATCTATCTGTTTAATGTTCAAACACTGTCTGTTTAATGTTCTGAAGAAATATGTTAAATTCACGTAAGTGCCGTTTTACTAATTTCTCAGGTGTGGGGGGCCAAGTTCCTAACTTCATTTTTATCTTCTGTATTAGTTTCTTCCTTTCTTCAACTAGTAGGGAACATTCATAAATGATGTGGTATACTGTTTGGTCTCCCTTGCCACATTCACATGTTGGGTTACTTATAATACAGAATCTATGTAAATATGATTTATTGTTTCCGTGGCCTGTTATTATGGACGTAAAAATTGCTGTTCCAGGTAATTTTTGCCCCAATCTGTCTTTGATATTAGGAAAAAATGATTTTGTGATAGCGCCTTTTGTTGTTTCGTTCCATTTGTTCTGCCAGATTTGAATTGCTTCATCTTTAAATTTGTTAACTAATGTAGTTTTCGAAATTTTATCATAAGCTATTGGCAATTGTGTATCCGCTGCAGCATGTTTTGCTAGCCTGTCTGCTAGTTCATTTCCTCTAATTCCCACATGTGCTTTTAACCATCCAAAATATATTTTCCATTCATTCATTTCCAGAATTGTTATTTCATTTAATATTGATTCTATTATTGGGTTATGTTTATAATTATTAGCTAAAAGTGCCAATGTGACTTTACTGTCTGTATTTATTGCAACAGTTTTGTTATTACTTGGGATTTTTCTAATCATTTGTAGAGATTTTAATATTGCAATTGCTTCTGCCTGATTATTTGAACAATTTTTATTTAGTCTATATTTTAATTCCATGATTTGTTTTTTTCTTGAAATATGACTGCTGCTGCTCCCACCTTATCTTCTGCTTTACTTCCATCTGTATATATTTGTATTTCATAAATCATGCTGTCTGTTACTTCTCTAATAGAAAACATTTCTGCCGGATGTCTCCATTGTTTGGGTTCCAGTGACTTTTCATAGAATTCTATTCCTCCATGTGTTGCTTTGTACAATTTAATTTTTGTTGAAATAGTCTGTCTGTCTGCCTGTGTCTGTCTGTCTGTGTCTGTCTGTCTGTCTGTCTGTCTGTCTGTGTCTGTCTGTCTGTCTGTGTCTGTGTCCTGTCTGTCTGTCTGTGTCTGTGTCCTTGTCTGTGTCTGTCTGTCTGTGTCTGTCTCTGTCTGTATTTCGGTCTGTCTGTGTCTGTCTGTCTGTGTCTGTCTGTGTCTGTCTGTCTGTGTCTGTCTGTGTCTGTCTGTGTCTGTCTGTGTCATCTGTGTACTGTCTGTGTCTGTCTGTGTCTGTCTGTCTGTCTGTCTGTGTGTCTGTGTGTCTGTGTCTGTCTGTGTGTCTGTCTGTCTGTGTCTGTCTGTCTGTGTCTGTCTGTGTCTGTCTGTCTGTCTGTGTCTGTCTGTCTGTGTCTGTCTGTCTGTGTCTGTCTGTCTGTGTCTGTCTGTCTGTGTCTGTCTGTGTGTCTGTCTTCACTTTAAATAATGTCAAATAAAGTTTCTCGAAAACACAACAGTTTTCTATAAAAAATGAGGTCAAAATTCCGCGTTTTCAGAACCACATAAACTCCATTTTCTCAGAAATGGCTCTAGTTTTTTCTAATGGATAGTGGTAATTGCACTGTTTTATATAACGGTCATATTGGTGTTTTTAAAAAATTACACAAATGTAATTTTCTTGAAATAGCTCTCACGCTGTTAACATGGATATTTCCATCGATTTGTATGCATTATTACATTTGTGAGTGGAAGCTCTTCAATTGACGTTTTTCGAAAACTCAATATATTCCTGTAAAATAGAGCTTAAATTTCTCATTTACAGGCTTAATCGCCATTTTCTCAAAAACGAATACGAATTTCTCAATGAAAACTTCTATCTAGGACGAGTTTCTACTCTTCTTTAATATTCTTGAAGTAAAAATTCGGTTGTACTATTAGGAAAGAAAAAAGTAGAGAAATTGTCTACAAAATGTACTGTGGGCGACGATAGATGGCAGCTGGCCAGAGAATGAAGCAAGACCTTAAAGCCAGGCCACACCAAAGAAATTAGAAAAATTTGGTACGAGAAAGTGTTTGTAGCATCATTTTGTAGCACCTCTAGTTTATAATGTGTTTTACATGACGCTAATATTTACTTTTCGGGCATTTCTTATACATTATTACAGCATAATATCACCAGAGAAAACACTCTAGAAGGGATGATTTTGAAGAGAGCTAGCTGCCGTTCTACAACCAAATGCACCAGATATTGTATCGTTGATTGCAGAGCAATCACTGAAAATTGAAGTCTGGTCAGGATAGTTTGCCCTCAACAGTTGAACAAGTTTCAGGTTCACTGAGGAGAGAGTAGTGAATTTGGGGAAGTTGTAGTGCAGTGCTTCCCTCCCAAGGCGCCTGCGGAACTCGCATTAACGGCGCGAAACAGCGCCGAACCTTGCCGTCGCATTTCCGAGCGTTATTTTACTGGTATCGCCGGGGGCTGGAGAGCGCTGTGGGCGGCCACGAGCCATGGTACGTGGGCTGAAGCATTGTGAATATTAGAGCTCCATCCCACCCTTGGGCGCACACAGAGGGGCAATCGTTGACCACGCAACACGTTTTGGCCACTGAACATTTAAAACCAGAAGACTCGCACCATTTGGCAATCTATTAAGGACAAGTTGAAGCTTCCATTTCATAAAATCTATGCATCTGCACGAGCAGAAGATGGTAGAGACGTCCACAAATGACAGTCCTTTGGTTGGTTCATGTAGAAATGACACAATGGAATAAATGGCGATGGAAAACAGTGACACTGAAAATCGAGCCCTGAGGTATATAATGGGTTATCCAATGAATGTTATCCAGAGTTACTATCCAACAAAAATACGTATTGGATACCTTGTCACCCAAGCACACACAAAATGACCACCGATCTTGCTTTTTGGCATTCAATTTTCCCCCAATTTTGTTCGTTTGAGAATATAAATTTTCCAGGTTGTTTCAAGCATTGCAATGTATTTTTGGTTCGTTACTTGACCATACTATGTTACTCGCACATTTTATCTCGAGAGTGTACAATTTTGTATTTAAAAAAAAACAACTAAGAAAACACTGATTTTTTTAGTTTCTCTAGGAAACCAGTGTTACTACCAAATATTCAGACCCAACTTGAAATGATTAAGAAAGTGTTACTTAATCCAGAAAGTCAATCTCGAGACTGATGTCGACACCAAGGTTTGAGTTACCTTATCCCTTACATCGGTTATCCAAAAAGTCAGTCCCACCAAGAACATTAGTTTTCAAGATAGAAGTACGAATACTTTTTCAAGATAATGTATATTCTGCTATTGACATTACTAAACATGAGATCTAATGAATTTTTAGGATAACTTAGATATCTAACACACGTAATCCATTCTCTTCTTCTTCCTTCTTATTCACTGACCCAAATGGTATTTCTGGGTTAATTTGGGTTTCGTTGGTAAATATTACTTTTTTATATTTAGTTCTCATAAAATAGTACTCATTTTCACCCTTCAAAATTACGTTCTGGAAGTATTTGATTGTATGATTATTGTGTATGATGACTAGACCTCGGAATTATAGGCACAAATAAGTGATGATTTATGCACTTAAAATAGGTAACAAAATTATTAAATTAGGCACTATTTAGGTATGAAATGTGACGTTTTAGGCACTTAAAATACATTGCAAAATGATTAAATCAGGCATTTAAAAATAATTAGACATGAAAAGTTATGTTTCTGACATGTAAAACTGATCACAAAGAGATTAATTTAGGTATTTGTATTATTCCGGAAAGTTAAGTACTCTTACATTTATAAGACTTACTACGAGCGATTTTATTCACTTTCATAATTAAACAGCACAGTAAACAATGAAGATTTGAACACACACAGACAGTGCGAGAAAGAGAGAAAGAGAGAGAGAGAGAGAAAAGGAGAAAAAAGAAAGTAAAAGAGAAAACTCGAAAGGATCCTTTTTACTTTTCAGGGGTTCTTTATTCTAGACTTGGGCCTACTTTGTAAGAATCGCTTTTCCCTCTGCCTGTTCTGTCTTTACTCACCGGGATTGCGTAGAACACGCGTCGCGGGGTAATCTCAACCTGTCAAATACGCAGCTGCACAGGGAATGGGTTGCCTAAGAAATTTCTGATCGAAGACGATTGTGAAAAATCCTCTTTAAATTAATTTCCAGAGCTTTATGTTCGCAGTAATGGGTGAGAGATTTTGGTGAGTAGTTGTATGTATTCGTCGAACAGAGAATATTCGCTTTTCGGTAAATGCGGGAAAGAGAAATGCGAGTTCTGTTATAACAAATTTAAACTAGTGGTGCTACAGAATGGCACAGACTTCCTCGTAGTAAAGTTTTCTAATATTCTTCGAGTGCCCTGGATTTACAGTCTTCACCCGTCCTCTTCCCAGCTGCCATCTACCGTCGCCCGAAGTAATTTTTTTTTTTTTTTTAATTTTCTCACCTTTTCGGTTTCCTAATATTAGAACCAAAATATTATTTCAAGAATACTAAAAAGAGTAAAACCTCGTCCTAAGTAGAAAATTTCATTGAAAAAATAGGAGCCGTTTTTAAGAAAATGGCGGTAAAGCATTACTGTAAATGTGAAATATAAAGCTTTCCCCAATAATCTAGTGAGTTCTCGAAAAACTTCATTTAACGTCATTTGAAGCACTTTAACTCACAAAAGCAATAGTGCTTTCAAATTGCAGAAAATACGCATATTAACGGCGTGAGAGATTAAAAAAATACAATTGCGTAATTTTTGAAAAAAACAAAAGAATACACCAAAATGAACTCTACAACATATTAAATATTGCAATTAGCACTATCCGTTGGATGAGTTTCAAGAAAAAATTTGAAGCCATTTGGAGAAAATGGCACTTTAGCGTTTCTGAACATGCGGAATTCTGGGCTCTTTTTAACAGAAAACTGTTGAGTTTTCGTGACACTTTATATGACATTATTTAAAACACATGTACTCATAAATACAATGATGGGAACAAATTGTCGCTACATATTACCGACGTCAGAGACCATTAAACAAATTTCATTTTTTTTTATTTTGGGGGGGAAAAAAGAATATAGCGATATGGCGTTAATGTCATCGTATACGGTACATCTGGCACAAATCCTACCAAAACTTTAAAGAAAAAATTTGGAGCCATTTTTGAGAAAATCTTGTTTTTGTTATTTTTTAAATTGCAAATATTGCACGCACTACTGCACGAAAACTACTATTTTTTAAAAAAATTTACATGACCTTAATGAAAGAACTACATGTAGACAACAAATTTCATTTGAAGCAAAAATCTCTATCTCCAATTTTGTAGTTGTAGAATTGCCGGAAATAATTCAAACTTTTGCAATTTTCGAATAATTAGAGGTAATCTTGAAAATTGGACCTATGCAGCCTTTATAAGGGTATTTTGTTCTATTCTTACAGGAAATTTGAAGAAAAAATTTGGAGCAGTCTTTGAGAAAATTTTGAAAATGTCCGGGGGAGCTTCATGTAAAGTACCCTCAAATGTTCAGGACTATTTTTCAAAATTTCAAAGCTTCAACTAGAGCGAGATGAACAGGTGTTTCTTCAATTTGGAAAAGATCGTACGTGATTTTTAGGCGCGAGTAGCGTTCACAAACGGACGGACGTTTTGCTTTGAATTGGTTTTTCGTCATCAAGGACCACAAAATTGGGATTCTGACTACACCACGCGTTAAAGGATTTTTTTCTCTTAATTTAGCAACTGGATTTATCCACTTAGTTTTCAGAGCCCGGCAATGCATTTCTGATGAAAATTCGCAGCTTTTTCGCGCAGCATTACATAAGATTCTCTATACTATGTATATTACTCCATATATACGTACGTAAACGAGAAATTAACTAGAGGTGCTACAGAATGGCACAGACTTTCTCGAAGTAAAGTTTCCAATTTCCTTGGTTTGGTCTGTTTTTAAGGTCATGCCACATTCTGCCAGCTGCCTCTATAGCCGCCATAAGTACTTTTTTTTCTTCCTTTTTTGGACATTTTCACAACCGTTTGTTTTCCCAGTAGTACAACCACATTATTATTTCAAGAATATTAAAGAAGAGTAAAAACGCGTCTTAAATAGAAGTTTTCTTTGAAAAATTTGAAGCGGTTATTAAGAAAATGGCGATAAAGCATTACTGAAAATGCAAAATTTAAAGCTCTTTTTGATAGGAATCTATTGAGTTTTCAAAATGGTTCATTTCAAATAATTTCAAGCACTTACACTCGCACATGTAATAATACATACAAATCGATGGAAATGTCCGTATGAACGGCATGAGACATTTCAAAAAAATTACATTTGTGAAATTCTGGAAAAAAAACAATACACCAAAACGAACTTAACGTCATATTAAACGATGCAATTAGCACTATCCATTGGAACATTTTTAAGAAAATGGTGTTTGAGCGTTTCTGAAAACGCAGAATTTAGATCTCATTTTGACAGAAACCTATTGAGTTTTCGAGAAATGTTATTTGACATTATTTAAAGCACATGTGTTTTAAATAATGGACACGTGCTTTAATACGCACATGTGCACAATGAACATGTGTTTTAATATGACGTAAAGTTAATTTTGCTGTATTGTGTTGTTATTTCAAAACTTACACAAATGTAATTTTTTTAATACATCTCACATTTAAAGCACACATAAATCTAATCAAGTGAAGAAAACGCCTCCAGTGTAATTATTACCGACATGAGAAACAAGTAAAAAAATTACAATTTTGTAATTGTTCAAAAAACAAAAGAATAGAGCAATATAGCATTAATGTCATCGTATTGGGTTCGTTTGGCACCAACCTTACCAAAAATTTAAAGAAAAAATTTGAAGCCGTTTTTGAGAAAATCTTGGTTTTGTAATCTTTTTAAATTGAAAATCTTGTATGCACTATTGCTCGAAGACTACTAAAATTTTCAAAGAAATCTACATGATCTTTATGAAAGAACTATTTATGGACAACAAATTTCATTTGAAGGAAAAATCTCGGTCTTCAATTTCGTAGTTGTAGGAAGACACCGAAGAAATTTTCGAAAATTCAATGTTAACCGTGAAAATGACAACTTTCTAAGTGTATTTAACTCTATTCTCACAAGAAATTTGAAGAAAAACTTTGGAACGGTTTTTGAAAAAAGTTTGAAAATGTCCAGGGGTCTTCCTGTAAAGATACCTCTCTCTCTCTCTCTCTCTCTCTCTCCCTCCCTCTCCCTCCCTCCCTCGCTCCCGCTCTCTCGCTCTCTCTCTCTCGCTCTCTCTCTCTCTCTCTCTCTCTCGCTCTCTCTCTCTCGCTCTCTCTCTCTCTCTCGCTCTCTCTCTCTCTCGCTCTCTCGCTCTCTCTCTCTCTCTCTCTCTCGCTCTCTCTCTCTTCTTTTTCTTTTTCTTTCTTTCCAAGTAGTACGATCAAATGATTACTATAGAAATTTTCTTTGGAAAATTCGTAGTCGTTTTTACGAAAATGGCAATTAAGCATTACTGTAAATGCAAAATTGAAGTTCTTTTTCACAGGAATCTATTGAGTTTTCAGAAATCTTCACTTGTAATCATTTCAAGCACATCCACTCACAAATGTAATGTTGCATACAAATCGATAGAAATCTCCATTACAACGGCATGAGAGGTATTTCAACAAAATTACATTTAGGTAATTTTTGAAAAAATATATGAATACACAAAAACGAACTTTATGTCATAACAAACACTGCAATTAGCATTATCT
Organism: Teleogryllus occipitalis; assembly: GCA_011170035.1. NCBI lineage: Eukaryota > Metazoa > Arthropoda > Insecta > Orthoptera > Gryllidae > Teleogryllus > Teleogryllus occipitalis. Next base: position 189,534 of record BLKR01002385.1, read on the forward strand.
ATTGGAAAAACTGGAAGAAAATATTTGGAGCCATTGTTTCAGAAAATGGCGTTTGACTATTTCTGAAAATGCCCAATTTTGTGCTCATTGTAATCACTATTGTATTTGTAAATGTATGGTTTTTCGAAAACTCAAAAAGTTTCTATGAAGAAGAACTTTGAATTGGGCATTTACAGTAACACTTCAACATAATTTTGCTGCAATTTTTTTCAATAAAAATTTCCATGATGAGGTTTTACCCTTACTTAATATTCTTTAAGTAATATATCAGTACTACTATTAGAAAACCGAAAAATTGCGATGAAAAACAACAACAAAACAACAACTTTGCAACGATAGATGACAACTGGCAAAAGTATGTGGCACTTCCAAATAGCTACCCCAGACCAAAGCAAATAGAAAACTATTACGAGAAAGTCTGTGCCATTCAAGCACCACTAGTGTTTAATTGTTTTGTTATATTTGGTTCGATTTTATTTTTATTTTATATTTATTAGAAAAGATAAATAATAAAAGAATAAGAATAATAGTAAAACCTATTGTAATTTGAATATTGAATGAATTATGATTTATAATTTTAACTGCAAATAATACGATTTTATAAACAATAAAAAGGACCCAAATAGAATATTGAAAGAAATCACATTAAACCTTATTTGCAATATTAAAATATGCTTTATGCACAATCACTACAAGATGCAGTAACCCATCTCTTTGATTGAGGATTATGGAAACAAGTCATTTCTACATTGTCTTCTGCTGATTTACCATCTACTGTTGTGATGCAATACTTGACACTCGTGTTCCCTGGTTTCACATCATCAGATCAAAAAATTCTTCCATCCACATCTATGTCAGATGGTTTGTGGTGTGATTCTACATTAAAAGGCATAGGTTGTTTATCATCCACTTCCACATTGCAAGATGCAGGAAGGTGTAAGATGAAAAAATGCCTGTTGACTGTCAGAATCTCTATTAATATCAGATTATCTCAATCAAGTGACAATGATCCATCTTACGAAGTACAGGCTAAACAAGATCTGGAAATAGAATTAATTGAAATGCCTTTTCAAAGACCACTGCTGCACACAAATATTGTTTCTTGTGCTTTTAAAAAAATTTAACTAATGTTCATTCTGAAACTCATTTGTTTTTGTAGCGATGAACATTTATTTACTGAAAGGTAACTGCTGTTGCAATGCACACTTCACTAGAAAATGGTCGTTATTGAGCTTTTGCATAATTTCAGAATATTTTCATGTACCTACCAAGTAGAGAAACAGCAGTTACTATTTTAAATAAACTGTCCAAAGAAAGCATCGGAAGAATTCTAGATAAAGTATATAAACATTATTTTTAATTAAAATTTTAAATTGTTCAATTTTCAATTTACAGTAGGTAATATTATTTTTACAATTTTGCTTTTCATTATTTATCTTTTCTAATAAACATAAAAAAAATCCTATGAAAACTAATAAAACAAAATCTATTTTTAAAAAATTTTGGTCTGTAGTATTTAATATTAAATTTTAAGAACCAAATATTTATAGATATTTTATTCTTCTTAAAATTTTTGGGTTTCGAACCCTATATATTTGGATTCTTCTTTAGGTACAAATTTGTTTCTATACAATAAAAAATATTAATTACGCTTAGACCAATGCATACACAATCCTGGGCATTATGACAGGTTTTACACATTAAGCACAAGTTATTTAACAACAAAAACAAAACTTAATGCTTTTCGACACTTATCTAAGTAGCTTGCACATAACTACATATTTCTTCCTGCCACTTGCCTCAGTAATGTCTTGATTTGTTGGTTCACACAAATTATGATAACTCAATATAGAGCTATGTCTGTATTTGGTATTGAATATTAAGAACCAATTATTGACAGACAGTTTATTCTTCTTAAAATCTTTACAGCATTTTGAACCCTAAATACAGTAGAACTTATTCAATGCGGAACATGTATAATGCGGCAATTTGTCTAATGTGAACAGTTGATCAGATATGCTTGGCTGGACTGATCAATATGATCAGTCCAGCCAAGCATAAATTCTACGGTATTACATTGTATCTTGAGGAGTGTTATCTAAAACAGAAAAAATATTGGTCCCTTGAGATTCCGCATTGAGCAAGTTTTACTGTATTTGGATTTTTCTTCAGGTATATATTTTTTCTATACAAGTAAAAACATTAATTACACTTAGACCATTATGTACAAAAACCATGGCTCAATGTTAGGTTACTAATATGCACAAGTTAATTAACAACATAAACACAAGAGTCCTTAATGCTTCTTGGCACAAACCTAATTTTAAGAAAATGAATAAAAACTTTTTTTTATATATTAAACTGTTGGGTGCAAATTGTAACATAAAACATTGAATTGGGAAAGTGTAGAGAATTCACAGGGCAACAATTTTTATTTAGCCCTTTTTTGTATGTGTCAGAATGAAATATTCTTAAAAAACAAAGTTGTTGTTGTTTTGTTCCCCCCCTTTTTTTTGTTGATTACAAGCAAGTGATACCAGCAGCCTGAATAAAATTCACGAAATATCTTTATAATCTATGGAAAATCACAATGATTAAAGCCAACATTCATATGCAAAACATGGTTTAAAAAATTTTAACTGATACAAGAAGCTAAAAAAACAGTTAGGTTTAAGTCCAGAACAATGTGCACCCTAAGGAAGTCGTTTAAACAAGCACTTCGTGGCGCTCCGGTGAGGGGGGAATCCACAGTGGAGGGGATGAGGGGTGGTTAGTCGATTATAAGGGGAGGAAATTTCACCCAAATATCTTGCCGGAGCTCTATTACTAAATAGTACTGCGATCAGAGTGGTGTGCCTGTGTGATAAAGCTTGTAGTGTTCTTTCTTCAAAACGTGTTTGCAACTATGCAGTTTGAATTCTCGGTTTTCTTAGTGCTTTCTTATAAAAGTGAATTGGTAATTATGCAGTGGATAGACTTGAGGATGTTTATAGTGATTGCGAGGGCGTAGTCCAAGCCCCGCCGTGACTTGGATCTGGGCGAGTGAAGCGAGAAAACTTGTCTTTAGAAGTAATTTGGCATTAAATTGCGGCAGGGACAAAGTGTATGAAGGGCGAGCCATGAAAATCGCCTATCGGTAAGTTTTATTCATTTCTATCAGAGCCCATAGCGTAATTTGAGAGAGGGCTTAAGGAGACTCCCCTCCTCTGCCCCCTCCCCTTTCCTCTCCACCATCCCACCACTCCACAGTGCCTCTAAGGGTGTACCGTGTTCTCTACTTTAACCAGCAGGTATTTTTCATTCATGCAAAGTACTCTGGACTAATTGATTTAAATCCAGTGAAAAAAAATGTTTTTTTAAATTGAAATATGATTTTCAACATAAAAAAGGTTTGTTCCCAGGGGCACTTTCGCCTATCTTATTCCACTAACCCCCAACATATAAGTCACCAATTAACAGGACAAATTATTGAAAGAGATTCTCCAAAACCTAGACCAGTGTTTATTTCCCAAGGCACACTGCCAATTTCTTTAGAATTTTTTGGTTACGTATGTATGCTATCAGCATTTTTCATTGGTACACGCTCACAATTAATGAATACAAAGATCCAATGATTAGTTAATACTTATGGAAACACCAGAAACCTTACAATTATCTTGGGCATCAAACTAGTAAAACTAGTTGAATTCAATCATACAATCTCATAGCATCCTTCAATCTTTTGCATAGAGGCAAAGATATAAACAAAAACAAATTGTTGCAACAGGTAGAAATATAAACTTCAAGGGTCAAAAAGTTAAACATATCACAATGTATTTGGACAAATGCTTTTTCAGCCTCTTGAGACTTCCAAGCAATCAACTTTTGTATAAGCTATATAAGGCTACTTAAATGTATTTTTCAGCAAATTTAAATGTGAAGTCCCAATGCTGCAAGCTATTATCAAAAAATAGGTTATACTTTGAAATTCACGGGTTAGAAAAAAAATTAATAATATTTACAAAGAATTCCAAGAAAATGAGTAGTCACTAATAGGCAAATTAATCAAAAACATTCATATTCATTAATGGCAAATTATTGTAATTCATTACTATAATTGCTTACCAATTTTGAAGAGGAATGATCCAGCTGGCAAGTTCATAATTTCAGTATGTTTACAAAGTTTCAAGAAGACAGGCTTCTCAAAATGACCGAAAACTCTAAAACACATGACAAGGTTTAAGTATCAAAGTTAGGTGTAATTATATTAGCACAGGTACTAAAAGTAATTGTTACTGTACCTTATACTTTGGAGCATATACAAAGCATCTGGAGGCACACGCTGGTCATCTTTGCTAGTCTCTTCTTCCAAATATTCTGCAGGTGGTTCTAGTACCTATAAAAGGAAGCAAAACAAATAATATTAATGAATATAATATATATATATATATATATATATATATATATATATATATATATATATATATATATATATATATATATATATATATATATATAAGTAAATATTTATATTTATAAACAGATTTATCATCATTTCATGAAATTCACCTTTAGTTGCATCGGGGTAGAATCTTTTTTTAACTGTAACAATCGGCGAGCAAAACGCATCACTAGCCTACGTTTCTTGCCTTGTCCTCCATGCACTTGACCAGAAATAGATTTAACCTAAAACATAAACATAACTTCTATTCAAGACGTTTTAACTCAAAGTAGTCTTCTTGACTTTTCTGATCAATTACCTTACGCAACATTTTCCGACCATAGAACAGAACCTTATCTCTTTTCCGAAATCGTGGCCTGGTAGAACCAACACCAACAAACTCTTTCACTTCAGGCAAAAACTCTAGACAAAGACAGAATTAACGATACAAAATAAATAAACATATTTAATGCTTAATGTACATTATCTTAAAAACAAGAATATTGCGACAAAAAAATAAGTACCTTGATTTTTCCATTTTCTGATTATAGTGATGAGGACAGTGAAGATAACTGTGAGAACAATGGCTCCAGTTATTAAGAATAGCCCCTAAGAACAAAGAGAGATAGTCATGTTACAGTAACTCAATTTAGAGTTTCTAAAATAGATCATTACATTCTAAACAAACTGTCAGTTTCTTCCCAGCCTCTTTTTTCCCATTAACTTGTTATTATGGAAATTTTTATGGCAAATACATTTACATTTTAATTTCCACATAGTGTATATTTTAAGCAATCTGCTCTTTTATTCATTGTCACGAAAACGCACTTCAACCTGTTAAAATTTACGTTTTCTTCCAACATAAGAGCAAATGATGATAAACTATAACAGTCTAACAAACTGCTTAGACTACAATACAATGAAATTCTTTTGTGAAATATACTATTACACAATTCAACGTACCTGGTTTTCTGCCATAATTCCCATCCATTCTGAAGCAACGAGAGCTCCAAACCGATCGTTAATATTTTTTAACATTTGTACAACTTCCATTTTGAATGACAACCCGATGTCTTGGATTCTTATAATTATTACCTTCACATCTACGTATTACGCACACAGAACACTCCCCCCAAATTCCACCCACTCCATGATCAGACACCAGAAGACCAAGGCAAACCACCGATCACCGTCAATGGAGGGAGGTTATGACGTCCGTAGACTGACACAGTATTTCCCTTGAAAATCCATGTCAGTTTCTTCTGAAGGAAAGTGCAATTATTCTTAATGGTAAATGTATATCATGAAGTTAACAAATGCATCATACTATAAGAAGATGATCGCTAATTACATTACACGGACCCGCAGCGCCGAACACTGCCAAGTGCCGACTTCAGACTGTTCAAGTGTCATTAGTCAGTAGAGACAACATTGATGCGGAATTTTTGGAATTAACCTCGGTTCTAGAAGTTCCTAGAAAGTTCATGGAAACATTGGACAAAAATGAAAAAATACGAAATCAAAATATTTGAATGAAAGTTTGTGTAATAAGAGAACAAGAAAATTCTATGAAAAAATTGAAACAAATTATAAATTCAATATTTCCTGAAAAACTAATTTCGTTGTAGCGTGAAGACGTTGGTAGCGCGTATGCGAATTCAAGTTTACACATTAAGCGGGACATTCAGGTGGAAATTTTTCTGATATCCAGGATATCCATGCCACATCATTCAGCAACAAGTTCTTTCCTCGAATTTTCTTAGTTTAAATTACCGTTAGTTTAAAATTCAAATTACTGAAAGAGTGCAACTTTCTGTTTCACTAGTTCTTCCAGGCTGTATTGAAGCCTAGGGCTGTTGCTTTCAATAAAAAAAAATTACAAATCAATTTTTTACAGTCCAAGACGGGGGGAATGTAGTCAGCATCACCAAGTCATGCTGACTAATTATCATCAGTTTTAATATTTAATACGAACAGAATTAATATAAATTGTTTTTACTGTTATATAATTTATTTTTACTTGTTGTAAATGGGGGGTGCATTACATAATTATTTAGGGGAAATCAAGCACCTGTAACATGTGTGTTATGGGTGGATGAAGGAGTATTCTAAATACATCAATGTTTGAAATACACTGCTCGTAACTGTCTTCCAGTTCACAGACTTTTAACAGAAAAAAACAGCTAGAAATGCACACTCTCACAGTGTTTTTATGTAATTGGATAATATATTGTAAATAATGTAAATATTTTAGTCTAGTTATTAATTTGTATTCCAACTTTATTAAAAACTAGCTGACCCAGCGAACTTCGGTCTGCCTTTTTTTAAATTTTTATTTATAACAATTTTGAAAAACATACATTTAATTTTGGTGGTACTTTACATAAAGCAGCCTAAAATAAGATAAATGGCAACTACATTTTGGGTCCTCCTTTCCATTTAACATTTGTGTTACATAAGTCAAATATTATAATTGTTAGAAAAAAAGTAAAACACAATTCCCCAAATTGTCAGGGCAAAAAAAGGAGGAAATCAAGAATTGAATGTATTTACAGAAATATAATGTTTAAGACCCTTTCAAAACTGTTAAGGGAGCCACAGTCCATCTGCCTGCCCCTATGCACATACGTACAAGGACTTTCTGCAATCAGCAGCTTCCTGAAGAAGTACTTCCTGCAATTATTTTTGACTGGGAAAGAACACTTCCTCTCCCATTTCTAAAAGTAGACAAAATATATTGTTTATATCAAACAGATACAAATACTTTTTTACCACAGCAATGTAAAAAAAAATTGTAAAGAAAATATAGTACAAGGGTCGCTAAGAAAGTTTTGAGATACACAAAAACTAAGAGACTTAAAATAATGTTGATTACTATATTTTCTCAAAATACTCGCCACAATATTCTATACATTTTTGCATTCTCGTAAACCAATTTTCAAAACATTTTTTCCACTCATTTTCCTCGAGTGCTAAAAGTTCACTTTTGTAGGCTTCAACAGCTTCTTGAGGACTTGAGAACCTCCTTCCACACATTCGATTTTTGACTGTAGGGAACAGAAAATAATCACATGGAGCCAGGTTTGGACTGTAAGGTGGGTGAGTCATTAGTTTAACCTCTGTTGACTTCAGGAACTGAATTGTGAGGTTGGCCGTATGCGCTTACGCATTGTCATGGTGCAGGGCAATTCCCAGCAGTCCTGTCTTCGGTCGTCGTTTTTGAAGCTTGGTGAAAAAGTTAGGTAGATATATTGTTGTGTACCACAGAGCAGTAACAGTTCTTTGTTCTTCCAGTGGAACAGTTGCGACATGACCGCTTTTGGAAAAGAATGTTGCACCCATTTTCTTTCCGACGCTTCGAGGCCGATTAACTTTTGTTGGTGGATGTTCGTCTGGAAAAACCTATACTGTGGACTGGCGCTTAGTTTCAGGATCGAACTGATAAATTCACGTTTCGTCACCAGTAACTGTGTCGGAAACGCGTCTAGAGTTGCCTCTCTCAAACCTTTTCAACATTTCTTCACACCATTCCACACGGATGCGCTTCTGTGATCCTGTCAAAGTGTGAGGCACCCATCAAGATGCAACTTTTCTGACTCGAAGATATTCGTGCAGAATTTTGGAAACTGCCGGCGATCCAATCGGTAGGAATCCTTCAATGTCCTTAAATGTCATACGATTGTTTTCGCGCACTAATTCTTCCACAGCGACGATGTTTTCATCAGTCACTGCAGTCGCCGGACGCCCGCTTCTCTCCTCGTCTTTCAACAAAGTTCTGCCTCTTCTGAAAAAAAGAAGCCGCATTTTCACACCAGAAGACAGAATGTAACTAATCAGAGACTGTTGCAAACATTGCCAATACGTTGTCAATATTGACTAAAGTATAGCAACAAATAATATGTTTGTTGATTTTCAGCAATAGGAAACTGATTTTGAAGATTATCAGACATGAAGTGCAGAAATTTCCAAGATGAAACAAAATTAAATTGACAACAAATGCTTCTGCTGTGGAATTAAATGATGATTTTTTCAACAACTTCCAATCTTTTGATAGAAAAGCAAACATATCTGATAATTATAATAATCAATAACAATAACAATAGCAATAGCAGTAGCAACAACGACAATAATAGTCAATCCGGAGAGCCGAGATCACTAAGGCAGTAGTGTCGTGGCGACCTGGATCATGGATTCAAGTCCCGCCATGCCCTAGGGCATGGGTGTGTTTGTGTATGTTTGAGTGTGCCGTCCATTCATCCTTCATTATTTTCATCAGCATTCCATCTTCCATCCCCCCAAGACTAACAGCCTTGGGGTATAAAAATCAGATTCAGCGTAATGCTGATACCCCTGATTAGTTGCTTAACTACAAGAACAATGTTCTGCGCAACCCACAGCAAGTAGCAAACACTTTCAATAGACATTTCTCAGAAATTGGAGAAAAGTTAATACACTGCAATTCTGTAAATAATATAAATATGCAGTCAAATATACCCACATCACCAAATGCAAAGTCCATATATATCTCTGAAGCATCACCTACAGAAATACAGAAAATCATAAATAAAATGAAAAACAAATTCTCTACAGGACTGGATAATATCCCTGACATACTCATTAAACATTCAGCAACATATATACTAGAACCGCTCACACACATTTGTAATCACTCCTTAATGACAGGTAGCTTCCCAGAAATTCTCAAAAAAGCAAAAGTTAAGCCACTATTCAAAAAAGGCAACACTCACGATCTCATGAATTACAGACCAATATCCTTACTATCTGGATTTTCAAAAATTCTAGAAAAACTTTTTAATGATAGACTCAAACATTTCCTCAATTCAAATAACATATTGACAGAGGCTCAACATGGATTCAGAAATGGTAGATCAACAGACACTGCTATCTTCACCTTTCTAAATAACATACTTCTTGCTCTAGATCAGAAAGAAATTCCCATCGGTTTATTTCTAGATTTATCAAAAGAATTTGACATTATTGATCATGACATACTGTTATTCAAACTTGAAACTTTGGGAATTAGAGGCATTGCACATCAATGGGTAAAATCTTACCTTTCAAATCGTTGTCAAGTAGTCACAATCAAGCATGTTAGAGATAAAATGATTTCAAGCCATTTTTCCCAACCTAGAATGATAAATTATGGAGTCCCACAAGGATCAATCCTGGGCCCTATACTATTTCTCTTGTACATCAACGACATGCCCCTGACTCTACAAAAGAGCAAAATGGTCCTATTTGCAGATGACACTAACATTATTATTAAAGCAAATACCCAACAAACTCTACAGAAAGAAGCACAAACAGTTCTAGAAGCACTTGTAAAATGGTTTCAGGAAAACAAACTCATCATAAACACCAGTAAAACTGTCTCCCTAAACTTTCGGAATCCACTCTCTAAAGTAAAGCCTCTAACACAATTAATGATAAAACACATGCCTGTAAAAATAGCCCAAAAAACAACTTTCCTTGGATTGACAATTCAAGACAATTTAAAATGGAACTCCCACATCACAGATCTAAACAACAAGCTTACCAAGTCATGCTATGCCATCTACATCCTTAAGTCAAATTCCAATTTGGATACACTACGAACAGTGTATTTTGCAAATGTCCACTCGCATCTAAAATACGGAATCATATTCTGGGGAAACTCCCCAGAAAGTATTCACACTTTTATCATCCAAAAAAGAATACTGAGAACAATGACAAACACTCACAAACATGAGTCCTGCAAACCACTTTTCAAGAAATTACAAATCCTACCACTCCCATGCATATACATATTTGAAATATTAATCTTCACAAAGAAGACGCTTATGGAAAACAAGGATTCTGTTACTCTAAATACTGATGTTCACAACTATAATACTAGACAAAACAAGAATGTGCATGTCCCACACTGTGAAACTTCACTCTTTCAAAAAAGTACCCTTTTTGAAGGCATCACACTATATAACAAACTCCCTAGTGAATTTAAAAACTTAAACTCAATACACACATTCAAAAATAAACTGAAAGCTTTCCTGTTAAACCATACATTCTACAGTACAAAGGAATACCTACACCATAAACACATATCAACATCAATATAAACTAATAAAAATAATTTATTTTTTTTTGTTGCATATTCTGCTGCATGACTTGAGGCCCCCCCCGCTGATTGATGGATATAAAAGGATAGATCCAGCCCAAGCATCCATCTCATGAAGATTCTCCTTCTTATTTATTTTTGCTCTCAACTTTAGCTTTACCCTACTATTTATAAAATTAATTTGTATTTAGCATGAAAACAGAATTCAATTTTATACCTGTATTGTATTTAATATTTGAAATATTTGCATTGTACATTGTATGATCATATAATGTCCTGACTTGTCATACATGGCTTATGCTGTATTTATGTGACAAATATATTATTATTATTATTATTATT